>PISX010000514.1:0-272823 GCA_004024625.1 Mellivora capensis
GACAAAGAGAAAATCCTGAAAGCAGCCCAGGAAAAGAAGTCTGTAACATACAATGGTAAAAATATTAGATTGGCAGCAGACTTATCCACAGAGACCTGGCAGGCCAGAAAGAACTGGCATGATATATTCAGAGCACTGAACGAGAAAAACATGCAGCCAAGAATACTATATCCAGCTAGGCTATCACTGAAAATAGAAGAAGATATAAAAAGCTTCCAGGACAAACAAAAACTGAAAGAATTTGCAAACACCAAACCAGCTCTACAGGAAATATTGAAAGGGGTCCTCTAAGCAAAGAGAGAACCTAAAAGTAGTAGATCAGAAAGGAACAGAGACAATATACGGTAACAGTCACCTTACAGGCTATACAATGGCACTAAATTCATCTCTCTCAATAGTTACCCTGAATGTTAATGGGCTAAATGCCCCAATCAAAAGATACAGGGTATAAGAATGGATAAAAAACCAAAACCCATCAATATGTTGTCTACAAGAAACTCATTTTAGACCCGAAGACACCTCCAGATTTAAAGTGAGGGGGTGGAAAACAATTTACCATGCTAATGGACATCAGAAGAAAGCTGGGGTGGCAATCCTTACATCAGATCAATTAGATTTTAAGCCAAAGACTATAATAAGAGATGAGGAAGGACACTATATCATACTCAAAGGGTCTGCCCAACAAGAAGATCTAACAATTTTAAATATCTATGCCCCTAACGTGAGAGCAGCCAAATATATAAACCAATTAATAACAAAATCAAAGAAACACATCAACAATAATACAATAATAGTAGGGGACTTTAACATTCCCCTCACTGAAATGGACAGATCATCCAAGCAAAAGATCAACAAGGAAATAAAGGTCTTAAATGACACACTGGACCAGATGGACATCACAGATATATTCAGAACATTTCATCCCAAAGCAACAGAATACACATGGTGTATTCTAGTGCACATGGAACATTCTCCAGAATAGATCACATCCTGGGTCTTAAATCAGGTCTCAACCAGTATCAAAAGATTGGGATCATTCCTTGCATATTTTCAGACCACAATGCTCTGAAGCTAAAACTCAATCACAAGAGAAAAGTTGGAAAGAACCCAAATACATGGAGAATAAACAGCATCCTTCTAAAGAATGAATGGGTCAACCAGGAAATTAAAGAAGAATTGAAAAAATTCATGGAAACAAATGATAATGAAAACACAACAGTTCAAATTCTGTGGGACACAGCAAAGGCAGTCCTGAGAAGAAAATATATAGTGGTACAAGCCTTTCTCAGGAAACAAGAAAGGTCTCAAATACACAACCTAACCCTACACCTAAAAGAGCTGGAGAAAGAACAAGAAAGAAAGCCTAAATCCAGCAGGAGAAGAGAAATAATAAAGATCAGAACAGAAATCAATGAAATAGAACCCCCCCCCCCAAAAAAACAAACAATAGAACAAATCAACAAAACTAGGAGCTGGTTCTTTGACAGAATTAATAAGATTGATAAACACCTGGCCAGACTTATCAAAAAGAAAAGAGAAAGTACCCAAGTAAATAAAATCATGAATGAAACAGGAGAGATCACAACCAACACCAAAGAAATACAAATAATTATAAGAACATACTATGAGCAACTCTACGCCAACAAATTTGACAATCTGGAAGAAATGGATGCATTCCTAGAGACATATAAACTACCACAACTGAACCAGGAAGAAATAGAAAACCTGAACAGACCCATAACCAGTACGGAGACTGAAACAGTCATCAAAAATCTCCAAACAAACAAAAGCCCAGGGTCAGATGGCTTCCCAGGGGAATTCTACCAAACATTTAAAGAAGAATTAATTCCTATTCTCCTTAAACTGTTCCATAAAATAGAAATGGAAGGAAAACTTCCAAACTCATTTTATGAGGCCAGCATCACCTTGATCTCCAAACCAGACAAGGATCCCACCAAAAAAGAGAATTACAGACCAATATCCTTGATGAACACAAATGTAACAATTCTCACCAAAATACTAGCCAATAGGATTCAACAGTACATGAAAAGTATTATTCACCACGACCAAGTGGGATTTATTCCAGGGCTGCAAGGTTGGTTCAATATCCGCAAATCAATGTGACACAACACATTAATAAAAGAAAGAACAAGAACCATGATACTCTCAATACATGCTGAAAAAGCATTTGACAAAGTACAGCATCTTTTTCTGATCAAAACTCATCAAAGTGTAGGGATAGAGGGCACATACCTCAATATTATCAAACCCATCTATGAAAAACCCACTGCAAATATCTTTCTCAATGGAGAAAAACTGAAAGCTTCTCTGCTAAGGTCAGGAACACAGCAGGGTTTTTTGAAAGAATTAATAAGATCGATAAACCACTGGCCACACTAATCCAAAAGAGAGAAAGCTCAAATTAATAAAATTATGAATGAAAAGGGAGAGATCACAACTAACACCAAGGAAGTAGAAACAATCATCAGAAGTTATTATCAACAGTTATATGCAAATAAGATAAACAACCTAGATGAAATGGATGCATTCTTGGAAAACTATAAACTCCCAAAATTGAACCAGGAAGAAATTGACAACCTGAATAGACCGACATCTAGTAACGAGATTGAAGCAGTGATCAAAAACCTCCCAAAACCCAAGAGCCCAGGACCTGATGGATTCTCTGGGGAATTCTACCAAACTTTCAAAGAAGAAATAACACCTATTCTCCTGAAGCTGTTTCAAAAAATTGAAGCAGAAGGAAAACTTCCAGACTCTTTTAATGAAGCCAGCATTACCCTGATCCCCAAACCAGGCAAAGACCACACCAAAAAGGAGAATTTTAGACCAGTATCACTGATGAATGTGGATGCTAAGATTCTCAACAAGACACTAGCAAACAGGATCCAACAGTACATTAAAAAGTTTATCCACCATGATCAGGTGGGATTCAATTAATAGGGAATCAATAAGGTAACAGCAGATATGATAATACTATAGATCAAATGAACCTAAGAGGCCTATACAGAACATTCTCTGACACCAGCAAATACATTCTTTCCAAGTGCACATGGAATATACTCTATAATAAGCCATACGTTATGCCACAAAACAAGGCTTAACACATTTTAAAAGATTAAATCATACCAAGTCCTTCTCTGACCACAGTGGTACAAAACTCAATCAGGAACAGGAAGAAAACTGGAAAATTCATATAGACATGGAAATTAAACAAGAATCTCCTGAACAGCCAATAGATCAAAGAACCTGAAGGGTGTTAAAACATTGTCTTGAGACAAACCAACATGGAAACAAAACATACCAAATATGTTGCAGCATATTTGGGATGCAGCAAAAGCAGTTCTAAGATGGAAATTTATAGCAATTAACACCTACATTAAGAAACAAGAAAGATCTCAAGTAAACAAAGTAACTCTATACCTCAAGGAATCAGAAAAAAAAGATAAATTAAGCCTAAAGTTAGAAGAAGGAGAGAAATAATAAAAAGGAAACCAGCGATAGAGGAAAATAATAGAAAAGATTAACCAAACAGTCAATTCTTTGAAGACATACTGACAAAATTTTAGCTAACCTAAAAAAAGGACCAAAATCAAAAATTATAAATGAAAAAAACACAATTAACTCATACCACAGATATAAAAAGATAACGAACAATTATATGTCAACAAATTGGACAATCTTAACGTACAAAAATTCCTCAAAACATACAAGCTTCAAGACTGAATTAGAAAGAAACAGAAACTCTCAGCAAAATATTAATAGCAAGGAGACTGAATCTATACTAAAAAAATTTCCCAAGAAAGTCCATAACCACATGGCTTCACTGTTGAATTTTATCAAATATTTAAAGAATAATAAACACCAATTCCTCTCAAACTCTTCCCAAAAAATAAAAAATAAAAAAATATAGGGAAAGCTTCAGAACTCATTTTACATTGCCAGCACTAGTTGATACCAAAGCCAGAAAAGGATACTAAAAGTAAAGAAAATTATAGGTCAATATCCCTAATGAACATCAATGTAAATATTCTCAACAAATTGCTAGTTAACTGAATTCAGCAGCACATTAAATGGATCATTCCTTTTATGGAATTATTGATTCCAAAATCAAGTGATGCTTACCCCTGAAATGTAAGGACACAAATTAATCAACATGACACATTACATTAATAGAATGAAAGAAAAGATCGTGTGATTATCTCAATAAATTCCAAAATTAGATAAAATTTAACATCCACTTTTGGTAATAAGTTTTAACAAACTGGATTTAAAAAGAACATTTCCCAACATAATGGAAGCCATATATATGGCAAACCCACAGCTAACATACTTAAAGGTTAAAAGTAGAAAGCTTTTTCTGTAAAAACAGGAACAAGAAAAATGAGGGGCGCCTGGGTGACTCAGTGGGTTAAAGCCTCTGCCTTCAGCTCAGGTCATGATCCCAGGGTCCTGGGATTGAGCCCCACATTGGGCTCTCTGCTCAGCAGGGAGCCTGCTTCCCTTCCCCTCTCTCTGCCTGCCTTTCTGCTTACTTGTGATCTCTGTCTGTCAAATAAGTAAATAAATAAAATCTTTAAGAAAAAAGAAAAGAAAAGAAAAATGAGCTCACCCTCACCTAGTCAACATAGTACTGGAAGTCCCAGCCACAACAATCGAGCAAGATAAAGAAATAAAAGGCATTAGAGTTGGAAAGGAGGAATTAAACTCCCTACTTACAGATGACATAATTTTATATGTAGAAGATCTTAAAGTCTCCACCAAAAAAAAAAAAAAAAAATCTAATTGACAAATTCAATAAAGTTGCCAGACAAAATTAAACAAAACTAAAACACAAAATTATCTACAAATCAGTAGTGTTTTTATACACTAATAATGAATTATCTGAAAAACAAAGAAAAAAAGAATCCTCTTTATAATAGCATTTAAATTAAAATATTTAAGAATAAATTTAACCAAGGAGGTAGAATGATCTGGAAAGACACATCCCCATAACAGGTCTTGAAAATCAGTGGGGATTATCTTTGGGAGATTTAAAAATCAGCCTTCTTAACTCTGGGAGTGCTGGAGGATAATAGGAAATTGAATTTCCACCCTTAGAGAACCAGCATAATAAATAATTTGGCCAGAAACACAGAACAGAAACAGCAATTTGAAAAACACCTGGAGTATCTGTGGAGATTTATTTACTAATTTAAGAACATGTGCTGGAGGGCAGGAATCTTCAGAAAATTTTTCCTACAACAAAAGTATTGGTGGATTCAATTTTTCTTCTTTTCCCCAGCCTAGTCCCCAGATAGCTGGATGCTTGGTGGGGGGGGGGGGGGGGGGGGGGGGGCGGGTAGCACTAACACTCTTCATCTACTTAGCATTGCCTGGCCTGCTCCAGTTCCACCATGAACTCACCTCATTCAATCTGCCTGACTTACAGCAAGGTGCAGGGAACCCACACAGGGGACAGCCCTGAAATGCCTGATTCTGGTGAGTAGAGAGAGTGAGATTGTGCTATAGGACACCAAAGAATCTCTTCTACAAAAGGCCACTTCTTTCAAGACTAGGAGATGTACCTGACCTATCTAATATACAGAAACAAAGGTAGAGACTTAAATAAAATGAGAGGAATATGTCCCAAATGAAAGAGTAAGACAAAAATCACAATAAAAGAGCTTAAAGTGAAAGATAAAGATATATGCCTGATAAATAATTCAAAGTAATTGAACAAACTGAAGTTTACCAGAGGAGATGTGGGTGGGGATGGGCGAAATAAATGATGAGGATTAAAGTGTACACCTACCATGACGAAAAAAATAAATAAAAAAAACCCCAAAAGTAATGGTCAGAAAGGTACTCTCTGGACTTGAGAAAAGAGTGGATAATCTCTCTGAGAACTTCAACAGAGAGAAAATATTAAAAAGAGCCAGTAAAACCTGAAAATAACTGAAATAAAAAATACACACTAGAGGGAATCAATGACAGATTAGAAGATACAGAAAATGGATCAGCAATTTGGAAAACAGGGTAATGGAAAGCAATAAAGCTGAGTAGTTAAAGAAAAAATTAAAAAATGAGAATAGGATAAGGGAACTCAGTGACATCATTAAGTGTAGTAACACTTGCATTATAGAGATCCCTGGAGGAAAAGAGAGAGAGAGAAGGGGGCAGAAGACTTATTTGAAGTCTTCTTATTTGAAGAAACAATAGCTGAAAACTTCCCAAATCTGGGGAAAGAAAAATTGAAATCCAGGAATCACAGTGAGCCACAAACAAGATGTACCCAAGGAGGTCCATATCAAGATACATAATAATTAAGAAGGCAAAAAATATGATAAGAAAGAAAATTTGAAAAGCAACAATAAAAACTGTTACATCCAAGGGAAAGCCCATAAGGTTATCAGAAAATGTTCAAGCCAAAGGGAGTGGCTTGATACATTCAAGGTGCTGAAAGGAGGGAAAAAAATTCTACCTGGCAATCTTATCATTCAGAACAGAGAGACAGAGTCTCCCAGAAAAAAGTTAAGGAATTCATCATCACTAAACCATCTTTACAATAAATTTTAAAAGAAATTCTAGAACTAGAATGAAAAAGTCATAAGTAGAAGAAAGAATAATGAAAGGAAAAAATTTCACAGGTTGAAACAGATATATAATAAAGGTAGTAGATTAATCACTTATACAGCAAGTATGGAGGTTAAAATGCAAAAGTAGTAAAATCAATTGTATCTACAAAAGTCAGTCAAGCAGGATGCCTGGGTCCCTGAATCCATTAAGTGTCCAAATCTCAGTTGTGATCCACAGCTCAGGTTGTGATCTCAGGGTAGAGACCCTGAGCCCCATGTGGGGCTCCACACTTAGTGTGGAGTCTGCTTGAGATTCTTTCTCTTTCTTCCCTCTCCCTCTTCTCCTGCCTCTGCTCATATTCTCTCTCAAATAAATAATAAATAAAAATTATTTTAAAAAATCATTTAAGGAATACATATGATAAAAAGACATAAAATATGTTGTATATATTTAAAATTGTAGAGGGAGTAAAAATTTAGTGCTTTCAGGACGTGTTCAATGTAAGTGACCATTAACTTAAAATAGACTGCAATACACATATTATATATGAACCCAATGGTAACTGCAAATCGAAAGCCTGTAACAGATATCAAAAAGTACTTAAAATAATGAGAAAGTAATCCAATCAAAACAGTAAAGAAAAGCATAAAGGAAGCAAGAAGGTACAGAGAAGAGCTACAAAAACACTGGTAAAGAATTAACAAAATGGCAATAAGAACAAACCTATTAGTAATTATCTTAAATGTAAATGGACTAAATACTCTCATCAAAATCACAGGGAGACTCAATGGATGAAAAACAGCACCCATCTATATTCTGCCTACAAGGGATGCCTTTCAGACCTAAAGCACATACAGACTGAAAGTAAAGGGATGGAAAAACATACCAAGCAAATGAAAGTGAAAAAAAGAAAAAGCTGGGGTAGCAGTACTTATATCAGGCATAATGGACTTTAAAACAAAGACTGCAGGGTGCCTGGGTGGCTCAGTTGGTTAAGCACCCGACTTGATTTCAGCTCAGGTCATGATCTCAAATTGGAGGGGAGTCTGCTGAAGATCCTCTGTCTCCCTCTCCTTCTGCCTCTGCTCCTCACTTGTGTGCATTCTAAAAATAAATAAGTCTTTAAATAAATAAAGCAAAGACTGTGACAAGAGATGCTACCACTTGTAAGAAGGACACTACTAATCATAAAGGGAAAAAAATCCAACAAGAAGATATAACAATTGTAAATACTTATGCACCTAGTATGGGAGCACCCAAATACAAATACATCAAGCAACCATACTAACAGACATAAAGTCAGTAACCAATAGTATTATAATAACAGGAGTCTGTTTCCTAATTCCCCAGATTCTCATGTGAGGTGGACCCTGGATGGAAGTCCAGAGAACCTGTTTTGGGAGTTTTCCTAAGAGGGTTGAAGGACTGAGCTGCAGAGGCTGGGATGGGTCCCTGAGCCTGCAGACCAGTTGGAGACCTTTCCAGAGATCTGGTGTCTGAGGACTATGAAGACTCAGGTCAGCTAAGAAGGAGATTGAGCTCTGGGTAAATGGAGAAATAGATCAGGGGCTCTTGGGTGGCTCAGTGGGTTAAGCCTCTGCCTTCGGCTCAGGTCATGATCTCAGGGTCCTGGGATCGAGCCCCATGTCTGGCTCTCTGCTCAGCAGGGAGCCTGCTTCCCCCTTTCTCTCTGTCTGCCTCTCTGCCTATTTGTGATCTCTGTCAAATAAATAAAATCTTAAAAAAAAAAAAAAAAGATCAGCACCCACCAGGGCTGGCTAAGGATATGAGTGGAGGGCAAGGGGACGATGCGCTAGAGACAGACTCAAAAGACCTCGAAAGACCTGACTCTTCCGGTAGTGTAACACACAGCCTTCAGCTCATGCCTGAGAAAGAGAAAGATGAGTGTCCTCCTTGAAGGCAGGCAGAGAGAGAGCAGATTTTCTTATTCAGTCTTTTTGTTCCAGTCCGGCATTTCGTGCACCGGATGAGGGCTACCCACACTGTGGAGGGCAATCTTCTTTGCCCAGTCTACATATAAACCCTAAATCTCATCCAAAAACACCCTCACAGACACACCCAGAATGTTTCACCAAACCTCTGGGCACCCTGCGGCCCAGTCAAGGTGGCATCTAAAATTAGTTATCACAGGGAGCTATCAAGAAACAGAAGTTTCCTAAAAGAGATAGCGTGTTGACTAAAGGGACTGTTTACATGATCAGGCTGGACTACGTTCAATCAATATTGGAGATTTAATTTTTTTCTTTTCACCCCACTAACTACTAAATGAGAGATGGAAGGGAATAGATGAACTCCAAGAAAAAAATAATTTACATTTTCTCAGCATCTTCAGTCACAGATAAAGATATATGACATATGGTCACACTATTGATGTTCTGTGGTCTGTTTTCTCCACACAAACATATCATGGCTAGCTCTCTGGATTAATAAATATGGATCTCCCTAAAAGTCATTTTAAATATTTGTTTAGTATTTAATGGCCTATAAATATCACAATTTGAATACCCAGCCTCTTACTGATGGACATTGAGGTTGTTTCTAATTTTCCCTTTTACATAAAGAAAATGCTGTAATGAATGTTGACAGAAAAGATTTAAATACACACAGTTCACCCCCAAAAGCTTTCCGATTCCCAACAGGTTTTTTTTTTTTCTGTATTACAGAGAAAAATAATTTGTATTTACTCTTCATACAAGAGTATGGTAAAAAGAAAGAATAGGAATTTGACAAGCAGTTTGTGTAAATGGCTGAGGGGATGGAAGGGAATGGGGTTGTGCACGCCCAACCACTCGTCTCAGCCCAGCTAGGGCTGTTCTGGCAAGATGATGAATCGGGAGATGGTGATCATTCATGCTGCTTAGAAAATTCTGTTCGCCTGCCACCCACAGGGTTCCCACTCTGCGCTCACCCTATCAGGTTTCCATGGGCTCTTTTGGTGGCAGACGGGGAGGCAGAGAGGGGAAGCCTGTACAGGAAACATGCTTCTGCCTTCCCACCGAGACGATGAGCTGTAGGAGGCAGGAGAAGCTGGAGACCACCTGAAGAATGGCCAGCAGTCCTATCTAAACCATCCAGAGCACAGGCTGCCATGGGCGAGCTCTGTTTATCGAGAGCTGCCTGTTCTCGATTGCAGGCTACTGCGTGGCTTCAATTAGACTTTTTGACTGATGGCCAGTTTAATGAGCCTATTTACAGAGGGTCATTCAACATGGCAATTACACCTATAAATCTATTTGCAGCAGGACTCGAATAACCTTCTGCACATAGCTCTGTATAAAACTGCTGTCTGATTAATTAACATTAATTTCCCTGCCGTATGGAACCAGCTGCAGTTGGTGTGAATGCTTCTAGCTCCTCTCTGCAGGCCTTGTGCGAATGGCAGGGGTTCTCTGGGTGGGGGGAGCCCTTCCAGGGCTGGGGGGTGGCGAAGGCTGGTGGCCACGTAGTTGCTATTCCAAGGAAGTTCTTGGTTTTTCTTCCATCCCTTCGTGCTTTCTCTGGTCCAATTTGATTGATGTTTCAGGGCAGTGTCATATATAGGGGGCAAAATTCAATTAATTGGATATGAAATATTTATAACCCCACTGTACGTGTCTATCAGAGAAGAGCCTTTAATAGATCTTCTCATTAGTATGAGCTGGTGACTCATTTTTCTGCTTTCACAGTCATTTGGAATTAAAATCCAATTAATCTAATATCCCTGTGAATGTTATTAAATTATTGGAAAAACTGCATTCAGGAGATAGGGTGAGGGGAAGAAGCTGGCCTCATGGGTACTCATTTCCTCTTTGCAAAACACACAATGCTGGGGGGACCAGCGCCCTTCCGCTGGGCTCTTTTAGCATTTGGGTTGTGTCTACATTTGGCAAATAAAGTGCAGGATTATGAATCAGGGGCCAGTACGGATACTGCCAAAGCTCATACCACCACCATCACCATCACTACCCACCCCCCAACAGAAACCAGGCTCTGAAAAACCGCCAACGTATTTGCAAGATTGTCAATAAGTGAAAAGGTAAGATTTTGCACTGTTTGAAGCAGTTCTAGAGAATCTCTTTAAGGTAGAAGCAGGATTGAGTATGAAGAGGAAATTGGAAGCTCCCAGGGTCTGTGCAGTTCTAGAATACTGTGATTTTATGAGTTCTTAATCTGGGTACCTTGTTAAAAAACATGCTCAATAACAGTATGATTGCACAGGAATGGCAAATAGAACAAAAAGACAAAGGTTCTTCCCTGTATTTGGAAAAACAGGGACCATCGCTATCATTTACAAATCTCCATGTCACATGGCATTTTGTTTGTCCAGTGGTTCTGGGGGCCCTTGAAATTTTTGCATTTTGGGGGAAGGCAGAGAGGGAGAGATGTTGCAACAATGGGCAAGCAGAAACTTTACCAGCTCACTGATATTATGAAATTTTGGTGCATAATTTGGAGGTTGCAAACTCCAAACCTTAGTTATGGCTGTGACAGGATCCTAGGCTTTTCAATTCCCCCCTCCTAGCTCCATCCAGTGTAGCGACTGGATAATTGATTTTCTACTAAATGCCAGGCACTGTGCCAGGGGTTACAGCACTGGATATTACTTATGCTTATTTATAAGCAGAGATGTTTCCCCAAAAGATGTGGTGATGAAAACTAATTGGCCCCTGACTTGAGAAGCTTCTCAATAGGGGAAAATCATTTGAAACGTGATGGGTTGAAAGACTTTGCTACAGTAGCACAGCAAGGAGACCTGGTCAGAGAGACCTTCCTGGAGGTGGTGAGTGGCTGGATGTGCTCCCAACTCTTAATATATTTCTGAATGTCTAGTTGCTCTCCTACGCTATAAATTGAGGGATAGGACTGTTTCTTACATTTCCTACTGCATCTTGTCTGAAGTAAGCCCTCGGCTAAAGAATACAGTTGACACTTGATCTCTTTGTTCTTAGCTCTCAAAAATGGCTTCTCTGATTATACATGTCGCTGGTGGGAGTGTAAATTCATACAGCCTCTATGGAGGGCAATTTAGACCCTTTATTAAAACTTATGAATGCATTTACCCTTCTGACTCAACAATTGCATTTTGGGGAATTATTCTGTGGATAAATTTGCACATATATGAAATTACATATATATATACACACACATACACATATGTATGTATGTATATATATATATACACACACACACAAAATCATTCCTTGCATTAATGTTTTTGGTAGTAAAATATTAGAAACAAACCAGATGTCTGCCATTAAGGGATTAAATAAATTATGGTACATCCATACAACAAAATATTATACAGTTATAGAAAAGAGAATGTTCTCTATGCACGGATATGAGATAATTTAAGTGAAAGTGCAAAGTTTAGAACAGAATGTACTGTAAATCACCTTCTGTGTTAAAAGTGGGAGGAAAGAAATTTTCTGATTGGGCAGGCATAAGGATTTTGAGAGTACTTTCCTCTGGGCAGTGATGTGGGATTAGGCAGAGGTTAAAGAAGAGAAACACTGAACTACAATTTGGAAAAAAAAAAAAAAAGAGGAAATTTTTAAATTTTGGGGGGGTACTTAAAAATTGTACTTAAAAGTTAACAGACCTTAAAATTGACTTGTGGAATGTCTGGGTCTGTGAATTTTAATACATGAGATCATCATGAAGCTATCACCACACTAAGGCTACAGAATAGTTTTATTCTCCCTCAAAATTCCCTCTGTACTTACACCTTGGGCCCCCCACAAATGGCAACTACTAATTGGTTATCTACTGCCATAGTTCTGTCATTCTGAGAATGTCTTACAAATGGAATATTGCACATAATCTGAGATGGTCTTATTTTACTAGCACATCTGTTATCTGTTCACCTGTTGAAAGGCATTTTGGTTATTTCCATTTTTGGCAGTTGTAAGTAAAGCTGCTATAAAAATTTACGTATGTGTTCATGTAGGAACATGTTTTCATTTCTGTAGGGTCAGTACCCAGAAGTTGGGTTGCTGGGTCACGTGGCAAGTATATGTAGACATTCATGAGAGACTGCCAAAACTCTCTTCCAAAGTGACTGTACTCTTTTCCATTCCCTGCAATAATGTATAAGCGTTCTAGTTGCTTCACATCCTCAACAGTACTTGGTATGGTCAGTATTCTAAATTTTAGCAATTTTTTAATATTGTGGTTTTAATTTGAATTTTCCTAGTGGACTATAAGGGGCTTCTTTGCCATTCTTGGGTCCTTTGCCGTTCTTCTTTCTTATACCCGTGATGAAGTGTCTGTTTATATTTTATTATCTCTATCTAGAGCTTTCAAACAATGTGAATGTATTACTTATTTGAGAATTACTTTTTAAAAATGGCTGCCTTATCCTCAAGGCCCCAAGGCCTATTTTCCTTTTCTAGAAGAGATTCTGGGCATGGTAATTAACTGCACAACGGCCCAGCTTGTTTCTGTTTTGAAAGTGAGAGTGATCATCTTTAATCCACTGACCCACAGATGCCTCTTGTTGCAAAGGGAAGTGACCAGATTACTTAAACTTCCCTTGGTCCCACAGGGATTGGTCAAAAAGCTAAAACCAAGACAGAAATCTTGGTTCTGAAAACACTCGTAGGGACAAAGACCCTACGAACTTCCCTGCTTCTGATTGTGATGCCAAAACCTTTAGCAGAGGAATGGAGCTTCTGTCCAGATACACGTAGTCACTGTTTTGTATATTTGTTTCTGGGTGTTAAATGCACACTTGGCAGAGGTTTAACTAAACCAACCAACCCAACAGTTCGTGCTGGCACTAGAAATTTGGAATTAGTTTTGGGCGGTCCTGAGGACCCTCTCTGGAACCATTCTTTCTCTATTTTACTGGTGGGAGCATGGAGGGCTATTTGTCATAAGTCCACTTGGCGGGAAAATCTGTCATCAGCCCTCAAATCGAGAGAAAATAAGCTTACAGCCTCCCAGTGGCCCAACATCACCTTAATTCAAATCAGTCAAACATTTTGAACCCTTACTTGATGCCTGGCCTGCCCTAGAAATACCCGAATCATCACTGGTCTCAAGAACTCATCTGAAGTAGCATTCATTAGAAGGAGCATCATGGGGATAGCCCAGGAGGTATAAAGAAAGCCCCCACCCTTATTGTATAGATGAGAAAGCAGAGACCCACAGAGGGTAGGCAATAATATGTGAGAGATCTGGAATTTAAACTCAGGTCTACCAGACTCTCAAGCCCGTGTTCTTTCTCATACACCAATGATATATTTTGTCATCAAGATTTTTGTGCTCATTTGTAAACTTACAACTTGATCTGCCATGGGAAATTGGGACCTTACATTTGAAGCTCCTAAAACATAGGATATCTTAAAAAGTATGGAATAGCCTTATCCCCACTTAGAATAAATTTTAGTGAATTCCCAATATCTTTAAATTAAAAAACCGTAAGCCACACTAAGGCTATAAATCAAACCAATCCTAAGTGGCTAAGCAGGTTCCCACAAACTGTAGGTCCCAATGGCCAAGAAACAATGCCACCTCCCTAGTGGGCTCAACTAGGGGGAAAGGGTCAGCTTATGCTAAAAAGGTCAGGGTACTTCTAAATCCTTTATAGGAAGGATTTTCATCAACCATGTAAGCTGAAAGTTTAATAACCTGCGATGGACCTTACAACAAAGAGGTAGTAAGTCCTAGGTGACCCTGAGGACTTAAATAGGCCACTAGTGAAGGTTATGGCGTAGACAACATGTTTCAGGAAGTGTTTGAGGCTACACAGTGTCAGAAGACCCTGCCCTCCCCACCAGCAGCCCCAAGCTCGGTTTGCACACCTCCTCCCAGAAACAGGCAGCATCCAAGAAGCAAAGAGTTTGCTCATTCCAGCCATGTCCTTCAGCTTCTCACATTTTCCACCACCCCTTGATTAAATCTATTTCAAAGCATGCTAAAGCTAGTGTTTTTGGGTTTTGCTTTTTAAAAGAATTCTAGTAGCTTCAACATCACATCAGGTTAACACAGTCCACAGTATTGTGGTTTATCCCAAACATTCCTATCAGTAATAGTGAGAACTGCCTATTTATACAAATGAAATAAAGGAGTAGGCGAGAAAGACATTGCAACGTACCATCAGCATGCTGAATTTTCAGTGTCAGCCAAATTTGGAAGTCATCAAATCTGGTGAAAAACCCCTCTTCCCACCACAGTCTTGATCACCACCAAATGACTACAAAGCCATTTGAGAGAGGGCCAGCAGCAGAAGCTGGCCTGTACATGGAATGAAGTGAAATTTGTCCCTCTTCATTTAACAGAATCACTATACATCATATAAAGTCCTTTCAGGCATTTCTAAAGAGTAAAATCATTTGGAAGTCTATCCACACTTGGGCAGAAAAAAAAAAAAAGAACACAAAGTTCTCTCATTCTGTGGTCCATTTTGAAGGACATGATGCAAGTGTGTATCTCAGAGAATGACTACACAGAATCGTATAGCCATTGTAAGGAAACATACATGAATTTTTTTCACTTAACTGGTCATTAAATCTATAACCAATATAAGCTATCACTGCGAAGGAGTTCCTTTTCCTGTTTGTGATTTCTCCTAATGATCTTTCATGTTGACAGTAGTGGTCACTTTAGTAGTTGCCAAAGTTGTGTGTGGTTTAGCTAGGTTTTACCATATTTGTGCTCTTTTATGGAGAGTATCAGATCAAAAGGAGCTCCTCCCTTTAAGGAAAACAGCCATTTGGTGGGGGTACACTTTGGACTGTGGGGACTGAGGGCTCTCCTTGGAGAAGGCAGGATGGCATGATCAGAGA
Source organism: Mellivora capensis (assembly GCA_004024625.1). Classification (NCBI taxonomy): domain Eukaryota; kingdom Metazoa; phylum Chordata; class Mammalia; order Carnivora; family Mustelidae; genus Mellivora; species Mellivora capensis. Next base: position 15,366 of record PISX010000514.1, read on the forward strand.
TCAATAATCTACCACAAGCAAAAATAAATGTGATCTTTACACCTAGAAAACAGAGTTCTATTTAGTGAGAAAGGATTAGATGGGTATTTCTAAATTTGAACATAGAGTGGATTGGGTACCTGGTCTTTACGGCAAAAGCTGAGGATGGATTTAAAGCTAATTTGATAAACACAGCTCTGTTCTAAGCATGGTAGCTAAAAACTTGATAAAGTCTTCGGTGTGTATTCCCATGATTTAATATGCATATCACTAATGTCTTCACTCCCTTTGTGGTGGTGGACAATGTCCTTTATGATCATGCTCAAAACCCTAACAAAGGCTGTGGTGTCCACTGGTGTGTGGGCTTTTTAAACGGGGACCAGAGTGGGGCTTCACTTTTCTGCACCTTCGCTCAGGCAGTGCAGAGGGTGGGATCAGCCCCCTCCTCCCCAGAAGGCAGTTTGTTCCACTCTCAGTGCGTGGGGGCTTGGATGGTGATTGGTCACTTCAATGCCAAGACCAGAACGTCCCTCTCTCAGAGGCACTGCTGGGGAGACCTTCTCAAATCTCTGTGACTGATACACTTTAAGAACCTCTTTTCCCTGCCCCCCCCCCCAAAAATGGAAGAGCTGGTATGAACTGGTATGAACTTAAACACCACCTTTTTAAAAATATCAGCACTAGTAGAAACTTGTATTCTAAAGATTTGAGAGAGCAAGGGTATGTGCACGCATGAGTGGGGGGAAGGGCAGAAGGAGAGGGAATCCTCAAGCAGACTCCCCACTGAGCATAGAGCCCAATGCAGTGCCTGATCTCACGACCTTGAGATCATAACCCAAGCCCAAACCTATAGCCCACGCTTAACTGACTGAGCCAACCAGGTACCCTATACACCATTTTTATACCAGATATAAAGTCTTCAATAGAGGACAAATGTGTTCCGGGAGAAAAGGTATTAAGATGACAAGGTAACCCTTACTTAACATAATTTTAATCAACTGACAATGAGGGGACATTGTGTTCCATGTAGTAGAAAAGGCGAGTTGGCTAACGTAGCTTTGGAGCCACATTGGAGAGGGTGGCGAGCTGGACCGTCTTCAGACCAGCCCTGAGGGGCATCTCCGTGACAGCCTGCGGGGACCTCTGGTGCTTCTTGCTGAGGCCAGCAGGCAAGGGCTGCCTTTCTCCCAGCTTTGGAATCCTGGAACAGGTCCATTTTCCTCCTTTGCCAACACCTCCCCCTTCTCACCTTCTTCTCTGAAGTAACCTGAACATTTCTGGGTGTCTGCCCTGTGTCTCTTCCCCAAAAAAGCTGCCTTGGAAATCATCTGGCTCCAGCAATTTTTGCCTGGCTCTTCCGGTGACTACTCACCACTGAAAAAGTGGTTTCCGCTCTGTCCCAGGCCTCCCACCTGCAACCGAAGCCCGGCACAGGGAGAGAGCTGGCCTCCTCTGTAGCTGAACAATACCGCAGAGCTAATGCTGTGGTTGTAAAATGCTTCTGCTGATCTGCTTTTTAACGCTATTTATGAACCTTAATTGATATTATCATGGAGATTTAGATTAAAAAATTACTTTCATGGTTCATTTGATAGAAAGATTAATAAAAAAGAAACTTCATTATCAATGCAACAGACCAGTCTATAAGCTATCAAAAGTAGGGTCCCATCCAGCGTAAGTTTTTAGAACTTGCTCTTACACATGATAATGTGTGTTTTTCCCCATGTATTTAGGTGTATTAGCGATCTATTGCCATGTAACAAGTTAGCTCGAAACTTAGCAGCTTAAAAAAAAAATTCATTTGCTCACACAGTTTCAGAGGGTCAGAAGCACCCCTTGGCTTCTGGGGTTCCAGCTCGGGGTCTGCCATTAGGGTGCAGTGAAGATGCTAGCCAGGCTGCAGGCATCAGAAGGTTGGGGCTGAAGATTTGCTCCCAGATGCACGAGACCTCAGATTGTTGCGTGTGGGACCTTCTGCACAAGATTGTTTGCAGACACGGCAGCAGGCTTCCCTCAGGGTGACTGCCCTGCGACAGCCAAGCCGCATATCTTTTATAACCTCACCTCAGAAGGCACGGACCATTACTTCCGGCATATTCTTCAGATCAGGTGGACCAGCTCCAGCAGAGTATGCGCAGGGACTGCACAAGGGTGGGGATACTGGTGGCTGGGAATCTTTGGCGGCCATCTTGGAGTCTGGCCACCGCTGCGTGCTTGCGTGTACGTGCGTGCGCATGCGTACATGTATGGTTCAAAGCTCTCCCCTCCCTAGGTACCTCAGTCTGGGTATCACCTCTAAAAAACCTCTCCTGAGCCCCCCAGTGTACATTAGGTACCCCCTCTTGAGTACCCCCTCTCACAGCACGCCCTTCTCCTGCCAAATACTTTAACACACGGTCTTATAATTATGTGTTCATATAGCTTAGCTTTGCTTTCTGACTCTGCTTCTTAAACACGGAGTCTGAGGTCCGATTAATGGGTTTAGGGGAGCGCCCCTTCCTACCATGTGGTCGATTCCCCAGGGGAGCGCGCCTCAAGGACCCGCGGCCCACGAGAGCTGATGGGGGAAGACTTGATGCCCCGCCCGCCGCCACCCTCTCATCCTGCTCATCTCCCCAGCAGGCTCTGCTGTGTGAGCCCTTCCAGAGCCAGAGCGTGCCAGCCAGCGCGGCAGTCGAGCTTTGTTTTCATTATGCAGGCTTCCTGGGAAGCTTCAAATTAATTTTCATCCTCTCCTCACGTTTAAGGCCTCTAAAAAGAGGTGGTGCTCCCACCTTCCTTGGTAAGCGGGGGCCTCGCCGTTCCCTAGGACGGCTTTGAGCCTGGCGAGGGCTGCGTGCCCCCTGCCTCCCCCGGGCCTCTCCGTGCCAGGCCGGCTTCCAGACTTCCAAGCTGGGGGTGGCTCTCCACCTGGGCCAGCACGCCTGGTGCCCAGCAGCCAGACCCACGGCCACCTGGGTCTGACGGACCTCCGCCTTCAAAACTCACCGCACAACATACTAATTTCTCTTTTGCTTTCGGCGTTGTTAAAAGTAGACAATATCGGGGCGCCTGGGTGGCTCGGTGGGTTAAGCTTCTGCCTTCGGCTCAGGTCATGATCCCAGAGTCCTGGGATCGAGCCCCGCATCGGGCTCTCTGCTCGGCGGGGAGCCTGCTTCCTCCTCTCTCTCTCTGCCTGCCTCTCTGCCTACTTGTGATCTGTCAGATAAATAAATAATCTTTTAAAAAGAAAAGTAAACAATATAAAAATTATCCCACTGAATGTAAAGGTTTTTTTGTTTGTTTGTTTTACAGTTGGCTTTGGTCTGAGGTAGACTGTGGCACTGAGAACCATGTAGAGACCACACAGAGGTCCACCTTCTTGCCTAGAATTACTTGGAGGTTCTTCGCAGACCCACTCAGGAAGAGGAATACAGATTAATGGAAGCTACTCAAATGATCTCTACCGTTTACTTCATGTCTGCCACCTTCCATGACGGGTGTCAAGCATTTTCATATACTTGGTCTCATCAGAACCTCAGTACAACCCTCTGCAGCAGACAGCATCACCCCCATTTTGCAGATGTTCCAAGTTTAAGAAGTTAGCTCGAGGTCACGGAGGTGGCACATGGGAGCATGGAGATCTGGTCCTTTGTCTTCTGATTTTTTTTTTTTTTTTAACGACTTCATTTATCTGACAGAGCGCGCACACAAGCAGGGGGAGTAGCAGAGGGAGAGGGAGAAGCAGACTCCCCACCAAGCAGGGAGCCCGATGTGAGACTTGATTCCAGGACCCTGGGGTCATGACCTGAGCCAAAGGCAGAGGCTAAACTGACTGAGCCACCCAGCCGCCCCTGTCTTCTGATTTGAAAGCTCCCTCTCCCATTACCATCCCAGCCCTCCCTTTCTCCCGCTTCTTTCAGCTGTCAGCCTGCAGGAACGTGCTGATTGACCAAGATTCATTTTCCCACTGTGGCTGAAGAGTTCAGCCATGTGAGCGCTCTGGCCAGTGCGTGGAAGGAGATATCGCGCCGACAGCGGCTGGGCCTTTAAAGGGAGAGGTGAGCAAAGCAGGCTGGTCACACCTTCAAAGCCAGACCCTGGGAAGGGCATTTTTATGATGGGGGGTAAGCACAGCGATGGCACCATCCAGACACAAGGCCTGAGGAGGAGGAAGCAATCCTTCTTTAAACTCCCTTCGCTGTGGGAGCCATTACCCTACGCCCACCTACGGGAATCCCTATTTTGTTTTTCTAATATTACTTTCCCAACAATATTTCTAGTATTCAGAGACTAGGGGTAGTAGGCAGGGATAGAAGTCCTACCAGCTGATGCTATTACGTCTCTGAACTGTGAGGTACCTCAGTTTCCCAAATTGGCAGTCTTTTTATTTTTTTTTATTTTTTAAGAACAGAAGATCTGGTGGGCTGTCCAGGTAACCACTGCCAGATTCCCACTGTCAGACACACACATAAGAATCCTAGATTAATCTCAGGCTTGGGCCTCCCATGTGGCTGCCGAGCCATCAGGCTGGCTATGAAACGCCTTATTTTATTTTCTGCTGAACATCAGGCTGGCTATGAAAATACCTTTTCAACCCTAGTATTATTACCCCTACGGATGGCACCTTTAATGCGCGCTATTCATTGTTATAATGGCCGCACCTGTGTGGCACGCGCACATTGGAACTGCGGCAGCTGTGGACCATAATTGCTAAACATTATTTTCTGTGTCTGCCTGAAAGCTTTTGTGCGCGCGCACGTGTGTGTGTGTGTGTGTGTGTGTGTGTGTATGTTCGTGTGTTTGTTTCATCTGTAATGACTCTGGTCCAAAGAGTCTCTCTCTCTCTCTTTTTTTTTTTTTTAATAAACACAAGCCTGAATGTAAATACATTTCTTTCTAAATACGGGTTTCAGAGAAAGTCAAGTTCACACACACCCCCTCCCCCAACAAACCCACACACTCAGTAATGAGACTTTAGAGAGCTACTTCGGAGCGTGTGGTCTGTGGAAATGCTCACGCAATGGCTGCTGCTGGGAGCAGTGGTCTTTATGCACGTTGGCACACGGGCTGTGCTGTGATTAATGCATTTGTTCCCTGATATTCAGCCCCTGGGTGTCTGCAGGACAGTGAATCAATTTAGCACTTGCGGGTCCAGATAATCAGCAGCACCAAAGACGTTTCTGCACCAGCGACTTCCCAATTCAAAACAAGAATATTTCTAAAACGAACATTTTTTTTCTTCTCTTTCCCCCTTTTCGTTCTCTTTGTGCTTTTCTGAGCAGTCACTCAAACCCCCCATACGAGGCTGCATCCCCTGGAAGGCTGCTAGTTGGCCTTTGAGGTTGTGTGCTTTTCAAGTCAGCACCGCAGCTAGTAATTTGAGATTTATAAGGAGGCTGATGCGCTAAGCAGCAACCCCCCACCCCCACCCCTTCCTGCCATTCTCCAGGGAATCTGTCGGGACACACCATCTGAGCACTGGCCTCACAGGTGATGTTTGATGTAGTTATCTCAGCGAGTGTCTGGCGGCCAACAAAAAGAACGGCCTGCCACTTGGTCAAAGAAATTCGCCTCCCCTCCTTCCCGTGCACTTACCTCCTTCACAGAGATGCTGGGAAACTTGCTGCTGCCTCCAGCCAGGGGACGAGCAGAGACAAAATTAGAGTGGCCTTTTGCACAGAGCTGCCACTTTGGGATGGGGTGACAGGGCTTCTGGCGGCCTCCCACCTCCTCTCCGCCCGGGGTTAGGGAAGCAGAGGGCCATCCACCGCAGCTCCAGGGACGCCGGGCAGGCATTCCCACCTGGTATAAATACCCGCCTGTTTCTGCAGGTGCGCAGGGCTCCAATCTCCACGGACCTCATAGACCAGAGTAAAGTTCTCGGAAGGCTGGCGCTGCCTTCCCTGCTGGGTTCTGAATGAGGGAGGACAGGGACCTACAGACGGAGAGGATGGAGAGGAGGAGGTGTGCGGGTCCTCAGTCTTGCGCTCATTCAGCCGAGAAATAAATGTCCTAGACTTGCGGACATTTGTGGAGGACCTTAGAGACCACTACACCACGAAGACGACTTCCAGCTCTTTGGTGCGGTGGTACATTCTTGCTCAGTGTGCTGGTTCCTTTGCTCTTCCCTTTTCTTCAAGGGAACAAATACACAGGTGCTCAAATAAACCAACAAGCCCACCATAATTGCCTTATTTATTGTAAATATGTTTGCTAATCAGATTGACCAATGCAAGGGGGCCCCCTTAAAGGGTAAAGGGGACATGAATATTTTACAACTAATCAGGATAGGGCTACTGGCATTTCAGTTTTTTGATGCTCAGAATGTTGCCGATGACTTCAAAAAAGTAAAATATATTAAAAAAACCAAGTTCAAGACCATTCAGACTTGAACTCATTTTTGAAAGATAAAAAGCATTAGAAAATCTGGATGAGAATCTATCTACCCCTCTCCAAGCCCTGTAAGAGTTAAGAAGTCTGGAAACAAGCTTAAAAAAAAAAAAATCTGGTAAACTTTGTCAGCGTGATTGATAATTCTGCCTTTGAAGAATCTGCTTAATTGGTGAAATGGGCTTTCTGTTCTATTATGCATATGATTAGTGCTTTTATAGGGACTTCATTTTTTTTTTTTGGGTATATCAATGTTGTGCAGGCATAATGACAGAAAAGAAAGCAAGCCAAAGCAAAATCCTTTACTAACCCAGTAAACGCGGTTACAAACAGGCTGATGGCAAGGTTGTGATGACTGCTTATTGCTCTTTTGTCCAGAAGGTGGCAACGTTTCCTCAAGAATTCGTAAGAAAACTGTAGCTTCAGAAAATGACAATTTATCTCCAGACATCGTGTTTTGTTCTTTTCAAAAGCACAGCACAAAACGCAGGGTTCCTCACACCCTTACTCCCTGCTTATTCTCACCAGATTAAAGGGAAGAACATTGTCTCTTTCTCTCTCTCTCTCCTCTCTGAAGAGCAGTTTTAAATTGTCAAGATTTTCAGGCTGCAATGAGTTGATGCTGAAATAAAATTACGTAGCTCACAATTTAGGTGATTAGTCTTCTACTCTGTCTCATGCACCAGAAAGGGGGTGGGTTTTTTTGTTTTTGTTTGTTGTTTTTTTTTTTTTTTTGAGACTGTGTCTGGTAAAGAGCCACTTACCTTCATGGCAGTTAAGTGCCCGCTCACAACCATGAACATTTTAAACCCCAGTAACCTCAAGATCATTCTTTGCAGTAATCCCTCTGTGCTCCATTGGACTGCTGGTGTGTCTCTACATTTTTGTTCTGTGGTAGAGATTCAGGAGCGAGACAAAAAGGAGGGAAGACACTTGTTTGAGCTGAGGTAGGAAAAACAAACAATGGATGAGGGTCCTGCCTGCAGTCCAACGTGTCACGGGCAAGTTGGGGGACACTATTCCAGGAACTGGAGATGTTGATGTGTTCTTCTCCATCCCACCCTGCCCCTGCCTGTCTCCACCCCCTAACATCCCCCGTCTACCTCCCCCATTCTTCTTCAATATATGTTAATTTTTGGAAACCACAGTAATCATAAATACACCCATCCCCGTGCACAAATGGGTCTAGTTTAAGGTAACTTTCAAAGTGGTTATGGCTTTGCTTCAGAGCAGCAATATCTGTGTGTGATCTACTTTTCTTCTGATTCGAATGGAAAGTTGGAGTTAATATGATTTAGCTATGGGAATTGCTCCAAAGGATAATGACAGCAAACAATAAGATGAACATTTTAAATGTATTTGGAGGGCTACCTGCTGTTGTGTAACCTCGTGACCTTGCCCTTCATGTTGGAAGGAGGGACACTATGGCCATGCCCAGGAAATGTCATACTCTGCAGTCTTACTGTTCCCAGTCTCTCCCGCCACCCCCCACAGGAGTTTCCAGTAGGATGTATAGATAGGCAGTACAGCTCCTTGCCTCTGACTCAAGAATCCCCACGGCAACCCATAATTCCCTTGGCCAAAGAATAGGAAGTGGCTTCTCAGACCTGTTCTGAGGGCTCCGTCTGTGCCTCATCTGGATATGGGAGCCTTCATTCTTCCTCCTCCTGCGCCCTACATGGCCCCCTTTCTCCTGGACCTTGGGAGAAGTGCTCATTCTGAGGGTCTTTTCTCCTTTCATCCCCTTGCCACAGACTCCAAGTTCTCCTTTCCTCTCCGTGGCCCTGCCTTACCTCGTGGCCAATTATTCCTTTCACGTTTCATCCCTGGATGGAGGAGGAGAGTTCTGATCTTTTGGAAACCACAGTAATCATAAATACACCCATCCCCGTGCACAAATGGGTGTAGAATTCCCCTACATACTCTGGGGGAATTCCCCAGACATGGTGTGAAGGAGGAGGAGGAGAAGAAAGGTCCGGGCACTTATGCTCATCAATGGGAGAACGTGTAAAACTTAGAACTCTCTGGATTACACATAAACATATACTATAGAACCAACACCACAATACAAAATACTATTTTCATTTTTAAAAGAATGAAAAGAATGGAATTTTATGTTCCTGGAAGCAATAACATTGACTCTTCCCAAGGTGCAGAATCTTCCAATTATACGTGTAACCCATTTAGACGTTTCCAGAAGTTCCTGACCCAAGCTGTGAATTTGCTCCTGCTATACGCCTCTGCCCAAAGAAAATAAAAAACGTCTTTCTTGTTCTTATCTACCACAAGCCCTAGTCTGCTGGATAGTTCAGGGAGGGCAGGGGACCCCGCCTTTTAGTAAAATTCCATTAACTTAGTCTGATGGATAGGTGAGCCTCTGCTTCTTTGGGTCTCTCAGATTTCCCATCCGTGACTCTGCTCCCCCTCCAGATGGCATATGCCCTCCTGGAAGTGGGGTCTTCTGTATCCCTACTATTGTCCAAGATAGAGGGCTGGCTTTCCTGTCTTCTGGTTTGGTTGGTGACCCTGGAGGCATGGGTGCTTGCATCCAGCTTTTGGGGGGCTGTTGTACTCGTGTCTACAACTGGTTTGGGCCATTTGCCTCTTCTCTTCATGTCCCCACCTGAGAGCTTTATCACCCTAACCCACAAGTGCTGGTGCCCCCTGCATTCTTGCATGAGGCATAAAGTTCCTCTCAAGTCCCCATGCACACCCACAGGAAGGGGGATGTCAGGGGACCCATCATATCATTTCCATGGATGGATTATTCATTCCTCAGGGCCAGGGGGAAAGTTGGCTGCCTCTCCCTCCTATACCCTGGGAATGTGCCACTAGCCCAGAGTTTGCTGGATCTCCCAGACCTTTCTGGATATTTCACAAGCTTTACCTTACCCTGAGGATAACAAGTAGGCCATGAGAATCTTGATGTTGGAACTCGCTTTCTTGGCTTCTCTCAGCTCTTCTCATGATCCCCTCCTAGAAAAGGCAACTTCTAAATTTTTCTTAGAGGCTCCGAATCTGTCATCTATGTGTCTTCCTCTATGACATTTCCTTTCTTTGTTAGGGCAAAAAGTGTAATGGCCTAAAGGGTCATAAGCAGAAGGCGAATTCTTTTTTTAAAAGATTTTATTTATTTATTTTATTTTAAAAGATTGTATTTCTTTATATATTTGTCTATTTAATTTATTTATTTGACTTGAATACAAGCGGAGGGAGTGGGAGAGGGAGAAGCAGGGAGCCTGATGCGGGGCTTGATCCCACAACCCTGGGATCATGACCTGAGTTGAAGGCAGAGGCTTAATGACTGAGCCACCGAGGCACCCCTCAGAAGGCAAATTTTATCTGCATTATGGGAGAGAAAAAATCTTAAGATCTGAGCCCTTAGGCTTGGATCCTGATATACTAAAGGAATTGAGAAAACGTGCTTTCTTTCTCTCCCCTCTACCGTGTCCTCAGTTTTGAATGCCAAAAGCTAAATACAAACACTTCATTTCTCTTTGATTTTCTGTTTGAATAATCCCTAATGCTTTCTACCCTACCCCTTCCCTTCAATAAATACTTCCAAATGAGAGAAGGTGTGTGTACAGAAACACAGAAGAGAGAAGCACATTAATATTTATTGTCCCCTTCATACTAATCTCACTCACGCTTGTAAAAGAGCCCAACCCCCTGCCCCCAAGCTCTCGGCAGAGGAAAGGCTGCTATTCCCTTCTGGTGGACTCAGGGAGGCCAACACCTCAGCTCCTTCTCGGGGCTAGATGGCATCGAAGGGCCGCGTGTGGCAAAATATAAGTGTGGGTTCGGGTTTGTTGATTTTTTTTTTTTTTAAGATTTTATTCATTTATTATTTGACAGACAGAGAACACAAGTAGGCAGAGAAGCAGGCAGAGAGAGAGAGAGAGAGAGTAGGAAGCAGGTTCCCCGCGGAGCAAAGAGCCCGATGCGGGGCTCGATCTCAGGACCCTAGGATCATGACCTGAGCCGAAAGCAGAGGCTTTAACCCACTGAGCCACCCAGGCGCCCCGGGTTTGTTGATTCTTAAAGTTGCTGCCTGCTTTATTTTAAGTCCCTTACCAATGGGGTCCTAGAAATCATTTCTATCCAGTAAATTACTACATAGTTTACATGTGCGTCTAAAGGAGCCCCATTTCTACCCATGCGATCTGCAGCTTACTGCTCAGCAACAGGAAATGTGTGAATGAATGCCTGAAGGAATGAAACCCAGCTACCTAAGCTCTTACCCATTTGGCCTGGCATTTTGGAAATGGATTTTTGGGGTCCTGCTGTGGACAAGATGGTCTCCTGAAGAAACACCTACTACTCCTAGTCCTCTTTCCCTCTCTGCAGATTCCGGGGGTGGCAGTCCGAGTCCCACCAGCCCGCGGAAATGTCCAGGGCTCTTTGGCCTGCCAACCCCTCCTGGTGCTCTGTGGAGGAGTTGGACCAGGGAGAGAACCTTCACTACAAGAAATCCTCAAAGCCCCTAAGTGAGGAAGAACTACCAGAAGTCTCATGTAAAATTTCTGTCCCACAAGCCCAGATTGTCCATGGCATATGGAACAAGGACTCCAAGACAGACTGACTTAGGATCATGTCTGATCTTTTACCAGCAACCAAGCTGTTCTGCTTGGTCCCAGTTTAGTTCATTCCTGTTGGTTAGGGGGAGATTATAAACTTGAATTTCAATGGCATGTGTGAGGCTCAGCCTTAGTCAATATTTACTCATAATGATAGTTCTCATCAAGGCATAAGGACTTAGATAGCTATGAAATGATTATACATCACAACCCATCTATAAACAGGATTTTAATTATCATCAGCAGCAGCGACAACAAACATTTATTGAGGAGCTACCCTGTGCTGTAATTGAATTAATGAATTTGTTAATCGTTGCTTCCTGTTCCCATAAACATTTGCTTAAGTTCAATCTCAGTCAAATCACATCGGCACAAAAAAAATAATAATAATAATAAATAAATAAATTAAAAAATTAAAAAAAAATCCCATCGGCACCAGACTGACATACTTTGTCATTTAAGAAGATTAACTGTTTCCTTGTCGTATTAAGAGGTTTTTATTTGTGTTGGAAAAGCATAGAGTGCCACGTTTTTTTCAGGAATACCAGATCGACAGGGCAGGGTCGGAAGTCTCGGTCTGCATTGACGAATGGCTGTCAGATGTGGACTCTTCTAGAACCTCCCGCAGCACGGTCCCCGGATACAGAGACCCCATTTCCCTGGCAGAGTCTCTGAGTGACACGCGTGTTTGCCTCACCTGTCCTCTTGATTCAGTGCCTTGGGGTCTCCCCTTGCCTTTGGCCCCGACGTGCCTGTTGCACGGTTCTGCACAGACCCAGAAAAAATGTGATTTTCTTCTGGCTCCAAGCCAGCTCTGGACATGAACCCATGTTCTGTGGCAGGACTTCTGATTTCCTTCTCAGAGCCCCCTGATGGCAGAGATCTGGTCATCCCTTTGGCCCTAGCAAATAGCCAGTTGTGTTTTAGGCTCCAAGCTGGACTTGTGTTTGCAGATTCCTGCCATGCTTTTTGTATTATGACTCTTTCATTTCATCTTCCCTCTTCCATTCAATACCCTCCCACTCCAACCCATGTGAACCTCTCTCCAGAATCACTTGAGGGATGGGTGGGAAGGCACACAGGGGCGCTGCCCGGAAACACCCATGATTGTTTCTCGGTTCTCACACTTCACCAGTGCCCCTGGAGCTGCGACCTTTAACTGTGGCTCCTATCCCTTCTCCATCAGGAACACTCCATCCTACCCAGTTCCCAGGCCAAAAAGTCAAGGGCAATGCTTACCGCCTGCTTGTTTGTGGGACTCGATGGCCCAGGATTAATTTTCTGCGATTTCAGTTTTACTTCCTTTTATCAGGTCACTTCCACCCTCCCCCAAATTTTCTGAGAGAAATTCGGGGTTTGCCCTCTCTTGCCTCAGAAGCAGAAGCTCTTCCTGTTTTTGTAAATGGCTGCGCTCTGACGAGATGAGATATTTCCAGAGAAGGAAGGGAGAGCCGGAGTGCTTTTGAGAGTGTTGAGAGGGGAGGTGAGAGGTCCTCCACACTGGGCTGGGAGCAGGTGGGAAGCTGATGAGTTTCAGTAGTAGTGGGGAGCACATACCCCCAGGGGTAGCTGCCAAAGCAAGGGGGACCCTTCAGAAGGGACGTCTGCCTGGAACACTCATTGGGAAGCACAGGGCTTTCAATTCATCAAAGATTTTCTGAGTCCCATGAGTGGGGGAGAAGCAAGGGAGCTGCCATATCCCAAAGGGCTGGGACCATGGAGACCCTACTCTCTTCGGTAACTCCCAATGTCTCACGGCCAGTGGGGCCTCGTGGAGGTTCTGTGCTATTTAAGATCCAGTGACTTTTGTGTGGCCCAAGAGTAGGGAACTTCCATGATGACCGAATTCCACTTTTCTAGTCATCATGGGGTTGGAGCTTAGAATTTGACTTAGGTTGACTTAAAGAAAAATGAGAAAATGTAATATTACTTGTGCTCTCTGTCCTGAGGATTGGTTATGGGGCTACACTCTGTCCAGTCTTTGCATCTCTCAGGAGGGCCTGTCAGAAAGAAAACCACTGCCATTCCACCTTGATGGGTTTGCTTTCCCATCAGGAGCAATGCCCAGCAGAGCACCTCAGGGGACCCTCTCAGCATCAGAATGAGCAAATACTCAGAACCTGCACTCTAGATCCTCATTGTAGAACTCCCGATTGTTATGCAAAGTCTAGGTTCAAAGAAAGAAGCAGGTTGAACTTGTTGTGATACTTTGGCTTAGTGATTTAGCAGCTGGTGAACAGAAAAGTAGGACATACAGAGGGCAAGAAGCAGACCAAGTGGGTGAACAATGGTTTGGGTTGTGAAATCAAGTGAGCTTTGCCATTTGATCATCTGGTTTGGGAGTGCACCTTGATTCTTTATTCATTAGGATCTACTGATATTATGCTGCACTATAATGGCTACCCACGTTGCCCTGAACTACACGGAAATTGCTAGAACAAGCATTAGGTTTTTGTCTCACCTTAAACCGTCAGTGTTAATCTGGGAACATAAACACAATGGAGGGACCTCTCTATGTCCTTCGTGGAGATTTTCTGCGCACAATAAATGATTGTCACTCAAAGTCCAGGGGGTCTGGAGACCTTTCCTTTGGGAGTCTTTAATAGTGTAAGCATGAATGGGGAAATCCTAGTGGCCACAGTGAGAATTTATAAATTCCCATCCACTCCTTTCTTCACTAAGAAAATTTAGGTGCTAAGATATGATGGAGAATAGCCCATATGTTCTACGTTACATACATTTAGGCAATGTACCTTCCTCTGTCTTATTTACCCTGTCAAGAGGGTACAGACTTCACTAACTTCCATATCCCCCCTCAATTCCCAGTAATCCCAATGATCAAACTTACATAACAATTAATAATAATTTAAATAATATAGCAACATAATAATAAATACACATCCTCCCTGATGATCAACTAACCATATTTGCATAGTTGATCTTCCCTCCCCTTTTTACTAATTAGTCTTCTCACAAATGAAAGACACAAATGTCTTTTTCTTCTTCTACAGTGCTTCGACCCTGTGAATTAATGAGCCACAGTCTAGCAAATGAAACAAACAAACAAGACTAATAAAACACTACTCTACATGCAGAGAAGACAAGTGGTGCCATCTGAGGGTAGGGGAAAGACACTGTTAGGAATTAAGTGGTTCGTATGTGTCAGGCATTTCATATATGGTTTTCATTTAATCTTAACTACTTCATGAGACAGGCAGGAGTAAAGCCATGGTACAGATCAAGAAATGGTCCTGGGGAGGTTAGAACATGGTCTAGGGACTCACATAAGCAGTTCTCTGGAACTGGAATTGAAACACAGGTCTACTGGAAGCTAGAGTGCACACTCGTGTACTCTACACACTGTCTCATAGCCTTAGCAATTAAACAGAGAGCAGAGTGGTTGCAGAAAGAGAAGGGCTGAGAAATCTAGAACTACAGAGTTTAACAGAACTGGTAAAGAAATGGGAACTACGAAGTAACTGGCCAATTATTTGATGATGATATGAGACCGAGATTTGACAGCTCGTCCCAGAGCCTGATCTAAATTGTTGGGTTTAGATTAAAGTGTTTGAGAAAGTCACAAGAGGGCTAAAGGATAATCATCTTCATTGCCTTATTTAAGTCATAAAAAAGATTAACATGTACTAAGCTGAACTGAAATTACAGGGGCAAAGCTAACAAGAAGTAATTTTGCTTTTGACAGATTCCCTTCCTTATTCCTCCACTTTGCTCCAGATGGAGGATAATGTAAACTTTATATCATAGGAATAAATGCCTATTGATTGATTAAACATTGATGATGGCATTCTGTCTCCATCTGTATAGGAAAGTGACTGTTTTCAAAGTTAACCCTTTTATGGGTCTGACACATGCTATCAAGATGCATCCTGAATTTTGGAAGCCAGACTGCCCACAGCTGTGCAATTATGTAAACTAGGCTATTTTCCAGACATCATTTGCATGCAATGGTAAAAAGCTACTTTTGTAGTTTAGTTTAGATACAACACACACTGGAATGTTGCTATTGACTTCCTTTCTTTGGGAGTGTGGGATGCTTCCTAATGATTTGGGGCTTCCCTTTTACTTCACAATCAACACATTTTCCCTGACTACAAGTTCACCAGTAAGGAGTTCCCCATATAGGTGAAATAAATACCTTTCACTTAAGGTTTTTATTTCTTATCTTAGCGGTCTTTTTTGGCCTGATGAGAAACACATGTATCTTCCCCCTTGCCGTCGGCGCAGAAACGAAATGAGGGATGTGTATCCATATTGTTGACTTTTAAAATCTCAATAGAAGTGTTTCTGGAACGCAAAAGCCTTCCTTTGGTTGATGATTCAAGAGCATGAGAATTGCTATTAGTTTCGACTCACCATTCGTTCCGCCCTGTGCTCTGTCCTCGACAGAGACCCCAGGATTGAGGTGGTGGGGAGGGCTGGATCTGCAGACTATCAATCTCAAAGGATGAGTGATGTGATCCAAAATCACATTGTCACTGTTGTCGAGGCACAACTTATTGAATGGCCACCATGAGCAAAGACTCATTGTGCCCTGTGGAGGACACACAAGGGCAGGACATGCAACCCCTGCCTTCGGGATTTAGTAAGGAAAATAAAATGTGCATACATGGACCTACAGATGAGGGAGCCGATAGCAATCTCTGTGAGAGGGGCAAATTAAAGTGGGGGAGGGGCTTTCAGACAATAGGTATTTAATATAAAGCCATATATTATGAATGCCTTGCACATTAATTTATCTAAATCCTTCTTGAATCTTTCCCTCAATGCCTCTCTTCTACACTGGGACTCCCTTTTATTGACACATGACCCATCGGATGACATGTCCTAAATTACTTTGTCCTGAAAAGAAAAGTTTCAAGTTCTATCCCTCTGACTCTTGTGATGAAGCTGTTTAGTGACATCTAATACATAGCGAGATGCGGAGGGACTGTAGGTCCCTAGTAGGCTGGCATATAAGACTTTAGTAGTCATGACTCGAAAGTAGATCATTGTGGAAAGAGGCACCTCTAGGTCAGCAAGAAGTATGATTTAACAGACAGGGTGACATATTGGATGCTATTACCAATTCTGCCACCGCTCACTGGACAGTCACTTAACTGCTCCATATTTTAGTTTTCATAGCAATAGAATGCAGATAATGAGATTTCAGCAGCTGTTTTAGGAAATTAATGGTCAAACAGGTCTTTGAAAACATATTTTTTTTAAAAAAGCATCGTTTGGTCAGTGTTCAGGTATAATTATACAGGGGGATAAAATACCCTTATAGTAACATTATGAGAATTTTATAAATATATGAAGATATTTTAAACATTGTATACCTGGTGTTTTTTCATTTCGGCACTATTCAATTGATGTCATTGTCTTTCTTTCCGGAGCATTTCATTTTCTTTGAAAGAAAGTTTATATTGTGTTGAGATTTCAAAATAGCCGCTTTCTGGACATCCCACCTTTGGTTGGTCCCTGTCTCTGCAGGCCATTGATGTCATAAAGGCAGGAGAAAAGACCATTCTGCAGCCTTCAGGATGACCAGATCTCTCTCTCTCTCTCTCTTTTTAGAGGGCAGGGAGGGGCAGAGGTAGAGGGAAAGAGAGAATCTTAAGCAGGCTACATGCCCAGCATGAAGACCCACGTGGGACTCAATCTCACAACCTGAGATCATGACCTGAGCTGAAATCAAGAGTCGAATGCTTAACTGACTGAGCCCCCCAGGTGCCCCCCAGATCTCTCTGAAGGTGACCTGCTTTCAACACTGCCTATGGACTCCTGAGCCAAAAATCAGGTTTAATAGCCCCCTGGCTTTTAAGTGGGATGTGTGAGGCAGGGAAAAAAATTAGGGCAGGGCCTAATTATACCAGATTGTGTGGGTTCTTCTGTTTCTTCTATGATCATTTTTCTTCTTGGCCACTCCTTTAAATTTTGATGAGTTCCTGGATTCCATTCTATGCTCACTGTGTTTCTGAATCTACAAAGTCTCAACCACATGCCCTTTCTCCTACATGATAAGATCATGCTTCCTTACTTTTTTTTTTTTTTCCTTTTGGTTTATGTGTTTGTTACAAAGCCAACTTTATGGACTCACTCAAGTTGGCAAGGGGGAGGAAAAGGTCCCCCAAGCAAAGTTCTCCCAAGTTGTAGTACCTCAAAGATTCCAATCAACATTTGCTTGCCCAGTGTGTGTTTCTACTTCAAGCTAAGAAATGAATTGTCATGGCAAACTGCTTGAATACCATTTCTCAAGAGTTAAGAGAACCAAACCTGCAAGGTGATGTTGATTCCTCCAGAAGGATTCCCACTAAACTTTAGTCCCGGCAGATAGTCTTAGCTTTTTTGTTTCATCAAAAAAAAAAAATGAGGCTACCAGACTGTCCCACCTATAGGCCCAGGCAAGAGGGGGTCCTGGATGGCATCCTGTGCTTTAGAGAGCACCATTCTGGCCTCTGTCACTTAGCTCCTTGCTATAGGGCAAGGGGTGTGTGGAGCTAAAGGGACATACCTACCCAGGGCCACCACCTTACTTTTCTGTGTACTCTTCCCACGTGAGATAAGTACACAGGACCCAGAGTCCTTTGCATAGGTCCATGGTCTGCATGGGGACACTTCCCCAAATCCTTCCTCCCCAAGACAGGTGATCCCACTGTGAATGCAGCTCTAGGCCCTAGCAATGACAAAGAATGGCCGTTTGCAGAAGGATGTGGACAGAGCCTGGGCATGCAGCCTTGGGGGTCCTCACCTACACCTGTCGACTCCCTTGCCCTGTACAATGGGGCCAATGGTGGGAACAGAGAAGAACTGCGCCATTGGCTGGCACTGGCTCTCACAGGCCTCCATGTTCTAGCTTGGAGCTCTGCGTCCAAGATCCCAAGCTAGAACTTGAATTCCCAAGTTTTAAAGAAGGCATTTCTGTCACGATAAGAGTGTTCTATTGAACATACGCATCCTATCTAGCTAACGTGTTCCATTTCACTAGTTTTGGGGCTTGACTTCTAATTGTTAGCTCTCCAGACATAGGTATGTAAGCGTCAGTTTGTACTCCTTCCCTGGGCTCAGAAAATGTGAGGGGTGGGAGGCCATCAGGTAGGGACCTCCTCAGTTTCATGTCTGAAGTAGCTCGGAACCCATTCTTCTCCAGTCCCCGGGAACGTGCTGGTCTTCTAGACTCAAGCCTACCCCGTGCTTCTGATGTTTATGTCATCACTGGATCTTGGATTATAAAATGTCCCCTATTTCTATGGTTAATTTTCCTCGTCTTATTAATAAGGAAGTCTCTCTTGTCTTTAAGAAACAAAACAAAAAACAAAAAATTCAGTTGACCAACCCACCCCCATTCTGCTAACGTTTTTTTCCTCTTCACAGCAGACTTTCTTGCAAGTCTATTTTATACTGTTTAGTTTTAACATCTTCATCTCAGCCAACCTTTATAATCTGGTTTTTAATTCTATCAGTCCGTAAATCCAGTGGTCACTTTGACAGTAATTGATTGGTTCACTAACTTTTCTGGTATATTTGGTTCTGTTGATCATCCCCATTATCTTCTTGAATCTTGAATTCCTTGGGTTTAATTATACCAGATTGTGTGGATTCTTCCATTTCTTCTATGCCCAGTTTTCCTTTTGGCCACTCCCTTCAAATTTGGTGAGCTCCTGGATTCTATTCTATGTTCACTATTTTTCTGAATCTACAGAGTCTCAACCACATGCATTGTCTCCTATATGATGAGATCATGCAACCCTACTTTTCTTGCTTCAATGTCTACTTTCAATCTTAAACTCATAAACCCAAATTAATGCTGGCCATCTCCAATTTGTAATGTCATTAGATGCCTCAGATTCAATATGTTAATCTAGAATCAACTACTTCCCTGTACATTCTTCTCATTTTTTATTTTCTCAAGTCCAATACTTCCTATTTGTTTCCCCTCTTTCACTCTTGCCTCAATATTGTCTTTCTTCCTTTTTTTTTTTTTTTTGCCATCAAACCCAGAAATCTGATCTCTTTTGGGAAATCATGGATTGTTACAGAATAAATGCTAAGTTCCTTAACATGGCATGCCCCTCTCTCTGTGATCAGCCCTCTCCATCCCCTGCCATGATCTGCATTAAAGTTCTGTTCTAGTTATGTTGCCTTCTCATGCATACCCTGCCTCAAACACACACATGTCCGATGTCTCACACCAGTGAGCTTCTTTCCCAATGTTATTTCTGCCTGAATTACTGTTCCTAACCCCTACTCCTCCTTCCAAACCCAGGTCCAAATCACCTTCTCCACAAAGTGTCTCCAGTCTCACCACCCCCCAAAAGTTGGGCTAGGTCTCCCACTTCTGTGCTCTCATTGTGTCCTTTGAATGCCTCTACCACTATATTTGTTACACTGTATTGGAAAGTTCTATTTATGGGTAATTGCTCTGTACTCTACTTAGCAGCTCAAGAATGGGTATGTGTGTCTAACTTATCTTGGTATCTCCAGCACCTCAGCACAGAAGGCATTTATACGGGCTGAGTAGCACTGTTCCAATCTCCCCAGTGTCCTAACATTTCTACCCCTTGGTATACAGAAAAGTTCAGGTCCCAATCAACAAAGAAAAAGTATTCCTCTTCCATTCTCTCCCATCTAATAACTCTAACTTGGACAAATGGATCTAGTTCTCGAACCCTGAAAATGCTGAAATATTGGACCTGGAGGTTCAATTGCATGGATACAGCCAAGCTTCTTGACCTCAAAGGGATGGTTATATGGAAAGTCTCATGACTGACAAGCTGGAGCTGCCGAATTTGGGTCTTCAGGAGTGTCATATGTCACCATACTTAAAGGTGGTGGGTGGACATGGAAATGAGCAGCCGTCATTTGTCCACATGAAGGCGGTGTGACGGTACCCACTATGGTTTCTGATCCTGGAAACCGGGTGGGTTATCTGGGTTACTCAGTAACAGCTGAAATTTGAGGGGTGCTTATATATGAGGATGACAGTGTACTAAGTAAGGCCTTATATTCATTAAATGTCTGAACTAAATGCATCTTCTGTGCATGAAGATTTGCTCTATGGCCTTAAAATGAAATTCCTTGAGTACTATTTTTGTTAGTCTTCTACTAAAGTTGAGATAAGGGCAAGGGTCCAGAAGGAAGCAAGGGTTTCTGATTATACGTATGGGGAGATCCAGACTCATTCACATGGCCAATAAAGCCTTGCAAAATCTCTTTCCCCCTTTGTCATGTTCCAGGCCCCACCCCTTCCTTTCTCCTCCACCCCTAGTCAACTATGCTCCCACCACATTGGCTTTTTTCACCCTTTGTCATTCCTCCCACTGCATTGGGGCTGGGCTTGTGGCGGAGTTGGCCAAAAGAACATGGTGGAAATAACACTGTGCCTGTTCCTAGCCTTGCCTTTGAAAGGACTGGCCACTTTCACCTCTTCCCTCTGGGAACTCAGCTGCCATGTTGAAGGAGGCCCAAGCAGCCTCATGAAGAGGCCATGGGAGGGAAAATCCAGGCCCTGGTTGAAGCCAGTACCAACTTTCCTGCCACATGAGTAAGCCACATGAGAAGTGGATTCTCCACTAGTAGATATTTATCTGAAGGCTACAAAACTAGTGATCCAAGGGGCACCTGCACCCTAATGTTCATAGCAGCAATGTCCACAACAGCCAAACTAGGGAAAGAGCCAGATGTCCATTGATAGAGGAATGGATAAAGAAGATGTGGTAGATATATACAATGGAATATTATGCAGCCATCAAAAATGAAATCTTGCCATTTCCAACTGCATGGATGGAACTAGAGGGCATTATGCTAAGTGAAATAAGTCCGAGAAAGACAAACATTGTATGATTTTACTTACATGTGTGGAATTTAAGAAACCAAACAGATGAACATAGGGGAAAGGAAAGAAAAATAAAATGAGATGAAACCAGAGAGGGAGACAAACCATAAGAGACTCATAACTATACAGGAAACAAACTGAGGGTTGCTGGGGGTGGGGGGGAATGGGGGGGGTTACTAGGTGATGGTCATTAAGGAGGGGATATGATGTGATGAGCACTGGGTGTTATACGCAACTGATGAATCACTAAATTCTACCCCGGAAACTAACAGTACACTACACGGTAGCTAAACTGAATTAAAAAAAAAAAGCATCTGCTTCAGGTCCAGCTGCTTCATTGTATAACTGACAGCACATGGTGCAGTAATAAGTTGCCCCATGAGCCCTGCCCTCCAGCCTTGAGTGGTGGGGCCAGAACACCTCTAAGATCCCCTGTACCCTGGAGATTCTCTCTGCACAGCGTGTCCCCACCTGTTGGAAGGCATTGCCCTAGCAGTCACCATGTACACGCAGACTGTTGAAGGCTTAGGTCTTTCAATGGCTCTGTGCTCTGGGGATGAACACCCAGCCCACCTCGGCTGTGTTAAAGTGAAAACATCTGAACGGCAGAGGCTGGTTTCCCCCTTCTTAGAGCAATCAGACAACTAATACACAGTAGGGGATGTCTTCCAGTTTCTAGGCTTATGCGTAATCTCTGAGGAGAGAGATGTCAGCTCGAGATACATGAACGCCAAGGGCACGGCTACTGAGGACCAGTGACTTCCCTTGCACAGGGCAAGAAGTTAGTGGCGTAGACAGCGCTGCGCCCAGGCCAGCAAAGCAGAGACCCTCTGGAGACCCGGCTGGGAGCCGCGGCATTAGCATTTCCCATCTCTCTTGATGGCCTCTGTGTTCCCGATAATCACCCAGGGCTCTGCTGAGAGCCGCAACAGCCCAGAAAACTACTCAGAAGCAAAAGTCTCCTTCAAGGTGCCACTGGGAAAGTCCAAACAGATTTGCTGTTTACTGCAGCCCCAGCTCCCACGTGGTCTCCTCCCAGTAACAAATGTAATTCTGCTAGTAACTGTTTTGGTAAATGAGTCATATTGTAGCAATCTTCATGAATCAAAGATAATTATATTTTTACTCAGCTAGCACTGGTTAAGAAAACTCTCTCATTCTTCAATTAGCTGTCTTTTCACTCTGGTATTTATCTAGAGGTTCTTCTGCATAATATTAACCTAGTTCCTTGTGCCTTTTTCCTACCACTTAAGGCCTTTTTGATTTTCATGCCTCCCCATGTTTTCTTGTAATATTCTTTGTCATTGTTCTTCTTCCTGCGTTAGTAGGAAATCACCGTGGTGGATTAAGCGAGGCTTGCCTGGAGGAGACCAACAGTCCTCTGCAGCCCCCAGAGTTATCTATAAACCGTGACATTCATTTTCTACTGGGCGAAGATGTTATTGTTCACATCTCGTCTGCCTTCTGCTAACTCAAAATTCCCCAGAAAGACCACGGGGTTGGAATTGCATCACTAATGACCGCTCCTGTCTTTGAGCATGTGTTTCAGAAACTCTTGTCAAGAGCTTCCTTACATATACATTTTAGCCCCTGACAAGTCACAAGAACTCCATGAATTTTTTCCATTTTACAGATAAACAAACTGAGGCTTAGGGGTTAAATAGTTTGCCCAATGTCATACAGCTTCTGCTGCCGCAGAAGCTCTCAGAACCTGGTTTTGATTCTAGCAGCTGTTCATACTGCCTACCTCATGACCTTCTCTGATCTGGTAAAATGTGCTGGGACTTCAAAGCTATTTCTCTGCTCTTACCCTATTTCAAAATGAACATAGAATCCCCAGACATGACATCTAGCTCTCCAAACCCTGTTGTTTTGGGGTTTTATGGTGGCTTCACTACTTGGTTGTTGTCGTTGTTGATCCATTTACCACCTAACCCCTCTCACCTCCCCTGAAACTTCCAGACCCTTAACCCTGCCTCTGGGTCCCCTGGCAACCAGCCCCCCTTCCTCAGGTGCAATCTTTAAGCTGCCTCATTAACCTAACAAAAGACAACTTCATCACCCTGATCACTTAGGAAATGCCAAAGGTTTTAGCGGCTCTGTGCCAGAACCAGGGAGGGAGACCAAGTACCTGCTTCTTCTTATAAATCACAGATCCAGGGGTGCCAGGGTGGCTCAGTGGGTTAAAGCCTCTGCCTTCGGCTCAGGTCGTGATCCCAGGGTCCTGGGATTGAGCCCTGCGTTGGGCTCTCTGCTCAGCAGGGAGCCTGCTTCCCTTCTTCTCTCCCTGCCTGCCTCTCTGCCTACTTGTGATCTCTGTCTGTCAAATAAATAAATAAAATCTTAAAAAAAAAAAGTCACGGATCCACAGTCCTTCTCGAACCTTAGCAGGCACGGGGATCACCCAGGTTAGGATTTGGTCAGAGTGGGTGGGGCCCGGGAGTCTGCCTTTCTAAAAGTTTCGCCAGCCCTGAGGCCTAACAAATTCAGATGAATTTTGTCTGGACGGAGCCCAGTCATCAGCATTTACAAAATTTTTTTTTCAGTGAGCCGCCCGAGCCCGAAATCTCCCCCTCCCCACCCCGGAGGGGTTGCCTGCTCTCTCTCCACATCAGAATTCATCCTTAGATAAGTTCTGTTTCCAGGTCAAAATCTGGAGCCTCCTGAATCTGGAGGATTTTTCTGGGTACCCTGTCTTTTTTTTTTTTTTTCCTCCGAATTTTATTTATTTGAGATAGAGCAAGAGTGAGAGAGAAAGAATGAGAGGAGAAGCAGGGGGGGAGGCAGAGGAAGAAGCAGGCTCTCCAATGAACAGAGAGCCCAACGTGGGGCTTGATTCCAGGACCCTGAGATCATGACCTGAGCCGAAGGCAGACAGTTAACCAACTGAGCCACCCAGGTGCCCCTGTCCTGTCTTCTTTAAACAACCCTCCGACCCCTCACTGATGCTTCTCCCCATCTCTGACTTGTTCATCCATTTACCGGCTAGATATCCTTGGGTAAATCTGTCTACCACTCTGGATCTCAGTCTCTTCATCATTAAGAGAGAATTGAACCACATGCTTGTCAAGAGGTAGGATTGCCCAAGGCATGCTTAGTTGTACCAGACCAGAGGTGTCATTCTTCTCGGGGGCTGTCCGTGATTGATGGGGCCTTGGGAAGAGTGTATGGGGGGGTTGTTTGGGCTGTTGAGTGGGAGGAGGGCCGTGTGGAGGAGGAAGCAGAGGCCGTTTGCGGGCCCTCCTTCCTGACGGACCAGGAGGAGTCACCCCATCACACAGCCAGCGAGGAGGTGGACCGCGTAGGACCGGGGTCTCCAACCACTTTCCGGCCAATCATTTGGCCTCAAGGAATATCTGCCCGTGGAGTATTACCACCACAAATACCTGCCATCCTCTCAGCCGTTTTCCAAGGTGGTTTCAGCATGCGGCATCTGCAAAGCAACTTCTGTCCTCGTTTCTCCATCCGGGAGCAGCGCTGGCCGCGCCAATCCCTCCTCTTGAAGCCAGCGAGCCTGCGGATAGATGCGACTGCGTGGCTTTCCAGGGAATTCATTCAGTATCTTTCATGTCAGTGATATCTGTGAGAAACAGGGAACTGTTTTCCCATCTCATTCACATAATAGATAAGATGAGAAATTAGCTGCTGGATGAGCAACCTGGGGGCTGTTCATTTTGTCACAATAAATAAGGCTTCTGCTGCCGCGAGTGTGCGCCTGGCTGCGTGTGCACACGCCACAGGTTCTCACGTGAGAGCTCTCCAGCTTCACCCCTGCGGATGTTTCCTTTCCTGTGCTTTTCCCTCTGACCCTGCTGAAGATTTTCTCAGCCTGAACGCGTCGGCGTCGGCGGAGTTCTGCAGCCGCTTTCTGCTTCGCTGCCGGGCAAGCACAGGGACCCGCTCTCCCACGCCCCCTTCCCCGCACCCCCATCCTGCTGTGAGCTAAGCCCTGGGCCCCAGGTGTGGCCCAGATACCAGCCGCTTCTGCTGGTGCAGCCAGCTCCTCCCTGGCCTGAGTCAGAGTCGGCATTTCACCAAGATTCCAGGTGACTCATCCCTCTGCACACTGGCATTTGAAGAGCGCAGGTCCTAAATGCAGGACATGGGGAGCCCTCGGGATGCGGCATCTCCTCCCACATTCAGGGCTGCTGGGGCGGGATCTAAGGATCAGGTCACTGCTCTGGGCTTTCACCTGC
The DNA here is from genome assembly GCA_004024625.1 of Mellivora capensis. Classification (NCBI taxonomy): domain Eukaryota; kingdom Metazoa; phylum Chordata; class Mammalia; order Carnivora; family Mustelidae; genus Mellivora; species Mellivora capensis. The sequence goes on from PISX010000514.1 coordinate 40,325, forward strand.
CAGTTACCACACAGGGGTGGGGGGTGGCTGAGGGGGCAGGTGTGCACGGGCACTGTTAGCAGCACCACATTCACAAGTGCCCCGACGTGCTAGGAGGGGAAGCACCCTGAGAGCGATGCCCCTTCAGGTTTAACTTGTCCTTGACGCCTTCTTGGGTTTTTGCTTTAATGCTGTTAGAAACGGTTGGGGGTGGGGTGAGTGGGAAGGATGTAGGGACAATGAGAGGAACCTGGACTCACGGTGACATTGGAGTTGGAGGGGAGAGTTCCGGGCTGCTTGTGTATGAGACACAGACGTCCTATGAGTTGGCCTGGACCGTCCCAACAAAGCACCACCTGCCAGCTTGGCGGCTTAAACAGCAGCAGAAATGTGTTGTCCTGCCGTTCAGGAGGCTGGAAGTCCAAGATCAAGGTGTTGGCAGGGTTGGTTCCTTTGGAGATTCTGAGGGAGAATCTGTCCCATGCCTCTCTCCCAGGTTCTGGTGCTTTGTTGGCAATCGGGACATCTGTCTTTCGGCATGCTGGCTGCCCACGTATCTACATGACCTTCTCCCTGCCCACAGGCGTTTGCATCTGAATTTCCCCTTTATAAAAGGACACCGGTCATAGTGGACCAGAACCCACCCACATTTTAACTTGATACCCACCTCTGTGAAGATCCTGTTTCCAAATAAGGTCACCTTCCGAGGTGCTGGGGGGAAGGATTCAGTCCTTAACACACCTGAATCTCAGGATGGTATGGAAATCACACCGGACGTCGCTGGGAAGAGGGGGAACTTTTCTTTTTTTTTTTTTTTTAAAGATTTTATTTATTTATTTGACAGACAGAGATCACAAGCAGGCAGAGAGGAGGAAGCAGGCTCCCCGCTGAGCAGAGAGCCCGATGTGGGGCTCGATCCCAGGACCCTGAGATCATGACCTGAGCTGAAGGCAGAGGCTTAACCCACTGAGCCACCCAGGCGCCCCAAGGGGGAACTTTTCTTGCTCACTCCTCCCCTCCTTTTGGAAGCTTGTGGCCTGGGAAGAAAGTGGGCGCGGTCAAGAGGGCAGCCCGGGCAGGGCAGCTGGCGAGACAAGTGTCGCTGGGAGCTTGGCTTTCTGTGGTTGTTGTTGTTGTTGTTGTTTAATGTTTAGAAAACTACAGAAAGGGAAATCAATTATGGGGCCCACCTGAATTTTATTTCCTCACCAAAAACCAAATTACTCAGCAAACTTATCGCGTGTTGTTGCAGGCTTTGGTATTAAAGAAAACAATCAGGCGGGCAGGATTAATCTCTGACAGCTGCCTTATCTTTACCTTGCACCTTTGTTATTTTCTGATGAGCTTCTCCTTTTTTGCTGCCGCGTTGTACCATACCTCACTGGTTCCTTTCATTTTATCACCAGGCAAGAGCGGAGGACCTTTCAGTTTATTAAAAAACCTTTATTTGTGAAGAACAAAGAGGGGGGAAAAGGCAAACAATGAGGTCAGACAATCTCCTTCCTGCCAGGAGTCACTCACCTGTTATTTAGAGTGTTATCAGTTAGGGGAGACTTGCATCGTGGAAAATGAGGCTCTGACAAGCTATTCGGTCACACACACACACACACACACACACACATACACACACACGTGCGCGCACGTGCGCACACACGCACACCCCAAATCTGAGTGACGAACATCAACCTCCACAAAAGGTCTTTGACTAGCAAAGCTGCAATATTTTCTTTTGTTTCTAAGCTTCTGGGAAAGGGGAAAAAATAAAAAAGCCTACCAAGCCTGCCCCTCTCAGCTCCACCCACCCCTCCCCACTTTCTCCATCAATGCAGCTGAGCCTTCCTGGACAGGATAAAGCCATGGCTATTTTGGTGGCCAACTCCGTCTGGCGGGAGCTGGGAACCACCCGGTTGACTGTTCTGGGAGCTGGCCTATCTCTTCCGCATCTTACTTGCTGCCTGTTAATTTGGGGATCAATGGGGAGGCAGCAGTTTTGGGCACACGCTGATTTCTGTTTGGAAGGGTGGTTGCGTGCCTGTGCGTGGGGTGGTCAGATGGCCGCACCTGGGGCTTCGACATGGCGTTGGCTTTGTTAATTGGACAGAACATTGCAGATTTCCTGATTGCCCATGCCTCAGTTTCTTCCTGTCTAAAATAGAGGAGCTTCAGTAAGATGAGGTTTAGGACTCCTGTGCTTTCTAATTCTCAGCATTCTTGACCCATTTTGGAGCAGAACTCCTTCCAGATATGGGCAGGTTTAACTTTGACCACTGTATTTGCCACTAATTAGTAGCGTGGCCTTGAGCAAGATACTTCACCCTCTCCAAGGGCTGGACTAGATGCTCTCTAAGGTCTCGCGTGGGCCTATGGATCTATGAAGTATTGATCTCTTGTTCTACATCACAAAGAGCAAAAGCAAAGAAGCTCCAGACTCAGGTTACACCTGTTTCTGTCCCCCATCCTGGTAGGCAAGGTGCAGTCCTGCTTTTTTGTTTGTTTTTTGCTGTGTAACAGATAATCACAAACTTAGCCAGTTCCCACTGGTCAGAAACCCATTGACCTATTACCTGGGTCTTCCACCCAGGGTCTCAGAGGTTAAATCAAAGTATCAGCAGGGGTTGGGCTTTCATCCAGGGCTCAGGTTCTCCTTTTCCAAGCTCACAGGCCTTTTGCAGAATGCATTTAAGCCTGAGGTCTTGGTTTTCTTGCTGGCTTTCCACAGGGGAATGCTGTCAGATCCCAAGGGATGCCCCCAGTTCCTTGTCATGTGGCCCCTCTTAGCAGTTCACAACATGGTGTTCACCTTCTTCCAGGCCAGCAGGAGAATGTCTCTCTGATGCTTCTTCTTTAAGTGATCCTCTGATTAGGCCAGGACCACCCAGGATTGTCCTCCTTTTGTATGGGGATGATGTGCCATCATATTCCCAAATTCCATCCAGACTCAAAGTGAGGGGATTATCCAGGGTATGCACAGCAGGAGGTGGGCATCTTGGGGCCCATCTCAGTTTCACCTACCATGCTATGTGTCCACATTCACTACTAACTTTCTTCTAGGATACATTCCTCCTATTAGCAGTCTAAGAATTTTTCTCCTTGTGGTTTGACAGTGTGAGCAGATCCATTTTGGGTAAAGGCAGAACCCTTAGTTCGCACACACCACTGACAAAATGGGAAATAAGTGTTATGGTCTGCCTACCAGCTACTTGGAAAGATCTTGAGGGTATCACCATCCTCTAGAGCAAGGGTAGGAATGGCTGTCAGTTGGATAGAAGAAGACACACCACCAGGCCTACCCAGAGATGTTGGGGATCCCAACCCATGTCGGTGATCTGCTTCTCTGCCCATCACAGGTCTTACTCAGTCAGTGAACTTTACCCATACTGCTGCCTCAATTTTTTCTGTCCTTTCCTGTGTGATTGATCTTAATTTAGAAGCCCCAATTGGGTCTTTAGTTTTTTGACCTTGTTTCCTGTTATTTTGCCCCTATTTCACTCCAGATCCTAATCTCTGAGATTCTGACCTCCCCAGCAACTTTACCCAGATTCTGGATTTCTCCCTTTTAGTATTTGGTTCTGTCTTTGAGTCTGAGCTGGACCTGGACAGTTGTATAATTAGCTTTAGCAACTCAGTGAGAGGAGCCCACTTCCTTCCCGTAACAAAGATATTTGTGGGCCTGTGTGACCCTCTGCATGACCATATTGGGCTCTGACATGCTTTCTGATCCCCTGTCTCCTCTTCCCTTTTCCCTCTCCCTCTGAGGTTCTGAAGAATCTTTAGGAATTGAGTTTTGAAAAGGCATGGAAAAATGCCAACTTCTCAGCCTAACAGACTTCTGTAAGCTCTGTGGACTTGCTCACGGCCTCTGGGTCAAGATCAAGAGCTATGTCCTTTCTCTGGGGACTGCTGTCCTGGCCTTACTGAGAGGATGGGACTCCGGATCTAATGACAGAGGTCTTTTCCAGCCTCAAGAGAGCCAACCACCCTCTTCTATCTCTATCTTTAGCTTTCTCTATCTTTATATACACATACAACACACACACAGAGAAACACACAATCAAAACTAGTGAGACGCTACTTCATTCCCACTAGGATGGCAATTATTAAAAGCAAAAATAAAAAAATAAAGAGAGAGAAAAATGACCAGTGTTGGTGAGGATGTGGAGAAAGTGGACCCCTTATGCCTTGCCAGGGTAAATGTAAATGGTGTCGCTGCTATGATAAGTAGTATGGAGCCTTCTTGAAAAGTTAAACATAGAATTCCCATATGATCCAGAAATTCCACTTCTGGGTATATACCCAAAGGAATTGAAAGCAGGGACTCAAATAAACACTTACACGCCAATGTTTATAGGCAGCTCTATTCACAATAGCCAAAAGATGGAAACAAATTAACTGTCTATAGACAGATGAGTGGGTAAGCAAAATGTGGTAATATATATACATATATATATACACACACACAACGGGATATTATTCAGCCTTCAAAAGGAAGGAAATGCTGACACCTGCCACAACATAGATGAAGCTTGAGGGTATTGTGTTCAGTGAAATAAGCCAGATATGGAAGACTGAATTTTGTATGATTTCACCTCTATGAGGTACCAGAAGTGGTTAAACTCATACAGAAACAGAAGATGGAATGGTGGTTATAGGGGGCTAGGGGAATGGAGGGGGCAGTTACTGTTTAATGGGTGTGGAGTTTCTATATGGGAACACACAGAAGTTCTGGATATGGATGGTGGTGATGACCGTACAACATTGTCAGTGTACGTAATGCCAGTGAACGGCACATATACAAATAATTAGAATGGTAAATTTTCATGTTCTGTATGTTTCGCTACAATAAATGTAAACAACACAATAACACACAGGTATGTTAGTGGGTGTGTTTTGAATGCTTAGGATATGCAGATTAGGTAGTACTTTACAGCTATGTAGAACCTTCTGGAAACACACTCTATCAAAAGGAGAAAAGTCGGTGGGGGGCACAGGGGTCATCAAAGTATGTAAGTTCTTTCCAGCGAAGTGGCACCATATGCGGTTGAATTTATTTCTTATTTAATATTCAAACACAAGAGCAGCATGCTAAATGAGAGCACGATATCCTGTGTTTTTATAACCAACTTTCCAAACACGGGGAACATTTACTTTTAATGCCAAGCATTGCCAAAACTCTTTTTCTATTAAGAAGATGTTTAAAGGGATATAAAGATGACACTGAAAGGAAAGATCTAATAAATTGGCCTCAAGTCAGAGAAGAAGTGGCTGAGGTTAGCCATGCTGTGTTGACGAAAGGATCCTGGCCCGGACGTAGCTGTGGGCTTTGGTCATACATTCACCACTTTCATGACTTTTTAACAAGTCATTTAACTTTGGGGGCCTCGGGTATTTTATATATATAAAATAAGAGGGTTTGTACTAGAGTTATTCATTCATTCTACATACATTAACTGAGCACCTATTTGGGGTTTACAGGGCAGTGACAGGAAGCCTGGGTCCTTACCACATTGCAGCTCATGCTCTGCTCTTCTTCCCTCATCCCCACGACCCCTTCCCAGTCCCCGCTGCATGATTTTTGCAGGTTCTAGCTGGCTTCGCTTATGCTGTTTGTCCCCTTTCACTTGCAAACCAGCTCCCTAAGGCTGGTTTTCAACCCCCACTAGACAGTGAGGCCCAGAATGGCAAGGAGACATATCTCGTATCCTCCTTGTCCCCTTTCTAGTATCTAACAGTAGACATCATGCAAAATCTGTGCTCAAAAAAATGCTTCAATGTCTTATTTTTCTAATTATGAAAGTAATTCAATGATGAGTTGAGAAACTGGTTAACAGGAAAAGTGAGTCCCGTGAAGAGGCTGTTGCCAGAGTCTGGAAGAAATGATGAGCCTCCATGAAGGCAGTGACAGAGGGGGGGAAGGGTAACCTGGGACAGTGGATGGCATTTATCAGATGATCCTGACCTACTTGGAGTTTTGGGTCCTTGGAACTGCCAGGTCAGGACTCAGCAGGCCAGTGCCAGGCTGTGGGGAGCATGCAGGCTGGTGGGTGGAGCCTACGGGGCAGAAACACAGAGGCAGGTGGCATGTGGAAGTGTGGGCAGGTGATGGGTGTGGGTGGGGAAAAGGCAGGGCTAGGTGGGTGGAGCAGAGCCCAGGAAGAGCAGGGAGGGCGAGAGTTGTTAGCTCCCTGGGGAACCAGCAGCAGATGGGAGGGCCACCTGGGAAGGGCCTGGGGGAGGGAGGCACCCATGAGCTGGGGAGAAGAGAGTATGGGGCAAATTTTTAGGGCAGAGACCCAGACATGGAGATGTCAGATAAGAAGTTGGGCACAGGGTGGAGACTTAATTATAGGCGAAAAGCAGAGGCAATAGTGAAACAAGATTTAATGTTTATTTAGTCCTTCCCTCATTCCAAGCATTTCAGCTGTGGACCTGTATGTGCCAGACATGTCACTGGACCAGAAGGATGGGGAAAGGTAATCAGAGAAGCAGGATCCCTGATTTCACAGACAACCCCCCCCCCCAACATTCTAGCAGGAAGAGGCATATGACAGGCAAGGAAAGACATCCATGACTTGGAAACTCTCCAATGTATCAAACATCTAATCATACACCTGAAATGTACATGACTTCTTTTTGTGAATCATACCCCAACAAAACTGGAAAAAAGGAAGAAGGAAAATATCAGACAGAGGTGAGTGTTATTAAGGAAGTAACACTGGGTAATAAGAGGGACCATCGAGGTGGCCCAGGAAGGCCTGGCCAGAGAAGTCCTTTCTGTGTTGTGAGTAGAAGGATAGGATGTGGCCATCTGTGTGAAGGTCTGAGGTCCAGGTGGAGGAAACAACAAAGTCCACTGAGATATCGGCAGGAGACAGGTGTGGGAGGAGCGCTGTGGTAGGGATATGTGTTCCCAGATGAGGCTGAAGAAGGCGACAAGAGCCAGACCTCATGGAGCCTGTAGGATGTGACGAGGGATATGAATTTTATTCTAAGAAAAATGGAAAGTCGTGGAAGATTTTAGGAAGGAGGATGTCTTCTGGTATTGAGAATGATTCTAAAGGAATAGAAATTTATTCCTCACCATTCTGGAGGCTAGAAATCTAAGATCTGTGTGTGGTCATTGTTGGGCTCTGGTGAGGACCCCTCTTACTTGCTTATAGATGGGTGCCTTCCTCCTGTATCCTTCTACTGGTGCTGGGAGAGCCCTGGTCTCTTCTCCTCTTCTTACAAGGACATCAATCTCATTACGGGGCCCTACCTTCATGACCTCATCTAAATCTCATTATATCCCGAAGGCCCTACCTCTAAATCCCATCCCATTGGAGGTTAGGGCTTCAACATATGCATCTGGGGCAGGGGGGTGGGGACACAAACATTTGCTCCATAACAAGGGGTGACTTAACACTTTGGAACTATCCATTGGCTGCTCAATGTGGATGAAGGGTGGGTGTGTATGTGGGGGGGGGGCGGGGGCCCAGGGAGGGCATCCCTATGCTAAAGGTCTGACATGCTAAGTTACTTCAGCTTTTACAGTAAATTCCTTTTACGAAGGACAGGAAACTATTCTAGAGTCTGGGTCTTGGCGAATTAGCACTGGAAACAGGTAGGGTCCATTGTGGTTACAGGTAGCAGATGGGTCCTTATAGAGAGGGGCTGTAAGACCTGTGCTTGTATGGGTGTGTATGTGTGCAGGGGTTGGTGGGGGGGTCAGAAAGGGGGAGCAAAGAAGGAACAGAAGGGGAGAAAATCACAAGGTGATTTCCAGATCCTGCCATTGAAATTATAGTCATCATAGCAGAGGTACAGGGCAATTTCAAAATCTCCACAGTTTCAATTTCTCCATATTTCAATCTCCAATTTCAAATTCTCCATAGACGTTAAATGAAACATAACATGTACAGAAACATGCACACGTTTTATATGAGAATGGCGCTCTGAGTTTTCACAAGGGGAACACACCTGGGTAACCAGGACTCAGATCAGTAAACAGAACCTTCCCAGTGCCCTTTGTTCTTCCTCTGGTCATGGCCCCTCCCCCCAAGAGTCACCACTGCCCTCACTTCCGACAGCCTAGATTAGCCTGTGTGTGTACTTAAAATAAATGGAATCGCTGATGCTATTTTAAAGTTGTTTCCAAAGCTATTTTGAAGCTTTTTCCAAAAGGACACATGAACTTGGAAAGAGAGAAAGCAGAAGGTACATTAAGACGTGCTGGTGAACTAGTTCATCCCAAGGGCTCCTAGTTTCAAAATGTCTTTTAATTAAGGGAGTAGCCTGCCATGTGATCTCTAACTCCTGAAGCATGTTCTGTCTTTATAAATCTCATCCTGGGTCCTCCTCTATTGAAAATCTGTCTGTTCTGCTGTAAGGAGAAGTAGAACGTGTCTGGGGTCTCCAAATGCTGACCAAGTAGACCGGTCCCCTTGTGGGTATGGTACTGCCGAATTTCACACTCTTGTCTTCACAAAGCAAAATGTAAGATAACTATAAAATTGATAGCAACCAACCACTTTTTATTTCGCACACACCTTATTTAATCTTCACGAGATTTTGAAATAGACGTTATGACTACAATCTGAGGGAGAGAAAACCAAAGTGCAGAAAGGTTACTTATCTTTGCTTGAGCTGGCATCTCTGGGAAATATCTGTTTTCGATGCCATAGTCCTGCTTTCAACTCCACCTCCCTCGGACCACATCACCCCCCAGCGATGCCAGGATAGCTTGGTACCACTCCTTCCACTTCCTGTTATCAACCATGGTTTTCAAAATATAGCCAATAATGATATATGTTTCATTCATTCAACAATTGGGCAATTCTTCTTCTTGAGACTCTTCTATGTTCTGGACAGTGTCTCGTGTGCTGGGGAAAAAATACTGAACAAATACAGATCTGGTTTCTGTCCTTGTGAAACTTAGAATTTAGTGGGGGAAACATGTAAATAGTATGATGACAAAAACAACTGTAAAGAAGCAACTGTGAAAAGTGCAAAGAAGGGGAGAGGAAGATATGCGTGCCAGGAGAAGCTATATCTTTTCTCTTCCTTTCCATCCCCAAGCCCTGCAGACATATGAACACACACACACACACAGTTTCTTTCACAACAGGGACATCAGAGAAAGCTTCCTAGAAAATACATGCTTTTGAGTTGAGTCTCAGGGATGAGTAGCTGTTAGGGTAACAAGGGAGAGGAAAGTACATTTCAGATAAAGTGAAGAGCATGTGGAAAGGCCCTGAGGTAGGAGGGAGCATTGTATGCCTGAGGGCATGAAAGAAGAACAGTGTAGCCAGAGTGTGTTGAGGAAGGCAGGGCACACTGGGAAATGTAAGAGAGAGACAAACAGGAACCAGACCACTCAGAGCCTTGTGAGTCTGGAGAAGAAACTGAAACGTATTTCACAGTGAGTGTTTACAGGGTAGCAAGGAAAATGGAACACAAACGTTCAGCTTCCTTTATCATCTCTCCTGTTCTAGAGAATGCTTTGCTGCTAAGTGTAAAGTCCCTTGGAATTACCATTATTTGTTTCCTTTCGGGAAATATGTTCATCCCCCAAGTGCTCTACAGAACCAAATTAAAAATAAACATCTAAACCAAATTAGGCTGCCTAGAAACACTGATAATATGAGCCAAATTGAAACCAAGTTGACATGCTGAGTTCATGTCAGGTTAACATCACTGTGAACCTACTGATAATTTACCATATTCAATTTTTTTTTTAAGCTGGTCCTGTCTGTCAATCAAGGAGGCTTGTGTTACTCGCATTACACGGTGAGAGAGGCAGCATTACCATTCCCAGTGGACCCAGCGCACTTGAGGGTGGACCATAGCATTTCAAACCACATATTTTTACCGCTATCGTACCATATTTTTGCTTTCCTTGTATAGAGCAGGCAGCAGCCCCACAGTTATAGTCCTGTATTAATAGATCTTGGCCTGTCCAGGAACAATGGGAATGACTGCAAGTGAAATCTGAGACTCATATGCATACCATGTGTTTTGCACAGACGGATACAATACAGGGAAGGTATACACTGGGCAGGGGTGCTTTTGTGGTTATGCAAATGTGGCGTATCCTTTTTTTTCCGTATTTTATCTTAATCAATAGAGAGCAAAAGTAGAACCACTCTGCCTGAGGTGGTCCTCACAGGTTGTTGACATTTAGAAGAAGGTCCTATACTCGGAAAGTATGTGAAGTTCTTGCCTGATTAAGGAATCGGCATATTCAGATTGCATATTTTGTGAGTGTCTAGATTATTTATCATCTTCATGAAAGCTCAGGGATGCTGGTGTGAGGGACCAGCAAACTGATTTTGGGTGTTGCCATGATGGTCCGTGGTAGATGCAGAATGGTTGTTTCTAGAGATCTGGGAAGGGGGATCCTCACGCCACCCCGTCATTGCTAAGACCGACCTCAGGAAGCTATGTTTTGAAAGTACCTATGTCTGTGACTGTTTCCTTTTTGCATGCGAATGCACATGCGTGCATGTACAGGGTGGGCTGGGAGGCTGAAATCGGGCACTTCACAAGTGCACCCAAGGATAGACTGAAATCAGCTTCTACACTAATTTTCTGCCAAATACCTCCAATATCTCCAGTGGGCCACTGAGGATCTGTGTGAATCTGTCCTCCCCCAGGGTTGGGGGGCAATGGACCACTTGTGGTACCAGTGGGTCCCTGACCTCAAGCTGGAAAAGTTTCCCCAACCCCCCCTTTTAAAAGTTTTTATTTAAATTCCAGTTAGTTAACATATAACGTAATATTAGTTTCAGGTGTACAATATAGTGACTCAATACTCCTCTACATCACCCGGTGCTCGTCACAGGTGCCCTCCAAAATGCCCATCACCTATTTCCTCCATTTGGTAGCCATCCCCTCTGGTAGCCATCAGTGTGTTCTCTAGAGTTCTCTAGAGTCTCTAAGAGTCTATTTCTTGGTTTCGTTCCCTTCCCCCCTGCCATGTTTGTTCGGTTTCTTAAATTCCACATATGAGTGGAATTATATGGTATTTGTCTTTCCCTCACTGACTCATTCAGCTTGGCATAATACTCTCTAGCTCCATCCACATCATGTAATGAAATTTTCAGATTTCATTCTTTTCTGTGGTTGATATTCCATAGTGTATATATACCACTCCTTCTTTATCCATTCGTCAGTCGACGGACATTTGGTTTTCCCCCCATCATTTGGCTATTGTAAATCATACTGCTATGAACATTGGGATGCATATATCTTTCTGAATGGGTATTTTTGTATCCTTGGGGTAAATACCTAGTAGTGCAATTGCTAGATCATAGGGTAGCTCTATTTTTAACTTTTTGAGGAACTTCCATACTGTTCTCCACACCAGCTGCACCAGTTTGAACCAGTTTGCGTTCCCACCAACAGCGCATGAGGGTTCCCCTTTTCTGCATCCTTGCCAACACCTGTCGTTTCTTGACTTGTTAATTTTAGCCATTCTGACTGGTGGGAGGTGGTATCTGACTGTGGTTTTGATTTGTATTTCCCTGATGATGAATGATGTGGAGCACTTTTTCATGTGTCTGTTGGCCATCTGGATGTCCTCTTTGGAGAAATGTCTGTTCATATATCCTGCCCATTTTTTAACTGGATTATTTGTTTTTTGAGTATTGAGTTTTATAAGTTCTTTATATATTTTGGATACTAACCCTTTATCAGATATCTTCTTTGCAAATATCTTCTCCCATTTCCTAGGTTGCCTTTTAATTTTGTTGATAATTTCCTTTACTGTGCAGAAGCTTTTTAGTTTGATGTCCTCCCAATAGTTTATTTTTGCTTGTTTTCCTTGCCTCAGGAGCCATGTCTAGCTCATTCAGTAGAGCATATGACTCTTGATCTCAGGGTTGTGAGTTTAAGCCCCATGGGGGCCTATGTAAAAAAATAATAAAATAAAGTCCCCCCCTTCATTCTGGAAAGGTGTTTCTAGTGGCTAGCTCTCTAATTATGTATACTTTACATAAATCATTGCCTTTTGTAAGCAGGTCTGAATTTTTTTCCCCACCCTCCTTGCTTGGCCAAACAGAACCCAGGTAGTCTCATTTTCAAGAGACAAATGAGAATCCCAGGGCCGTAAGTACACTGCCTTCTGCTCAGGAAGTCCCCACACCATGGTGAACTCCTTCACAGAGGAGGGAGAAAGGAGAAGCTAATATTTGAGGGTCCTATATAGCTTGGCTTTTTCTGGGCTTATTCTCCCATAATTCCTGCATTTTACAGTTGAGGAGACAGAGGCTCGGAAAGGCTACATAACTCCTTCGAAGTTACAAACCCAAAGGAAGGGGAGGGGTCTGCACTCAAGTCTGTCGGCCTCAGTCTGAGCTATTTCCCAAACACCTGCTACCCCTCAGTCATACTCAAGCAGCGGAAAATCTGCCTCCACGGGAAATCTGCCCCACCTGGGGGTTTCCCTGTGTCAGGAGGGCAGGGGCTAGGTCCTTGAGTGCGTGGTTGCTGGGGTCACAGAGGGTGAGGGGCGAGGCAGAGACAGTCACAAAAGCCCCACTGTGACGTGTCGGGTTAGGCGCAAGGACAGGTTGGGACAAACCTCAAAATGTCTCTCCCAGCAAAACCTGTCTGTCCCATCAGCCAGAGCATTAAAACCCTGGCTGGGTCTCTAGTAGTGAAATTAATTTCAATTCCCATTAATTTTAATATGTGTGTACATATGTCACCCAGTCCTCCTTCCCCTCCGGTGATTTTCAAAACTCGGTCATAAAAACAAACAAAAACAAAGAAGGACAAGCCCAAACAGGTTGAGAGTCACCGGGGTACTGATGAAATTAGGTTTTCTTATTGGCAATCTTAATGCCTCCCGCGTTAGCGTAGGGTTATTTCTCCCCCCTCCCCCACCCCCCTTTTCCCCCTTTTCTGTTTTGCGGTCCAAGGAAATGGAGACTCATCGCCTTGGGTACCTGAAGACTATTATTACGTGTTTCCCTGCCTTTCTTCCCTGGATCCAATAATCCACCAAGTCCTTCCTGCAAGGGCCGGGGTTCGCCACTCCCATCAACAGGAGGGAAGCTCTGATTAAACCGCAAATCTTCTGGCAGATGACGGTCTGCAGACCCTTGGCCGCCACGCTGGGGCCGGCTCGTTCTCATTTGTGCTTTTTCTCGCTGCCATTTTTCCGAAGGGCCTCTTCCCGGCCGCCTCCGTAATCTCTTCCCAGACACCTGTAGACGCTCGGAGGCGGTCGGAGAGATCCTCAGCGGGGATGTTCCTCGTTTCTGGGCTTGAGCTTGACACGAACAAGGTCTCAGAGGGCAAGGAAGGGAAATAGCCTAGAAGCGCGCTGGTTTTGTGGGGAGGGCCGCACGAAGGCAGCAGGGCCGCGGGCTTCTCGGTGCCTGAGATGACTCACAGAACGTCCCCATCGCGGTGACAGTTACCCCCGGTGAAGCGTGGCCACATACTCATTTTCATCGAGGCGGGGATTGCATTCTACTGAAAACTAGTAACGTGAGGATTCTGATTTCAGTTGGGGTTTCGCATGATGAATAAAGATTGTCACACGTCACACGTGTCACTGGTTAGCTGGCTGTGTGACTGGCTGTCTGTCACTGCTTTGAGCTTGTTTTTTCTTCCATAACGTGGAGATAAACATACCTGCCTCAGGGGCTTATGACTATGAGATGAGGTGACACAGTTACTGATCTGCTAGTGGCGTGACCACGGTCTCCAACCATCGAGAGGGGGCTGGGGCTTGTGCACTGAGTCTCGCCCTTGCTCCCAGAGCCGTCCCGGGAGGGTAACGTCTAGCAGGTACCTGGTCTGAAGCAGGTGTTTCCCATGTGCTTCTAAAAATAGACATGACCATTTTAAATTTTAACCAGTAATAAACTGCATAAGATGGAAAGGGACAAGGATTCCCAAAGTACCTCCATCGTCAAAAAAGTTGTAAATCTGATCGTAGCCTAGTGTTCAGTGTTATTCTTTTTGGGGGCCGACTGGAAGGTTATAAATGGTTCTCATCTCTCCTTTTTAGTATTTTCAGGAGCACAATTTCATTCTGGAGGCTTGCGGAAAATATTTAGCTTTGATTAAAGCAAAACCATTAAACAGACACACACATGTGCAGGGCACCCCTCCCCCATCCATTTACCAACAGGAAAAATACAAATCCCTGTGATAATGACAAGATGTTTCTGCCTGCAGCAAGGGAGAGCTTATCCAGCGTCTGCCTGCAGCAAGGGAGAGCTTATCCAGCGTCTGCCTGGTTCTCCCTCAGAGTTGAAATCCTCAACCATCTGTGTGTATCAGTGAAACAAATGTCCAGTGCATTTCATGTTCTAACTGGATGATGTACTAACAGGCCTAATGAAGGATGCTCAGGGCTTAAAAGGGCCCGGGAGCTGCTGGTCCTGCCACCTGCCGGGCCCTTTGTGCTCTATAGAGTTGTCTCTCTCGTTGGAGCCAGGAACCAGACAGCTGGAAAACAGGTATTTCATTTCCTCGATGATTTATTTCACACCTCTTGGAGGGCTTGGTTGGGGCGCCCATGTTCTCTCCTGGTCCTGTTCCACCTATGACTCTCAGAGGGCAGCTCGGGGAATATTTTGTTCACACTTGCTTTGTGTGATGGGCAGAATTTACATCCTGTGAATGTAGCCTCAAACCTGCTATCAGAGTGTCTGCTTTCTGTTTTCTGAATCTTATTTTTGGGGTGGTTGTCTGAAAAGCCTCTATTTTCGTAATAGTCACCTTTGTTCATTTTAGATCATTCCACTTTCTTTCTCGGAGGCAGATCCTAGCTCTCCTAATAAATCTGACCTTGATTTGGAGAACTGTTTTAGGTTTTGACACCGAAGAAAAATTTTTAGGCCAAATTGTCTCTCTCATGAGCTGTAGAGATGGGTGAACATTCTTGTGCATTTCTTCTAAAAATATAAGCTGTCTCAACTAATAATCTCAGAAAGTCCATGCCATGTGCACATTCTATACCCTGCATGCATGCCATATAGATTTATAAGAGCCTTATGGCAAAGGGAAAGTGGTAGATAGTTTTTTTTCCTCATTTTAAAACTTTAATAAAGTAAATAAATGAATGAATAATGAATAAGTATGCCATTTGTTTCTGTTCAAAAATTAATGAATTGTTTTAGTGATAATTTCTAAATGTATATATGTGATAAATGGACTTTATAAATATTGCATCAATATATTATGAGCTGGATTTCTATAAATATCAGGACATGGTTCTTATCACATTTTTTTTTTTACAAACTTTGAAAGAAGACCAGAAACACAGAAAAGCTGTGTGATTTATTAATTTTACTTCTACTTGATATTTATAGGCATGCTCTTATCTGATAAATTCCAAGCCCAGAAGATGGGTCCTACTGACGTTGTATTCGGTTCTCTTGTGTGACTGTCAGACCATAACACAAACCAGGGCAGGTGAATCCAGGTGACCAGGCAGGGGTTGGGGCATCAGAGGCTATCACTGCCCTCTCCTACCACCAAAAAGGAGCAAAAGAAGATGAGTTCAGCTTGTCCTTTTCTCTAGGCAACCTCACTCATCCCACCCTCCAGTCCGACCACTTCTTCTGGGGTACTAAGGTAGCCCTGGCAATATTTCACTTTACCAACTGTTTTCCCTGTTTCCTCACTCAGGGGCTCCTTGGCAGCGGGGACCCTGTCTCAGTGATCTTTGTGCCACCAGCACTAACATGGTACCTGACACTAGCCTGGACTAGCACTGAATCATAAATCACAGTTTGTTGAATGAATGCATTCCATTGTATGATGTATCTGTCAGGGTTCTCCAGAGAAACAAAACCAACAGATGGAGAGGGAGAGAGGGAAGAGAAGAGAGAGATAGAGAAAGAGAGATGGAAAGAGGGGGATATGGGGAGAGAGAGAGATTGAGAGATAGAGATGTTTATTTTAAGGAATTGGCTGATGTGATTTGGAGACTTGGTAAGTCTGGAATCTGATGGAGGCCGCCAGGCTGAAGATTCAGGAAAGAGCTTCAGTTAGTGTCCAAAGGCAATCTGTTGGCAGAATTAGCTTTTGCTTAAGGGAGTTTAGTCTTTTGTTCTAGTCAGGACTTCAACTGATTGGACAAGGCCCACCTTATTATGGAGGGCAATCTGCTCTCCTCAAAGTCCACTGATGTAAATGTGAATCTCATCCAAATACAGAAACATCCAGAGTAATATTTGATAAACTCTCTTGGCACCGTAGCTCACCCAAGTTGACACATATAATTAGTCATCATGCATGATTTAGTTGTAGTTTAATAGACAATGACTGATTATGTTCTAGGCAACTCTGAAGACATTGCTATCATTGAGGAAATATTTATCTAGCTATAAGATATTTAACCTAGACAAATAATCTAAGAAAAATAACATGAGAGTGACAAATTTTGGTATTAGAAAAATAATCGGTTCCTCTTCTGTTTCAGCTCTAATTTCAAAAATGACATGTTATGTAAAATTGGGATTTATATCAGGAGCAGGGAATTATTTCTGTGAGTATGGTTTCAGACCCACAGAAGAAAAAGCCTCTATGGGTATAAAGTAGAGAAACAACTTGATTTGATGTTGTAAATTAACTTTTCACCTGGAATACATGTGTATAGTTTGATGATCAAATACCATCAAAAATTCAGTGGAAACTCTCATGCATTCTTCTCCCCACATCTACTGAGTTTTCCATCCTCCCCACTAGAGTTAGTTTTTCAAATTAGTTTTTAAGATATTTTTCTAGAGTTTCTTGATGCAGTTATAAGGAAATAGAAATACAAATGTATGCTTTTATTTTTCAGCTTTGAAAAACTTAAATTTTTTAATTTAAGGAAAAAAATGTGCTCATATATTAAGATCAGACTAGTGAACTTTATTCAGTAAGTATAATAAATTAAAGTTAAAATTTACTTTTACATTTCAGTTGCCTAAAAAGCTCAAGAATGGGTGGAGGAAGAAAGAGGGTTTGTTCAGAATGGTCAAACTTTGGACATGAAAATATGGATTTTCTTGTGTACAAACTCCAGTTTGTTAAAGTTCTCATTACAAAACCATTTATTGCATTTCTGATAGGAACTTGCAAATATTTGTTTTTGCATTTTCATGTAAGACTTCATATAAGTAGAAAGAAAAAGGACAAACACTTAGTGATAAAAGATGTGAAAGCCATTTTGTTTACATTCATGCTATCATGATTGAACACATCTACAGAATTAACTGATCGATACTTATTATTTGAGAAGGATAACATTCTTGAATGACTCAGTAGGAGGGTCATTTTTACCAAAAAAATTTATCTTAACTAGGTAAATATTAAGGAAATCCAGATTATGGGTTAATGTCTCATCCAGATAAGAATTTATCCTCTAGATCCACTATTTGAGAAATAAAATGTTTTCTAGAAATCATGCCTGTGAAAAGATAGTAGCATACATTTGCCTATGTGACCAGCCAAAAAATAATATTACTTGTTCACACAGCACAATCATTATCAAAAACCATTTCTCATGTGACTACATGGAGAGGTAGCTTTTGACTATACAGGGTAGACGTGCCCCATTCTGGGCCCAAATCTCTAGCTTGTGGGAAAGGAGGAAGGAAGAAGAAGCTGTGGGATTTCATGGCATATTAGCTGTGTGACTCGGAGACATGGAGGCAATGGGGAATCCAAGGTCTCTCAATGGATGGTAGATGAGGGTCCAGTGGTGCCCCCTTGGGTGGGGAAGCTGGCAAGTTAGCAATCAGAGTATTCTATATAGATTTGTAGGCTGGGGATATAGAGTAGAGGGGTCTTTGGAATCTGGATGAATGAATCTTAGATCTGAATCCTTTTCTGTGATTTACTCATTGTGTGTCCTTGGACACTGAATTTGCACCTTGGGTTTCTTTGCTGAAAAGCGGACATAATAATAGTACTTATTTCATAGGGGCGTTACAAGAATAAGTAATATAATAAATAATAAGTATAACGCATGTAACATGTGAGAATAAATAAAATGACGCATGCAATACCTTTAAATGGTGCCTGACCCAAGGCACCTGGTCGGTGCTCAGTAAATAACACTAGTAACTCGTGACATATGTCACAGGTGTACAGAAAAAGCTGGACAAGCAATAGGTTGGCTGCAGCCCATGGGGACAGGTGGAAGAGCCGGGGTCCGGGGATGGAGATTCCGGGTCTGATGGAAATAAAGAAAATGATCGACTCCACGTAAAAACTGTGGGAGAGGCAGGGTGATGAAGAGGTATAGATTCTGGAGCCCTGTTGCCTGAGTTCAAGCCCCAGTTCCACTGCCTAACAGATGCGTGGCCGAGACAAGTCACATCACCTCCCTGCACTGCAGATTCTACTAACCTCATTGACTTGTCTCCCGGGTGTGTGTGTATTTAGAACAGTGCCTGGCAGTATATAAGTGTGAGTTGTTACTGTTGCTATTTTTATTGGAGTGTGTGCTATTTCTGCCTCTCATAAAGGTACAGAGCATAAATCGAGTCCACGGAGGTGACTCCACAGCCCACATCCACTCAGAATGGCTGTCATTGTGTGAGGGATACTGATCCTCTTCTATAAAACAGCTCAGGTCAACATTTTCAGCCTCATCACGGACAGACAACTGGGAATGGTGGGGAAAAATAATTGACAGGTCAGAGCTAGAAGTGAGTGCTCATTCAGTCTGTTGGCTCAAAGAATCCCAAGTAGACAGATAAATGACCCATCTAAGGTTTACTTCTTTTGAGTAAAGCCGAAGTAAATCCCACCTGCTCACACCTACCACTCCCTGCCAAACAGGGGGACAGTGCCCGCTGGGGGCAGTGTCTCAGGATACAAACTAACAGTCATGATAATAACCAGTTTGTTCTGTGCTTCCTGCTTGCTGGGCACCAGGCAAGTTGTCTTATTTGTATTAGTTCGTCTACTTCATAAATCTGTATTAGTTACTATTACTGCATCTTAAATGTAAAGACAAGGACACAGAGAGCGAATAAGAATTCCAGAGTAATTCAACGAGTGGCTAACCTTGAATTTGATGCCAGTTCTGCATGACTCCAGAGCCCATGCTTTGAATCACAATTCTCTATCATGCATCTGTCTGAAAACAACTAGGTGACAGTCCCTTGTTTTGTAAGCGAAGACATGGTCCAGATTGAATGGTTTGTCAAAGGTGCTTTCTGAGTTCCCTACTGGTGGAGCCCAAACAGCAGGGACTTCCTTATCATTTGTCACCTTACAAGACTCACCTACACTAGGGAACTGGCCTGACATCTAACTTGCACTGTCTCCTTCACCTGACCGAACGCCCACAGCACTCCATTAGCTGTGTGGTCTGGACCATATCCCCATGCATTTGCATGTTCTCTAATTTTTCCAATAAATATAAAGACTAAAGATTATATTTACACTAAGATGCAAAATTTTGCAAAATGAATGATTTTCAGTCCAGGAATTTTCATGACGAGCTCTGTGGGACCCTGGATTTTATACCTTACTCTATTAACATGGTATATCTTTCTAGCTAAGGCACTGATGTGGGGAGATGCTTCACCTTCAGTTTAACAGAAGCAGAAGGTAGCAAGAAATGCCATTTTGGAATGCTAATTACATATTGTGTGTACTCAAGACAATTATGGAGAAGATGATGAGGACACTAGGCTTAATGTATATTTAAAAAATTAAAATCACTCACAGTCATCAAAACACTGTGTTATTGGCATGAGAAAAAGACAAACAGATCAGTGGCACAGAATAAAGAAAAGGGCTACTTAAGTATGTGACAGCAGTGGTATTTCAGGTTAGCCACAAAAAGATGGTGCTGGCAAAATTGTTATCTATCAAGAAAAAAAGAAAGTTGGACCCCTCATCTCACATCATATAGAAAAAAAAATCCACATTAAAAAAAAGGGTAAGAAAAAAAAAAAAAGGGTAAGGGTATTTCAGTACACAAAAATAACGATATTAGGTAACCTCAGGTGAGACACCTTAAAAAAAAAAAGATGTATTTATTTATTTTTAGAGAGAGAGGGTAGGGGGCACAGGGAAAGAGGGAGAGGGAGAGAATCTCAAGCAGACTCCCTGGTGAGTGCAGAGCCCCATGTAGGGTTCAATCCCAGGACACAGGGATCATGATCTGAGCTGAAACCAAGAGTCGGAAGCTTAACTGACTGCACCACCCAACCGGCCCAAGAAAGAGAACTTTTAGGTCTATAAAAGAAAAGCATGTATAAGATTACATTAACTTACAAGACAAAAAAATGTGCCTAATAAATTACATATTTTGTTGTGGAAAATATGACTGCAGGTCAATATCCATAGCATGTAAGTGCTCATATTGCCTTGTAAAAAAAATTTAACATCTCAATAAAAAAATGAGCAAGAGGCATGAGCAGGCAACTTACAGAAGAGAAAATCCAAATTACTAGCAAATCTGTGAAAAGGCGAGGAATTTTCCTGCTAATCAAGAAAATACAAATCAGTGTGGCAGTGAAATGAAAGGCGAATTCACCCAAAAGACAAGCAAATAAATAACAAGTAGACATGAGGCAACTGTCAACTGTTTGCCCTCGAAAGACTAGGGGGCCAAACCGGTTTACCTACGGGCTGTATACACGAGACTCCCTTCAGAAAGATGTCGCCTGGTGCTGGGAAGCCTTCACATACACAAGACTTCTAGACATCCTACTCAAAATTTCTCTTCTTTTCATCCTGCTTCTCTCAGTGCTTAGCACAGGGCTATGCACAGGTGATCTCAGTCAATGGATGCTCTCATGGCAGAGGACCAGCACTCGAAGCAGGAAAGCTGAATGCAGATGAGGGAGGATCCCTATGTGGCCTAGTCCTCCCTTGGCCGGGGCTCCACTCACAAACAGAGCCTGCTGGGCTTTTTGCCGGGGGCACCAGAAAGGGACAGAGGAGAGGCCATTCCTGGACACCCTCTCAATAGGTGTATTGAGTCTTTGGACAAAAAGTGAATTTGGAGCTGGCAAATGCCGTGTCCAGTGGCCTGAACAGAATGAAAGGGGGTGACCGGGCAGCATTTTTTCAGTCTGTGCTTTTGCCACAGGATGCAACAGCTTTGGATTTGTTTCCAGGATGGGGAATCCTCAAGTGTTGGCATGCCTTTTATGTGCACTGTGGGATTCAGCCCCGGGCCGGAGATGGAGGGTTGATGAAAATGACTATTGGCTGAGGCAAACACCCTCTTTGCAAAGACGGCAGAACTGTGTGGGGATCCTCTGCCTCTGGCAACAAGGTTGGAGCCCAAACCTTCTGTTTCTATAGCATCGCGCCTGCACAGGCCCCCTCCTCTTCGCCTTCCCCCCGCCTCCCCCATCCCTCCTTTGTGCAGTGCTCTGGGCTCATTTGCTTGGATTCTCCCCATTGCAGACTTCAGTTCAGCCATCACCCTGAATATCGCCTGAAGAGCTGGGAAGGAAGAGTGTTTTCTACAAAGAAACATAGAACAGCAGGAAAAGCATGATGTGGAGGGCTTGGGGATTCCTTTACAGAGTGACTGTACTGAGGGGCTAATAGTCAACGAAGCACTTCTCTTGCTTCTTGTATGGTTCAGTCTTCAGTGCTTTCACTTGTGTTCAGGTCCATTTACCCCCTGCTGTTCCTGAAGAGTCACCCCCTCTTAGGAACCTGCTCTCGTGGCCAAAGTGAGCGAACATGCTGGTGTCGTCCCTCCCAGCGGGATCAGAACACACATACAACACAGGGCCAAGTGTACCCACGCCTGCTGGCACACGCTCACACATGTAGCTGTAGACATCACACACACATGCAGTAACAATATTGATTATTGTCAGTGTTTCGGATGATCTTTTAAAAATTCTCAGCTCTAACTTGCCATGCGTGGCTTTTGAATTGATTGCACAAATCTACGAAACCACCAGCACTCCGAGGTGGCTCCCCAGAAGCCACTGGTGTTGGCAAGGCCACATGCCCTTCAAAGGCTCTAAAGGAGAGCCCTTTCTTTCCTTAGCAAGCTTCTGGCCTTCCTTGGTTTGTAGCTGTATCATTCCCATCTCTGTCTCTGTCTTCTTCTCTTTTGGTCTCTGTCTTCTGTCTTATATAAGGCACTTGTCGTTGCATTTAGGGCCACCTGGTTAATTCGGGAAAATCCAGACTTGAGGTCTTTAGCCTCAAAAGGGGGTCCTTTTCCCAATAAGGTCTGACTCAGAGGTTTTGGGGCTGAGGACTTGGACATGTCTTTTTGGGGATTACCATTAAACCTGGCTCAATGTTCAAAAGCAATATAAGGAATTCTGTTCAAAACCCAGCCCTGGCTTACCATTGTGCTTAAAATTACACGTTCCTTGGATAATAAGGAATAAGACCTCGCTTAATAAGACCTTGCCCAGTCTGGCTTTCTCCATCACTGTTCAATATCATTCATTGCATTCAAACTCCACAGGCCTTCCTTCGATTTCTTGAGCACACCAAGCACTATCTTTCTTCCGGCTTTTTATGGCCCACATTCTGCCTGTGCCTGGGAACTCTTCATTGGGTTGCCTCCATTTCCTCTTCATCTGTCAGCCTAAATGTCATCTCCTGGAACCAGTAGGTTTTAACATTATCCTTTATAGTGACAAGTCCTTGCTTATCCCTCACTCATTATTTGTAATGATTTATGTATTAGTTTCTTGTCCAGGTGCTCTATGAGCTCTATCATGGACTTTGTCCATCTTAATCATTGTTTTAGTGACCAAATCTTGCCCATGGGGAACAATAAATATATGTTGAATGGATATATGAATGAATGAAGAATGAATGAATGAATGAATGAATGAATGATGCTCTTCGTTTGGGAGGTGCTCTGAGAGCACTCAGAATGGGGCTGGTGCTTCACGCACACGTGAACTGTGTCGAAGCCTTGGCTCCTTAACCGCAAAGCCATTTCTTATGACACAGACCGGCGAGGCTACAGAAGAAGATTAGCAGGCTGTTCAGGGATTTCTGCCGGGGTAATGAGTTGGTATTAGGTTGGAAGGAACCTCTCCGACAGTGATGGGTCTGTACTCAGGAGTCCAACTCTTCAACACTTCTAGCCATCCTTCCTGGGAAGTAAGAGGTGGGTGTTTTCTGTCTTCGGAGGCTACCGAGAAGACATTGCTTTCACCCTCAGAGGAAAGCATTCCACGTCCTGCGTCAGAATAGTCACAGGAGACAGAATATGAAATGGATGTTTTCTGTTGCCTTAGATTTTTGCCTAACACCCCGAAGCTGAGAGCAGTAGGCATATCACAGGCCGGCAGCCAAGAGGCTGCCAGGATCCCCTTCTGGGGGCTGTGAAGGGTTTCCAGGCTCATCCTTTAAAACCACACCCACCACCCCATGTAGCCTATTTAAGCAAAATCCTAGAATTCACTGAAGAAGGGAATTAGGAATAATGAGGTAGCAGCCTCGTGGAGAGTGCTGGGGCCTGGAAGGAGGGGTTATCCTCATGAAAGTCAGGGCTGCTGGCCACAAGAGCAAGGGAGGATGAAGGAGTGCAGGTGTGGGGGCGGGGTGAGGCTGGGCTTGGGAGGGGAGGGGTGGCTTGGGCTTGGGGGAGCATAACATCCTGGCATCAGAAAGTGACTCCTAACTATTAAAATGGGACTCGTTCTAAGTAGGAAAGAAAGCTAAGGGACCTACAGTCTGAGACGATGTCAAGGAGAGAGAGGGGGTTATTTGAAGGGGTATGTTTCAAAGCTGTGATCAGGGAAGAAAATAAAGGCCGTCTCCTGTTTATTCTTAATGGATTTTGGTCTGTTCAATAAACCAGTTAGCTTATTATCAGAATTAGTCTTTTCAACGTAAACCATAGGAATAAGGACGTTTTATTTCTTAAAAAATTTGTACATACAATGATTAACCTTTGGTGAGTATTGACATCAGGCCCTGTACTAAGTGTTTTATATACTCTGTGT
This sequence comes from Mellivora capensis, assembly GCA_004024625.1. Lineage (NCBI taxonomy): Eukaryota > Metazoa > Chordata > Mammalia > Carnivora > Mustelidae > Mellivora > Mellivora capensis. The sequence goes on from PISX010000514.1 coordinate 64,201, forward strand.
GTGTGTTTGTGAGTGTGTGTGCTTGTGTATACAGACACACATAGGAATCCTCATAAATTCTCATGACAAGCTAATGAAGTAGGGACTGCTGTTATCAACTCATTGTAAATGAATTAATGGAGGCAATATAGATAAAATCACTTATCCAAGATCACCCAGCTAGTAAGCAGCAAAACTAGAGTTTGAACTTCAGTCCGTCTTACGACAGAACGCCAAGATTTTAACAGCTCTGCTCTGCCATTATTGTCTAAACTTATATGCACGTACACTGTTTTCTTGAAAGGGAGAATGAAGGTGGGAAGATATTCTGGATCCTTTCAAAATAGGCAGAACTTGTCACTGGTTTCTATGCAAAATGCATGAGAAGACGACCCCGCCTTGCCTCTCGATTTCTTACAGTCCAACTCTGAAAGTAAAACCCAGGCACAGCGCACTGCCCTCCCTGAGGACCACTTATGATTTTAGGGTCCCAACACAAGCTAGGACCTGAGGGTGGGCGGATTTCTGGGGACTGGCCAAGAGGTGAGTTTGGTTTTGCTCACATTTGTGAAAAAGCCAGAGAAGGACTCTATCCCATCCTATGTGTCAGGGGCCATCTGGGTCACCTAGATGTCTATTAAGGAGCCAGGGGGAAGCAGAACAAAGGGTTGGTCAGGGGAGGTGGAGGGATCTGTAGGAAAACTAGATGGTGGCGAGGGCGTTGTGGTTGAAGGATCTGCCACGTTCTAGAAGTGTGACCTTAGGCAACTCATTTCTCTTCACTGGGCTATAGTTTCCTTATCTGGAAAAGGAGGCAGTTGGGTCATATGGCGCCCAAGGCTCTTCTTCAATCTCAGTTCTAGGAATCGATGATTCTGTGAGATAGTGAAGAATGGTTAAGGCCAAGAAGGAGGCAGAGAATAAAGAAAGCATGTAAAGCAAAGAGGAGCTAATAAAAGAAAAGTTGGTTATTGACTTTTTTGCCCCATTGCCGTTCCTTCCTATAGAAACAACCTTCCAAAAAAAAAGGGGGGGGTAGATTTGGAAAACTTGTAGCAATAGGTGGTTGAGCAAAGACTCTTAAAATGATCCTGCCACTGAACAACAAGATTTGTGATATCCGGAAACTCTCGCACTTGTCGCGTCTTCAAGGAGACCCAGCGTGCTTGCTTGGAAAACTGCCTGATAAATATGCCACAGTCCCTTGCCCTGGTTCAAGCACATCCCCGGTCACGTCAGCACTTTGATGCTTCCTGGGGCCCTTCTCGTGCTCATTAGCATTTTCAGGTTATACGACTCAAATTTGTTAGTGATTTTCACCCTCCCCCACACCCCCGAGTTGTGAGGGGCTGGAACGAGAGAAGACAGGGCAATGAACTTGGAGGGGACTCGCCCCCAGTCCCACATTCTTCTGGTAAATGGACAAGTCTGTGTCTTTCATGGTGAGAGAATGGGTCATGACCCCTTCAGACACTGTCTCCGGCGGGGCAGAGTGCAAGGCTGCAGAGGAGGGGGCACTCATTTGGAAAGACCCTTGCTGCTGACTCCATCCCTGTCGTTGAAGAGACTTTTTTGCTTCTCTAGACACTTGCCTGCACCCTGGTGGGTTGACCCCAGGGACTCCCATCTCGATTTGAGACCAGCTCTCTGGCTGTCACATTCACTTCAACGTAGCCCCTCCTTTTCTGAGAATGACCTAGAGGCGACCCTCTGAAGGAGACAGCGTGTCTGTGGTATTTGGCAGAACTGATAACTATAGTCTTTTTGTTTTTTTTTTTTTCCCAAGAGCAGCCAGGAGAGATGGTGCACTTGGGTGCCCGTGTCTGGCTATCCCGGAGATGCTGAACTGAAAACACTGGTTTAAGAAACAGTAGCTCGGAGCCGAACAAAGCTCCCATGCTGTCTGAGACGAAAGGGAGCGGGAAACCAGAGGCTTTAAGTTGGGAGTGAATGTGAGTTGATGGAAACCTTGAGCTCCTTTTGGACTACCAATACGCAATTTGAAAATAGAGACAGAATTTTTTTTTGTTTTGTTTTGTTTGGAAATCTGCTTAAAGTAACCCTGGGAGGAAAATAGCCTGGGTTTGGTCTTTCATGGAGGTACCAGGAGGAAATTAAGTAGTCATTGCCTCATGTTTTGGACAACCCTGGAAAAGATATTGATGCTCTCTATAAGCTAATGCATGCTTATTAGCATGAACTCATTTATACCTTCTGCAAGCAAGTTGTCTCCTTCTATATGTAAAATGACCAGAATGGGGCTTTAGGACAAGGAATCTGGTGCTGTCCCACAGGCTGGGTTTGGGAGGGAAGAGGTGGCAAGAGGAGGTCATTAGGGGGACCTTGTGATGATTTTAATATTAAGAGGAGAGCCCAGGCCCCCGGGGGCGTCAGGCCTGAAGAAGAATTTGCTATAGAACGACTTTCAGAGAAGTTTCTGAACGAAAAAGTAAAAATAGGCAAAATGTAGGAAGGTTTTGTTGTTGTTTGTTTTTTTTGGCTACTTCGGCATGTGGGGACAGGACATGTGTGACTGCAGTGACTGGTGACCATGGGACAGAGTATGGTGGACAAGTTTGCCAGGTCTGCTATAACAGAGTACCTTAGATTGGGTGGTTCAAATTAAGGGACTTATTGTCCCACTGTTCTGGAGGCTCAGTGGAGAGCCCGATGCGGGGCTCGATCCCAGGACCCTGGGATCATGACCTGAGGCGAAGGCAGAGGCTTTAACCCACTGAGCCACCCAGGCGCCCCAGTCTGAGTCCTCATCTTACACGTTACTAGAAGTAATCTCTGCTACTCGTTGAATTGTCTGACGGACTTCATTCTCCCGGGCCCTCCGGACTGCCCCTGGTCATGGCTCTCAGCGTCTGAGACCGTTCTCTTCCCAGACTAGTCCTCTTCCTCAGAAGCATCCTACAAGGACTTGAGACCGAATTTTGCTGGAGGTTTTAGGGGAAAGGGTAGGCATGCAAGCATGACAATATTACAGTGCCCTGCAAGGAAACTCTTCGAAATGAATTGTGGACTTCTCTGCTTTAGGTTTCTGCGGCCGTTCCTTATTTCAGGGTGTTCCTTGCTGGGCCACCATCTGCCATGTTGGCTCCTGCTTTCTGGCCATGATTTGGACCTTCCTTCTATTTTCCTCCTTCCTGGGTCCCCTCACATACCCCATCCCACTGTCTCAGCTGCCAGTGATCAACTCCTAAAATCCCATTATTTTCTTACCCAGAATTGTAGCTCATCCCAGTTTTTGCTTTCCTTTGAGTTGGACTCTAGGAGGAATCATAGGTGGGGTGGGGCTCACATTCTTCCACCAAAGACCCATCAAGACGTATCCCCAATAGGGTCATCTCCTCTGCAGTGAATCATGCCTCCAGTGTGTTAAAGCGGCTGCCTCTCTGTTTAAAATCACATTCTTGTCTCGTTCTCCCATCTACCCCTATGACTATGCTCTCTACGATGGCCTTAGGCACCCCTCTTTCATCAGTGATGTAGGTGCATTGATGTTACCACAGCTTGGAGTACATTTTGGTATTTTTGTGTAGCGTGAATATCCATGGTAAGAAAAAGGGAGACAGACTTTTCTCGCCCTGGTTCCATAGTACTGATGATTGTTTCAAGTAGAAAAGCGTTATAGAGTCGTTTATTTGATTCCCTCTCCGTCAAGAAGTAAATGGGTCAAGCAAGAGGAAGCCCATGTCATATCTCTTATTGGTGGAAGGTGCCAGTTCTTTCTTCTCCTCTAGGTCTTTAAAACAACAACAGCAAACCAGCCCTGAATCGCCTGAAAACTGTCAACAGCTGTGCTAATGTTTCGGGGTCTTCCTCTTGCCCAGCCCTTTGGAAGTCAGTGCTTTGTATCTCAGCAGACCGCGGGGCCACTGAGGAGCTTCATGGCGAGAGCACGGACTCAGGAGACAGGAGGTTTGGGTTTCCACACTTGGTCTGTGACTTGTAGGTTACGTGACCCTGGACAGTCACAGAAGCTCTCCTAAACTAGTCCCCTTATCTATAATATAGGGAGGAATCCCGCTCCCTTGCTAGGATTGAGTGAGATCCTGGAAGCACTTTTTTTTTTTTTTGGCTAGAAAGACTGGAAGCCAAGTGTCTGAGCTGGGGAGCTGCTGTGACATCAGACATGTTCGGGCACGTCTGGAAGTTTAACTGGCACGTTGGCCAGGTTCAGGCTCGCCTGACCCACTCAGGTGAGACACGATGACTGATTTTATTGAATCTGAGAATTGGCCCCCAAGAGCAGCACCTGGCACGGTGTCTGAGTGGAAGCTAGCTGGAACACAGGTGTTCATGCCGAGCCCAGGAATGCTGGTTGGAAGGGAGAGGGGGTGATGTGCACAGGTGAGAAAGCGTGGCTCCATATTGTCTCCCTGCCTCACACGACTCGAGCCATGGTCCTTGAGAGAGGGAACCGGTGCGAGAAGTGGGCCAAGGGGAGGCTTATTCAGTAGAATAATGCTAGCTCCAGCGGCATGAGTGGACTTAGGTTTAGTGGGACCCGAGGTTGTGAAGCATTGAGCATTCTCTTTAAGAAAAGAATACACAATTACCGATGTAAAATTGAGCAGGAACTATTTCTTTAGAAAGATAAAATAAACCATAATAACGTACGTTTTTAAAAAGCTGACAAATAGTACAAAGCCTGGGAAAATAACAATATATATTTTTTTCTAGTCATCTGACACACATCTCTTTAATACCTTTTTTCTTACTTTCTTTGGTGACACATTTTGATCAAACGACAATGATTTTGACTATCACTTTCTATTAGAGAGAATGAAAACATAATTTGGTCTTTCTTCCAGGATGGGTAATCAAAATTATTTCTCAATTATTGATTGTGAGGAGGAACAAAAGAATGAAGACAATGCAAATGATGTACTCTTTGTGGGATTCCTACAGCTTGAGCTCAACAAACACAAGAATCCTGAAGGATCCCATTTTGAGTGAATCCTATAATAAAAAGAAAAAAAATACATGGCACATTTATAATTATATATACCAACAAAGACAGTCTCTGTTTTGACTAGGTATTGATGAGAGCCAAATGGCTGCTTACATGTTTACATGTCTACAACCACAAGGAAGTCCCACAGAGAAGCTTCCATCAGGTGCATTTCAAACCTTGCTCTCTCTGCTGTGTGCCCCTGTGGTGCCAGGTCTCATGAGATCTGTGCTTGTTGAGTTAGAGCCTTTGGTCCTGCTCCTTCATGTTTGGATACCAGGTGAGTTGGCACAAGGGTAGTAGAAAAATCCTTGGAAAGTCACTACTATACTGTATAGCTGGCAAAACATAAATATACCTGGAATTGATTTTGAACCAGATCAATAGGTTCCATTAATCCCCAAATAAACTTCCGTTAACCAGATTCCAAAAATGTCCCTGGCCACTCCGATGCCACTGGAGACAAAGTGAGGTATAATGGAGGGCAAATCAAAGAGGAAAGGGAATGTGGTCTTTAGCCACTTGGAGCTAAAACATTTCACTAATTCTAGAAAAGAATTTTCTAATTCTAGAAAAGAAATATAACACCACATGAACTCATTGCCAGAGACTTCTCCAGTTTCTTAGATAGGGACCATGGAAGTGAGGGGGTCTCAAAACTAAAGCTCCATTACCTTTTGTCTCTGGCTGAAACAGATAAAGTCCTGAATTTCAGCGGCTTTACACAATAGTATGTTGACATAAAGACCAGTTGGTAGGTGGGGATCGTGGACATGAGTAGCCTGGTGTATGTGGAGGGGCAGGGGTAGGGGATCCCCTCTCCAGGCAGTCATTCTGGGACCCAGGATGACAGAGGCTCTAGCATCTTCACCATGTGCCTTCCAACATTGCTTTGCGCACTGCAGCTAGCCAGAGGGAGGAGACAGAGACAGAGAGCAAGGGAGCATACAGAAGGTTTCATGGGCCAGGTCAGGAAGTGGGGTACATCACTTCTTCCCTTGATCTTTGGCTGGAACTCACACAGCTCCATACCCCTGCAGGAGAGGCTGGGAAATGTGGTATAGCTGTGTACCGAGGGGAAAGAAGGAGTAGGTTTTGGTGAATGACAGTAGTCTTTGGCCTGCGAGGGGACAGGATTTTCCCTCACTTGGGATTCGAATGACACAAGTATGGCAAGAAACATGACTAGAGCCACAGGAGGCAATGAAAAGCCATCAGGAGCTCCTGGATGACCTTCCCAGTGTCCTCTTGAACCAGGGAAACTTTTAGGGTTGCGGAAGGAGAGATGTGTCATGAAAGCTCACAGAAACTATTGTTTTACCATTGATATTGTCACTCCCTTTGTATCCAGGAAACCTGCCTGGCAGCCAACCTAAGGGATGATGATAATGCTGATTGTGAGTTAATAGAGATTTTTAGGGATGAGTTTGGGAAGTCATATCACTAAATTCTACCCAGGGCCATTCACCCAAGGGTTCCCAATGACTGGTTTCATCAGACCGTGAGCTCCAGGCGTGAATGTGTCTCATTTACTTTCGGGTCCCAGTGGGGGCTCTACTGGATTGTGGAAAAGATTTTGCTTTACTCTCCTAAATACATAACCACTATATGAGCACTACACATTTTTTGATAAACAGTGATGTTCAGAGCCTTGGCAGAATAGATAGTAGTGCCCAAGGTCAACATATTATGTTCATTTTGATCCATAATTCCCAGATATTTCATAACAAATTGAACTTGGAGTCGTGCTTTGAGGTTGATTCTATCTATAAGACCTTTTCTACAACAATTAAAAAAATAAGGCTTAGGTATAAAATTTTTTTTTTGTCTTTCCTGGAATACAGAAATCCCCTCAATCAGTTAGAAAAGGCAAGTTCTTCCTTTCTTCCGGCACTTGGAAAATTTTCCCTTAAAGCCTTTCTCTCCACATAAGTTAAAAACCCATTAGTAAATTAGGCTTAGCTGGGTACATTCATTGATATTTGATCCTTGGAACCTCTCAAGGAAAATCAATGTGTGGCTTTTCAGTTAATTAACATAATGTTAATAGAATGTATAGTGCCAGCGTCGCTGGAATGCTCCGACTTCGGGTTGTGCTCCGCCTGCGTGAGCAGAAAGGATAGATCGGTACTTTTCAGAAGAGAGCGTATCTGGACTCCTCAAGAGAAGACAAGCACAGGACTTCTCTGAGGTGAAAACTGTACCTGTCTGCCTGTTCCTATGCGATTGCCCGGTGGGGGTTGCTCCGGCAGGGAGACAGGCTAGAATAAAGCTAAAAAGGAGAAGAATTCCAATTCTGTCCACGTGAGATCGGTTAGTGGCAGCCGTGGAACCTGACCCGAATAGCAGATTCAAATTCAACCCTCTGAGACGTGGAGCTTGAAGAGGCACAGGATGAGGAAGTGTGGGCTGTTAGCTCAACTACTTCTATGGCTAAGGGTGTGGCCACAGAAAGAGTCTCCTCCCTTGCTCCCCTCAAAATGTTTAATTGTGATAAAAGACACACAATAGAATTTACTATTTTAACCATTCAGTAGTGTGAAGTACATTCTCATAATCAGGTATCCATTACCGCCGTCCACCTCCGGAACTCTGTCTTGCAAATCTGGGATTCTCAAACAGTACCTCTCCTCTCCATTCCCTCCTCTCCACTGGCCCCTGGCCGCCATCTTCCTCCTCTCTGTCTCTATGCATTTGACTGCTCTCCGTGCCTCATATAAGTAGACTCACACAGCATTTGCCCTTTTGTGAGTGGTTCATTTCACTCGGCAGAATGTCCTCAGGGTTCATCCATGTTGTCAGAATTTCCATCCTTTTTAAGGCTAAAAAACACTCCATTATATGGATTCACTGTATTTTGTTTATCTAGTCAGAGGACACTTGGATTGATTCTACTTTTCAGCTATTGTGAATAATGCTGCTATGAACGTGGTTGTACAAATATTTCTTTGAGTCTTCGTTTTCGTCTCTTTGGGATATACATCCAGAAGTGGAATTGCTGAATCATATGGTAATTTTAGTTTTAGTTTTTGAGCAACTGCCATACTATTTTCCATAGTAGCTGCACCATGGCGCACACATGTTCCAATTTCTCCACATCCCTCCAACCCTTGTTCCCTTGTTCTTCCCTTCCCTATTCTTTTTTCTCTCTCCCTTTCTTTTTTCTTCCTCTTTCTCCCTTCACTCCTTCCTTCCTTCCTTTCCCCTTTTCTCCCCTTCCTTCCTTCCTTCTTTCCTTCTCTTACTTCCTTCATATAGTAACCATCATAATACGTGTGAAGTGGATATCATGCTGTGGTTTTGATTTGCATTTCTCTGTGGATCATTGATGCTGAGTACCTTTCAGTATGCCTGTCAGCCTTTTGTATGTCTTCTTTGAAGTAAATCTATCCAAACTTTTTGCCCAGTGTCAAGTCAAGTTGTTTGTGTTTTGGTTGGGAAGTCCTTTCCTGCTACTTCAGATGTGGCAGTCTGGATGACTCCGGTTCTCTCTCTCTTTTCAAAATTTTATTTATTTATTTATTTGACAGAGATCACAAGTGGGCAGAGAGGCAGGCAGAGAGACAGGCAGAGAGAGAGAAGGAAGCAGGCTCCCCGCTGAGCAGAGAGTCTGATGTGGGGCTGGATCCCAGGACCCTGGGAGCTGGGAACATGACCTGAGCTGAAGGCAGAGGCTTTCACCCACTGAGCCACCCAGGCGCCCCTCTGGTTCTCTCTTTACCCAATCTTGTTCAAGCCAATCTCAGTATGTTTTGGAGCAGTGACTTTCCAGTCACGACCCCCTGTGCCCTCAGGTGCTGATAGGGGCTTAGGAGACAGCTGGGAGAAGGGAGACAGAAGAGGTGGTGAAGAGGGGGTGTGCTAAGATCTACTCCTACTTCAGGCAAGGGAACTTTATTTTTCCCTGGCTTATCTATCAGAACTTCCAACTAAGATGGCATTTAATGTTTCCCTGCTGGAAAAAATTTTCCAAAACAGTTGTTACAGGGATAAGGTTGATTGACCTCAATTACCTTCCTTTGCTGCAGCCTGTTTGCAAACAAGACCAGCTGCGATGTGCTTTGAATTGATTTCTCTGAAGCGAGTTGAGGGGAAGCATTGTTCAGTTCTCTTCCACGGATAATGGTGGGATGTCCAATATGTACCAGACCCTGTCCTGATCTTAACCAAATTGCTCACAGATAAACAGAATGCCTGGTCTGGGATGGGATCTGCCACCTTGGAAATAACCAGGTGAATGGGGCTCAGGCCTAGAAGGTGATCCTAGCCTCATGTGCTTGACCTGGACCTGACCAGGCCCAGTTCTCTGGAGACTCTCTACTCCGTTCCCAACTCCTAAGTTCACCGGGGCACTCAGCGAAGGGCAAAGGCTCAGCCCAGACGCTCCCTGCTGACCATTTTCTCTCTCCTTTCCCTGTCCCTTCCTCTCTTCCACGCCCCACAGCTTCCCTTCTCCCCTCTCGTCTCCAAATCTCACGCACCATCTGCCGTGACTAGTGTTCTCATTCACCTTCTCCTGCTTATCTCCTCTTCGGCAGGAAAGTGCTTCGAAGGCTGACAGCCTCATCTCTCCACTGATCCCGTGTTTCTGGAACTCATCATCCCGCCCCTCAGGCTGCTGCCCTGCACGGCTGCCCAGCTGAGTGAGAGGAGGGAAGAGGAGGCTGGACCAGACCAGAAAGGAAAAAAAAGAACAGCAAAGGAAAAAGAAAAAGGGGAGGACTCATCCAGGCACAGCGAATGAGGCTGTGGGTACCCCAGACCACCCTTGAGGGTCAGAGAGAGGCTGAAGGAATGGTTGTCTGTCCCTTCTGTTTCCAGAAGCGAGATTGCCCCTGCTTTCTCATCCCTAAAATTTGCCCCTTTCTGGTCACACACCTTCAGCAAAGTCACTCGCAGAGTGGGTTTTCTGTATTGCTCTCCGGATATTAGCTGTAAATCATTTTTCCTTTTTCTGTTATATATATTTTTAAAAATTGACTTGACTTTTAACGGGGAGATGATACAGCTCATCGTCTAGGGGAGAGGGCAGGAAACTCCACTGCAAATAACCCCCAAAAAACAAAACAAAAAAACTACCTGTAACCATAGACAGCGGACCATAACATGAGGCCATGAAAGCGTACGATGCTACAACAGATTTTCTTTAAACATGAATTTTTTATTTTATTTTATTTTTTTTTAATTTATTTATTTGTCAGAGAGGGAGAGTGAGCGAGCACAGGCAGACAGAGTGGCAGGCAGAGGCAGAGGGAGAAGCAGGCTCCCTGCTGAGCAAGGAGCCCGATGTGGGACTCGATCCCAGGACGCTGGGATCATGACCCGAGCCGAAGGCAGTCGCTTAACCAACTGAGCCACCCAGGCGTCCCTAAACATGAATTTTTTAAAAAGATTTTATTTATTTATTTGACAGACGGAGATCACAGAGAAGCAGCCAGGGAGAGAGGGAGAAGCAGGCTCCCCGCTGAGCAGAGAGCCCGATGTGGGACTCGATCCCAGGACCCTGGGATCATGACCCGAGCCGAAGGCAGAGGCTTAACCCACTGAGCCACCCAGGCACTCTAAACATGAATTTTTTATTTCTGAATTAATGAATTAATATTTATGAATGAATGAATTAACAATTAATGAATCATTCTCAGAGAATGAGCCCCTCACCTCCACCCCTGCCTCCTACGCCACAGAGAACGCAGGCTCTGCTCCACGTACGACCCTTGGTAACATTTCACACTTCCAAGGCCTTTGAACATTTCCAGAACATTCTCCTTTTATTTTCTCTTTCACAGGCATGCACGCATTCTTCCTCTATGCCCGCTTCCCTCCCAAATCTGGATGATGAACTGGACTTTTATTTCTCTCTCTCTCTCTCCTTTGCTGTTTTGGCTCATTTGCGGATGCTGCGCTGAAAAGGAAGGACGCTTCCAGCCCACTGTTGGAGTGTTGAGCAGTGCACTTTGGGGAAATGAAGCTCAGGTCATGTGTCCACTCCCTGGAAAGGGGGAATTATGATCAAGCGGGAGAGTTTGTCACTGTTACTGAACTAGCACGTACTGGAAGGAAGGAATAGTCGTTACCACAGGTGTCCTCACTCCTCTCTCTCTCCCACCCTAATATACCTCATGTAATAAAATCTATTTCTGGAGCAAATGGAAGAAAACCGTGTGGTTTGGGGTGGCGAGCGAAGCCGACAAAAGGTTGCAATGAGGCCCAGACCTTTTGCTATCTTTTTTTTTTAAAGCTACTTCCCAGGGGAGCGACGTATCATTGGTTCCAATCCCATCTTTGGCATTCCCAAAACTTTTACCTCCCGAAGACATGGACCTCTGTTATGGTAAGCGGTATTGTCCATTGACAATACAAAGCGCTGATTTAGAACATGGAAGTTTTAGGACTTTTCACTTTTTCTCGTGGCTGTGGATGTCTCCCTCATGAATCACAGAATTCCACTGCTATTGGGAAGGTACTTGAAAGAGCTCGCGTGTAAACACCATGATCAGAGCAAATGGTAGTCTCTCAGCGGTGGGTGGATGGGTTACAATTTTTACTCAGCCTCATTCCTGGGAAGAAGCTATAGCGAAGTGATCTTCGGTCAGAGCAATAGTTGTCAAGTTTACCGAATGGGTCAAAGGTCAATAGCAAGAAGTTTGGCAGTTTCTTATGGAGTTAAACCTATACTTACCCTATGGCTCACCAAACCCACTCAAAAGTATTTACTCAAGAGAAACAAAAACCTGTGTCCACAAAAATACTTTGATAAGAATGTCCATAACAGCTTTATCCATAATAGCCCAAGACTGGAGCTGTCCAAATGTGCTTCAGTGGGAAAAAGTAGATAAACAAATTATGGAATATTTGTAGAATGAAATGCCACTCATCAATAAAAAGGAATAAACTATAGATATATTAAGTAGCATGAATAACTCTTACAGAAATCATGTTGTGTGAAAGAAACCAAACACAAAATAGTGTATGTTGTGTGATTTCCTTTATGCAAGGTTCCTAAGCAGGCAAAGCTAATCATTAGTGATAAAAATCAGAAGAGAGAGACATCTGGGTGGCTCATTGGGTTAGACATCTGCCTTCGGCTCAGTTCATAATCCCAGGATCCTGGGATCAAGTCCCATGTTGGACTCCCTGCCCAGTGGGGAATCTACTTCTCCCTCTGCCTGCTGCTCCCCCTGTTTGTGCTCTCTCTCTCTGACAAATAAATAAGTAAAATCAATTAAAAAAAAATCAGAAGAGAGGTTACCTGAATGGACCAGAGAATAGGGATCAACTAAGAGGAAGTATCAGGAACTTTCTAGGGCAATGAAGCGGTCCCCAGTCCTGGAGTTCAGGTAACATGGGATTTCTAATGGTCAAAACTCAGTGAACTTAGAAGTTCATTTTACATTTCAAGGAATATAAATTTTATCTCAAAATGAAAAAGCCCTATAGACAAATATTTTTCCAAAATATGTAGCCAGTGTGGGGACAGTGTCCCACAACGGGGGCTGTTTCACAAACTCTGGTGAGGCAGCTGTGATTTTCAAACCTGGCCTCATGTTAGCTACTTACTGGGGAGCTTGTATTCTGTCGCTGCCTGGGGCTGTCTTACCCCCAGAGATTCTGACTCTGGGGTTGGTCTTGGACTCTCCATTTCAGAATAAATTCCAGAGCTGCCGTTTAAAAAAAAAAACAACAAAAAACTTTTTTTGTTTTTGTTTTTGTTAAAGATTTTATTTAGTTGAGAGAGAGAGAAAGCATGAGCGGTGGGAGGGGCAGAATGAGAGGGAGAAGCAGACTCCCCACTGTGCAGGGAGCTGGACCAGGGGCTCCATCTCATGGCCCTGAGATCCCGACCTGAGCCAAAATCAAGAGTCAGATGCTCAACCACCCAGGCACCTCTAGAATAAATCCCAAGGCTTCTTAAAATACATGTGAGGGGTTAGATCTGAGTTTGACAGGCTACTACAGTAGAGGCTACTACGATATTTGGTCCCAGTCACCTCTGCCACTTTTGAGTTGTGACATCAGCGAATTGAATGGTAAATGTGTTAATTCAAACCCATGTATATGTTTATAAAAGAAGTGGGTGTGAAGTGGAAGATAGAGGAAAGGAACTAACTAACGTATATTGAGAGTCTAAGATGGGCCAGGGAGGGTATTAGTCATTTGACATAGATAATTTCATTTAAATTCTCTAAGAAGCACATTTATCTTTTATTATCTGTTTGGTTTTTTTTTTTTCACTGTAATCACCATAGTCCAGGCCCTGGGCTATTAATGGTCTTGGCTTTTAAGCTCCAGCGAAACCAACTTTCTTGCAAATTTCTTAATAGGTTGAGCTATTTCAGGGCCCTGGGCCTTTGCAACGCCTGGGATGCGTGGCCCCTTCGTCTGCCAGATGTGCTTCTACTCATCTTTAAGGGCCCAACTGAAGTATCCCACATTATACACCGTCCTTCCTGGCCCTCCCCTTATTCTGTTGGAGGCATTTTACTCTTCTTCAGGTATACATTGTATCAACTGCTCTAGGATTTGTAGCAAAGTGTGTTTTGGAATTCTCTTACTTGAATCAGAGACACTCCTTGGTGGCTGATTTAATGCTAAATGCACTTAAATGGAAAAAACACTACAAATAAATCTTTGGCAGTCAAATGCAGGTTTGCACTCAGCCAATTTCTACTCTTAGTATTATATTTATCAGACGGAATTATAATTTTAATGTACATTTCTCTCTCGGCCACCAGACAAAGATCTCCTTGAAGGCAGAACCATGTCTTATTTGACTTTGAAATCCCACGACCTTGCAAATACAGTGCCCAGTAAATTACTGTTGAATAAATGTATGGGTGAATGAGCACGATCACCTTGCTTCTCCTTAAACCCAGTCTGTTACTCAGATACATAGTGAATTTTCAGTAACCACCCACTGAACTCAAGATGAATGTAAACCCCGAAAATGGATTCCAAGAGTTCCGATAGGTATCATCTGCCCTACCTCAGCTCTGTCTCTAATTAATCTTACAGGCTAATGATTACTACATTAAATCCCCTGGCTGATATATGTTGACCCATTTCTTGAACATCATACACTCATTTTTTCCTCCACAGCCCTGATTAAATTGCCTTCTACTCCATGACATAATGGAAAGATCATAGTTTGTCCAAAGAGCTGATCATGGGATTATAGTCATGTTAGCTTTGTGATCTTGGTCAAACGACTTACCATCTCTGAGGCTTGGTTTTTTCTCATTTATGAAATGGGATGACATCTGCAGTAACACATATAGGGGGCCTTGGAAGCAGTGCAAATTTTATTATTATTATCCTTACATATTATTAGAGCTGCACATAGAACGGCACAAATATTATTATTATCCTGCATATCCTTCAGTGTGAAGCTTTAAAGCCCAAATTCTCTTTGAAGGTGGGAGAGCTGACATTGTTTTCTGAACTGTCTGAACCACTAACTAGGTATTTCATTGTACATTATCACAATTGTCATTTAACCATTTCATGTGTTTGTGGTCTTTCTCCCAGATTGGGAGCCTCTCAAGGACAAGAGCAGGGAACTCGTGTTCCCCTGTTACCCTTCTCTTAAAGCCCCTGATCACTTAGCAGAGGATATTACCATATTAAAATGTAGTAATATAACCATTACATGTATTAATGTTAAATTGTCTTACATAAAGAGAATGGAAAATAGATTTAGAATCAGAGGGTTTGAGAGTGATACATCCTAGAACATCACTTAATACAACCCTCCCTTTCTATGGAAACTGTAACCTACGTATGTTATGTGCCTTTCTTGTAGCTGCAGCTAATAATAATTCACGCTAACGAATCCTGAGACTATCCCAGCACTCTGCAAAGTAATTTATTTTTTTAAAGATTTATTTAGTTAGTTAGAGAGAGAGAGTGATATAGAGCATGGGAAGGGGCAGGGGGGAGGGAGAGAGATCCCAAGCTGACTTCCTGTTGGGTGTGCAGCCTGATGTGGGCCTCGATCTCATGACCTTCAGTTCATAACCTGAACTGAAATCAAGAGTCAGCTGCTCAACCGACTGAGCCACCCAAGCACCTCTATGCCAAGTAATCTAAATGAATGATGTACTTTAATGATATTGGAGTATTTATGATCCACATTATACAGATGGAAAAACTGATGCTTAGAAGCTAGGACTCAAATCCAGGCACCCTTTTCTGGAGCTCCCACCCTTAAATCTGCCCTTGGCATTGACGTTTCTCAATTCTCACACCAGCGCCCTTCCCGCTCCAGGGGACACCATTATCTTTCCTCTGTGCCAGTGGCTCTTCATGTGGTCCCAGACCAGCAGCTGCAGCATCATCTGGGAACTTGTTAGAAATCCAGATTCTTGGGTTCCACCCAGCCCTGCTGAATCAGACACTTGGTGGGGGGAGGGGGAGTCCAAAAATCTGTGCCTTGACAATTCCCTGGTGATCCTTCTTGTCTGAGAATGACAGATTTTGGATAAATATTGTGCTTATCTTTGGGCTTCATATACTGCTCACCCTGTTGCTTAGTAGATGTTTATATAATAAGGTATTTATGTAACAACGGTGATAAGAGTCTACATCTCCCCATCAATATTCAATGATTTCTGTGTTAGGAAAGGACATGCCACTTCAAGCAAGGAGCCTAACCTGAAATCTGCTGGCATGCATCTTGTAATTTGAAGAACCTTAATTAGTTTCATTATTTCACTTGTTTTTACATATATTTTTACATTTTCACTTAACACAATTATAAGAAACAATTTAAATTTTCTCTGCACAGTGATTGGAATTTTTAACAGAAATTGCATCTTCCCCAAATCCTTCCAGAAATTCTGTATTCTGCTTGGAATCCTTAACAGGGCTTTAAGTCATTTAAAGACAGCAAAAATGTTTTTTTTATTAAAATTCAGACTGGATGTCATCATGAATGTGATATACACAGTATGTAATAATTAGGGAAGAAACCCCAACTTTTTTATATAATATTAACATATAGCCTGGCAAGAAGAACAAATAACTTTAGCCAATATTCATATGCTTAGTTTACATGAAAATATCAAGAACAAAGGGTAAATAAACGATGTGACTTCTTCAGAGAAACCCAGTATCTTCAGACTGTTTAGAGTTCTTGCAGTGATTTTTCTGGAATGTGGTAATGTGCGAATCTGAACTCAAGACTGTCATGAGACTTGTATGTATTGTTTGTCATTCAGGTACTTTTAATATCAAATCAATTACCATTTATTTACTTAAAATGTGTAACTAACTGAGGGAAAAGTCTATCCTATCTTTGATAATAATTTTAGAAAGACAGATATTTAACATTCCTCCCACGGGCAATTTTATGCCAGTCAAAAGACTACATTAAAGGACCCCAGATCCACTGGGATATGTTGAACATTTAAAATTTTCTACTTTCGGGCTCTAGAGAATAGAAGGTTAATGACTCCATTTTCCACAAAAGGAAAAATTTTTCCACAAAAAAAAAAAAAAAGAAAGAAAAAGAGAAAGGTAGTGGTGGTTGGAATGTCACCTTCTCTCTAATTTCTATGGGTAATGAGATTTTCTTGCTTTAGGGTGAGGTGGGCTACTTTTTTGAACAATCTAAGATATTAGCTCAGCAGTATTTCTGTAGAAACTGCGGAACAGCTAAACAAATCCTTAGTAGATCATCGTTATGCATAGAATAACTTATGCTGTTCTTTTAAAGAATAAGGTCAATTCAAACATTGTCCTTCTTATAAGGGCAGTAATTACTGATGTAATGAAAAATTGATCTGGAATAATAAATATATTTTTGTTTTCTAAGAGGAAAACCCAGTTGTGATTGTTTATCAGAGAGTATACTTGAATTGTTTTCTGAACAGCAGTGTAGGATATGGACACAAAGAGAATGAAGTGTGATAAATTAATGTTGACTTCAGGTAAATTTTAGAGAATCTTAGAGTTGTAACGGATGTTAGTTACCATCTAGCTCAATCTCCCATCTAACCCCAGATGTCCTCAATATAGTCACTGATGGAATGTTATCCTGTGCTCTTTGAATATCTTCCCCCAGGGATAAAAGAGCAAACCCCGCTCTTCTTGGATCCGTCCATTCCACCTTCTTCTCAATTTCACTCATTGGCAAAAGTTCTGACTCCCAGAGCCCCACACTGACAGGGCTCATTGCCAACATCTGGGTTACTTCTTGTTTGTGAATGTCTCTCTTTAAATGAAGTTTCTGGAGTGAACACAGTTAACTCAGCTGCTATCTGAGAGCAGAGCAGCATGTGGGCAGGAGCGGCCGTGATCTCTTTTCTATGACATTCTTTTATTTTATCATAAGGCTTATTGAGGTCTAACTTGCATGCAGTAAAATTCACCCCTTATGATAAATATACTGTCCTCTGAATTTTGGTGAGTGCATACAGCTAGGCAACCACTGGTGCAGTCAAGGTACACACCAGCTCTGTCAGCACTTTGTGCCCTTTGTAGCCAGCCCTACACTTCATCTTCAGCTCCTGGAAACCACTAATCCATTGTCTGTTTCTAAGGTTTTGCCTTCTCTTCTTCAATAATATCTTGATTACTGAAGTTCAATATTACGTCAGGTGCGAGGATTTTCATCAGTATGACACAAGGTGCATGATAACATAGAAAGAATTTAAAGAAGGATGAGAAAAAAATGAGTAAGTGCAAGAGAATTGGAAAAGGAGAGAAAGGATCTAGAGAGAGGAAGAAGAAAGACCAAAGGAAGGGTGTGTGATGGTGAAAGAAGGGGCTTTGGATGGTGGTGTCACCATTTCCAAAGCCACAGTGCTCACAAATAGTGAGAATGTGTCCTCTACCCCAGTGGCAATCACTGTCTATGGTGCTGAATATCCATTCCTTGCATGTCAGCTCATACTCATATATCCTAACTTCACATTCTGGTGACTTCTATCTGCTTCTCCCAGAGATTCAGATCTGGGTAAAGACCAAGGTTTTGGAGAAGAGAATCTAACATGAATTTGGGAGACTGACTTACAGAGATACTTTCAGAAAATAAGAAAGATGTTTATTTTGAAACAATTTTCAAATAATTGCATTTGCCTTGAAGGTTGGTGTGTCTTGTTTTTGTTTTGTTTTGTTTTCCCTAGCCAGTTTGAAGATAGATTGCCTCTACCACACCTCCTGACCCATTTATTGTTGTGATTAATGATTTGCCCCTCAAATTAGTTTTTTTTTTTTTCAAATTTATTTATTTGTCAGAGAGAGAGGGAGAGAGAGCGAGCACAGGCCGAGGCAGAGGGAGAAGCAGGCTCCCTGCCAAGCAAGGAGCCCGATGTGGGACTCGATCCCAGGACGCTGGGATCATGACCTGAGCTGAAGGCAGCTGCTTAACCAACTGAGCCACCCAGGCGTCCCCCCTCAGATTAGTTTAGCCAGGACTTTCCTCTTGGGTTTACTACTCTTTGGAAGGTCCCCGTGGTTGAGTGTCTTGAGATTTGAGCTCTAATCTCAGCTGTGCACCAACTAGCTGGCTAACTGGCCCAGTGCCTCTCAGGGCTTAGGGATAGGGTTGTTGAGCTTAGCAAATTAAAATATAGGCTGTTCAGTTAAATTTGAATTTCCAATAACAAAGACTCTTTTAGTTATAAGTGTGTCCCATGCTGAGATAAGCTGTTAAAATATCCTGAAATATGCAAATGCTGTGAAATGTCAAGTGGCTGCATTGTTTAAGAAGATATTCTTGACTTGTGGATGACCCCTAGTAATTTAGGAGAACAAACAGTATGTAACCCTTGTCAAGGAAGTTACTTTTGGGTACTAAGTATCTAAGGTAGCTTCCAGCTGGTGACATCATCAGGTTGTAATGGTGCTTGTAGTTCAAGGGTGGGAGGCTGGGAAGGTGTGTGCCCAAGACAGTGTCTAGGTGGGTAGATGGGGAGGATACCTTTAGAGCTATTAGTATCCAGGGTGATGGCACCATTCCTAGTTCAGGTGAGTTATATTTCCGGTGACTTTTTAAAAATGTCTTTTCTTCTGCTACCTTTTTTTCTGTTTGCTTATCAGCTCGTTTTGGTTTCCCATTTGTGTTTTAAATCTTTGCTGCTTATTTTAATTTAGGATGTCAGCTCATGAAAAATAGATTTTTTTGTTCTGTGCCCTGGACACAGCATTGCTGATTTTTTACTTATTTATCCGTCTTTATCCTGCCTGAGGGAAAACAGGTATTTAAAATGCATTGTTGTCTTCATCTGTGAGTAGATAAATTTAGTACTTTCTTGTGATCGTGCCGTAGTCTACTTCCTTACTCCTAATTTTGCTGCTAGCAATTACTGGGCCACAGTCTTGGCAGAATGTCTATACTCTGGGTGTCTCTGTAGTCTCTCTAGGTATTTAATCATGGTAAGATGGGTAAGAAGTAGAATGAGCAATGCAAATGGACATTAGATCATGATGGTTAATGCTTACCAAAAAGTAAGTTTAGCTCCAACTTTCAGCTTTTTAGAAAATGACTGTATTAAAAATTTTATAAGTTCATCTGTCCATCAAAAATCCAGTGAGTACCGATCAGAATAACAGATTAATGTTAAACATGATTTCTGAGTGGCAGGAAATTTTGTTCTAGATGGAGCTGATGTCTCATACATACATGACTGACAGGTTCATAATGGCACATTACATTTACTCTCCCACTCCTCTTGCGTGTAGATTAAAAAAAAAAAATCAGTTACAATAAAGGTAGTCACATTTCCGAGAACTTACTGTTAACTCATCAGGTAATGGTAAGTTCTTTCAGTCAGTACTCAAGCAATATATTTTATATTGATTTTCTCTTGATGATGTCTCTGGCTCCCTACATTGTTAGCTATTTGCTAAAAGAGGTAAGTTACAAAAATGAGATTATGGCTTTCTGAGCATGGGTAAATCAGTACTTTAGTGAATAGAACCTACTAATAAAAATCGGCCTTCTATATGTCATCTGGCACTTATGGCCCACAGACCTAGACAGCACAGGTCTTGGGAAGGTCATGGCAAGAGGACTATCCCTCAAGAGAAAGCTCAATGTCAAGATAATGGAGATCTGCCCTCCTCCTGCAGTTGGGGGTGAGAGAAACAAGGTGAGTGCATTGTGATTAGCACAGGATAGTAGACAGAGTCTGGAGCTCAGACACCGTTTTTCTTTCTTTCTTTCTTTTTCTTTTTCTTTCCTTTCCTCTTTTCCTTTTCCTTTCCTTTTCTTTCCTTTTCTTTGTAATTATAACCCCTAACCATCAAAATAGCTTCAGGTCCTCAGTTTTATTTTCCTTATACAAAATGGAGAAGTTTTGAGCCAAGGGGGATTTTAGGGACCCCCGACTCAATCATCTCATCATATCCCTGAAGAGTCTAGTATGCAGATGGGTTAAGTGAGCTACTCAGGGCACCGATAATACTGGTAGAGCTAGGGGAAGGACTTGGTTCTTAGATTTTTATTTAATGCTCTTGTAAATGTCGTCGAAGAGCATGAGCTCAGAGGCTAGGTTTGGGTCTCAGTAGGATGATATCTGAGCCAGATGAACTTTTCAAGTAACAATGTCCTTGAACTCAGCTTCCTCATCAGTAAAGTGGGGGTAATAACACCTGCCCTATTTACCTCTCAAGGCTCTTATGGGTATCTAGCAAGACAATAAAACATAAAGTTCCAAAAAAAAAGATAGTGCATTATTTATTTATTGCCATGTAATAATCTTAGCAGCTTAAAGAACAAATATTTATTATTTCATAGATTGTATGGATCAGGAATCCAGGCCCAACAGAACAGGATGCCTCTGGCTCGAAGTCCTTAGTAAGATTATAGTTAATCTGCCAAGCAGACTCTTGGTCTCATCTGAAGGTTTGACTTGGGGGAGTGCCAGGAGAGGTCTTTTTCTAAGGCCAGTTACGTGATTATTATCGGGATTCCATTCCTTGCATATGGACCTCTCCGTAGGACTGCTCACAACATGGTGGATGGCTTCCTTGGACCAAGTGAGCAAGAAACCAAGAGCATGTGAACAATATGGGAACAAGAGTTTTTGTAACCTACTCTTGGAAGTAACATCCCATTACTTTTGCTGTTCTCTGTTTATTAGAAGTGGGTTACCAGGCCCCACACTCAAAGAGCATAGATCACATAAAAGCACCAATACCAAGAGATGGCCATCACTGGGTCCATCTCAGAGGTTCCTTTTGCAAGGATTATTCTCAGTTCTATGGTAGTTACAAGGAAAGCATTAGATGCATGCTTGCTTAATGAATGTAAGGCTTTTACAAAAAGAAGGTGGTGTTAATATCTCCATTTATCACTATTGATGGACTCCCTGCTCTTGAAAGAGATTCAAGGTGGCATCCACATCTTCTTTGCTTTTGCTCTATTCCTCCTGTTCAGAATGCCTTCCTTCTCAGCCCTTGTGCACCTGAGAATTGCTAAATCGTCTTCTGTGAATCCACCCAAATGTTGTCTCCTGGATATTTTACCCTGGTTCACTATTGTGCTTTCCAAGGTGAACTTTGCCATAAGACACTCTACAATTTGGAACCCAGTTGCAAATTCTAGTTTTATCACAGTTCATTGATGTGTTTCACCAGAGGAATAGTAATAAATGATCTTGGGCAAGGGGACCTATGTCTCCCTGGTTTGTTCTATTTTGAAAACTAGACCTACAGTGATTTGTAAAGAGTTCTTGAAACCTTGATAGTCCCCTTGCTAGGGGTGGAGAAGCATATGCAAACCATTTATCAAAGTGGGGGCAGAGGATTACCTGTACCCCTAGCTTTGAAAGGCTTTAAAAGTACAGATTCCTGGACCTTGCTTTGGGCTTACTGAATAAGAATCTCTGGGGTTGATCCCAGATTACTCAGGTGATTCTGATGTAAAGTTTGATAAGCTCCAGTCTGAAGGAACCCTCCAAAGGTTATGGCTGACAGCAGCCATACACGTTTTCTTATTTGCTTTTATATTGGCTATGGTTTGTGATTATAGTTCTTCTAAGACACCTATGGTTGTCAAATGCACCATTATATTATGCACTATTAAGAAAGAAAAAAGAAACCAACTCTGCTGATTATGATGTGAAGGGTCCATAAAGATCCCTTCAATTGGAGAGATGTAAAGTCTGAGAAAAATCTCAGAATTGAAGCGACGTGACAAAATATCTTTCTTTTCTGACCTCACCAGATCTATGATATAAACACTCTATATTTGACTTTCTAGAAATGGATCTTTTAAATTCTTATATTCATCCACCCAGCCATTCACTCATTCCACATACATCACATACAGTTACGGAAGGCACGGTGCTTGGCTGAGGCGATGAGTGGTGAATGAGATTTGTCTCGTGGGGGCTTAGGCTACAGGGGAAAGACTGAAATTAAATAAACACACCAGTCAATATACACCTGCTAATTAGGGTAAATGCAATGAAGGACAAAGAGGAATCAAAGGAATTGGCCAAGGTCTGAGGATACACCCCACTGTGGGGCCGATGGGATCGACAAGCAATTGTCTCTGAAGAGGCTGGAAGTAAGGGCAAGTGGGAGGTCATTTGCATTAGCCAGGCTCATACCAATGACTTCTTTAGGAGGGGCACGTGGGACTGTGAGCCCAGCTCCGAGACATGCATGCACAAAGGTTTACTCTCTTAGCATCCAGGTGACTGACGTCTGGCAAGGCTAGCCATCTACAGGTTCAACAACCAAGGACCCGGCTATGCTGAGCCTTGTGTTCCTTTCTCCCAGTGTTCTCTGGGTTGAATCCCCTACCGGGCTTCCATGGCCATGTGCCTGACTGTGAACTGAACTTAATACCCTGAATCATCAGTGTCACGGGGAGATGGATTCTTTACAATCCTTAATGTGACAAACTGGATTGCTGCAGCGTCTCCTTAAATCTCTTCTCCTTCTCTCTCTCGATTCCTACGCTGTGCGTGTGAAAGGAAAAGCATTTCCCTGCAAAGACTCCTCAATTTGATTACACAGTGTGGAGAAGCAAGAGACAGGGTCCTGAGTGCTGGAGTCCACTCTGGCCCTCGTCTCCTCTTCGTGCTAATCTGATGTGATAGAATTCTACAGCCTTGTCAGCTGCCTAAATGCCCTTCAATCTTTATTTTGGGAGACTTTCATACAAAAATTGAATCAATGTGTCACCCGCCAGCCTAAAACAAATGAAATTGTAAAAATGCTCATCGCCGAGCGGTGATTTGAATACCACCCCCCGCCCAACCCGTTACAAAGAAGGAAAGCAGATCAGTTGTCTCTGGGAGATTTAAAATGAAAGGTACTTTTCATCTTAAAAATGGAACTAGGGATGCTGTTTGAGTGTGCTGTGCATTCAGTATTCACAGGGTAAAACATAAAAGAAATACCATGGATTTAAAAAAAGATATTATTTTTCTGCCACATGCTGCTTCTACCAAACCACCTGAGAGGTGATTTGAGAAGGGCATTTTAGAATAAAGACATTGTTCTGACAGCAAATACAAATGAAATAAAATTGGCTCAAGGCTTTGATGCCGGAACCCACATGGAGAGCTGAGACATAGCAACACACTAGCTCAATGCACCAGAGGAATAGAACCAGCATAATTTGTAGAAGTGTATGAAGCAAAGATGAAAGAGAAAAAAAAAATTTTTTTTTAGAAAATTTTTTAAAACACGCACAGAGATTAGAACAGACTTTTCTGGTTGTATTAATTCCTTTATTGCAAGAGCTTACCCACAAATGTCACAAGGGGACTGAGTTAAGTGATGATCTTTTTGTCCCCATTATCAAGGGCAGATATGTGAGTGGGGAGGAATAAGCTATTTTCCTCTCATTTTTAAGAAAGTAAATAGAGGGGCACCTGGGTGGCTCAGTGGGTTAAGCCTCTGCCTTCGGCTCAGGTCATGATCCCAGGGTCCTGGGATCGAGCCCCGCATTGGGCTCTCTGCTCGGCAGGGAGCCTGCTTCCTCCTCTCTCTGCCTGCCTCTCTGCCTACTTGTGATCTCTGTCTGTCAAATAAATAAATAAAATCTTAAAAAAAAAAAAGAAAGTAAATAGAACAGGGGTGTCTGTCTGGCTCAGTCAGTGGAGCAGGTGACTCACTTGGGGTTGTGGTTTGGGGCCCCATGTTTCATGTAGAGATTACTTATAAATAAAATCTTTAAAAAAAGAAAATAAGGAGAAGAAAGGGTGAAGTCTGCTTTTGGCTGCTAATGAGATTCTGGCTTCTGGCTCATGCATATGACACATCTTGAAACAAACCCTATGCATAAGATATGAGTGGCAACCCCAATCTTCCTCCACGATGAGCTTTGCCCTAAGCCTGAGGAAGTTGCTTAAAATGGCTTCCAGTCAAGCATAAAACAAGGAAGAAAGGAACCGAAACCACAAGAAAGGAGACCAAAGCTATCTCAGACCTTCCAGGTGACGCTATGCCCATGAGTTGTTCCTGATGAACACATATAAGAGAAGTTTAGGAAGAAACAGCTGAAGAGGGTCATTTGCCTATTGTTTTTAGATCAATCACCAAGTACTTCAGCTGGAGACTGAAGGAAAGATCCTGAGTGCCTTTCTTGTGTGTTAGTGGAGGACAAAGTGTCCATTGAGAGGCGGATGGTCATTTGAGGCATGGAGAAGGAAAACATGGTTTATAACTGATAACTGTTCCTACAGACAGCTAATTCTTCTGCTCTCATTTGAACAGCTAAAACAATGCTGGCTGATTTTAGAAAAGACACTCTTTGAAATCCTATCCTGCTCTTTAAATCTCTAAACAAAACAAATGAAGGCAATGCAGAAGCTCAGATTAAAATTGCATTTTAATCTCATTCCTTAAATAATTAAATTCATAATTTTTTTCCTCCTTAATAAATGATTTAACCTGGAAAGGAGGTCACTTAAGGTATGTCTAGCATTGATAACGTGGAAATAGCACAGCTATTTATTTAGAGTTCAAAAACAAACTCTCGGACTTAATTCTCCATGTGATCTTGAGCAAAATGCTGACACTTTAAGTTTTGGATTTTTCATACATAAAAATGGGATGAATGTCTATTTTTCAGGGTTACCATAAGTTTTAAATGAGATATGTTCGGTTGCTTAGTGCAGTGCCTGACACATGTTGGTCACAAATAATTTACCTTCTACTAAAGATGGATATTTAGATTGGATTTTGTTTCTCACAGAAGACCTACAAGAGGAAAAGCAAAAAGTCCCAGCTTTTGAAGTTTTTTAAGCCTATAATTCTTTCTCAACTGTGAAAGTAACACATATTCTTACAAAAAATTAAAATACAAAACATTGAAAAAAGAAAAAAATGACAGTGGTACCCTTTCTCCATGCTTTCTATAGTTCTGGTTGCCCCAGGTCAACCATGGTCTGTAGGCAGATGACCCTCTTTTTGACTTATTGTCAGAAGGTCAATGTACATCACAATGCCTACGTCATCCGCCTCCCTTCATCTCATCACAGAGGTGCTGTTATAATCTCGCATCTTCACAAGAGGAAGAAGGGTGTGCACTATAGAATAAGATATTTTGAGGGATAGACCACAATCACATTATTCATTTTACAGTATATGGTTCTAATCGCATTGGTTTTATTTTTATTTATAATTCCAATTTCTATTTTATTACTAGTTATTGCAGTTAATTTCTTACTGTGTCTAAGTTATAAATTAAACTTGCTTATAAGTACGTTTGTATAGGAAAAAAACAGCATATATAGGGCCTGGTACTTTCTGCGGTTTCAGGCATCCACTTGAGGTCTTAGAAACGCATCCCCTGTGGTTTGCTGTATTACTCACACTCTCAACACTCTTAATATTTGTAGGTTATGAATTTTCTGCATTTACTATGGTCTTTTAAAAATATCTTAACATTAGATATTATATAGATATTATATATACATATAATTAAAGCAAGAAAGTATCTTTTCTAAAATCAGCCAGCTTTCCAAGTTTGAATGAGAGCAAAAAATTGCAATACCATATTTTTTCTTTCTGTGAATATAATGCCATTAGCATTTCCTTAGATTAGTCAAAACTTGTGACACATCTAATGTTTATTGGCTATATATTCCATTTATATGTCTGTGACATATAAATGGAATATATGTCATAGACATAGGATATTTTCAATGTTTTGCTATTGAAATTGACTTTGAGATAAATATATTCACGTATTTTAAAAAATGTACCTAATTTCCAAGTGCTTTTTGTAAACAGATTTCAGGGTAAGTGGATATAAACATTTCTAGGACTTTGGAAATATTGTCAAATTGCTTTCCTATAAGATTGGGTCAGTTTATATCCCACCAACAACATGAGAGCCTCACTTCCTGGTTTAACCTCTACCTCGTAAATATTGAACAGTATTATTGAGAAAGTTTTGCAAAAGTGAAAAATGGTATTTTTGCTATATTAATTTGCATCTCTTTATTACTGTGTTTGAATGCTTTCTTCTTTTGTGAAATGTTTTGTTCACACCCTGTGCCCATTTGGCTGTAGGGACCCTGATATTTTCCCATCCATTTAAGTGTACTTTCTTTTTTTTTTTTTTTTAAAGATTTTATTTATTTATTTGTCAGAGAGAGAGAGAGAGAGAGAGAGGAGCACAGGCAGGCAGAGGCAGAGGGAGAAGCAGGCTCCCTGCTGAGCAAGGAGCCCGATGTGGGACTCGATCCCAGAATGCTGGGATCATGACCTGAGCCGAAGGCAGCCGCTTAACCAACTGAGCCACCCAGGCGTCCCTAAATGTACTTTCTCTATAGAAAAGATAAACACTTGGTCATAAGTGCTGTGAATCTTTAACTACCTTATTTTTTACTCTTTTTTGTACATTTGCTTTAAAATTTTACAGTTGTAATTTTTTTCTTATGGATTTTTCTTTTCTCTTAAGGTTATCCCTTAAGGGAAAGTCCTTATTACTCATTTTTCTTTTGAAAATTTTGTTACCCAGAGGGGTTCCGTACTGTACTGCCCAAAACCCGATTATCTCCTGTGTGTGTGTGTATGTGTTTGTGTGACTCCAGTGAGAACAAAAGGGTAAAATGGAAGAAAAGATCATGAATACCAATCTCAAACATAATGAAAATGATTCATAAGTTCATTTTTTTTTTCTTTAAAAAAAATCCAAATGCCCATAAAATTTCATTGTGTGGTTTCATGGCCTGGAGAGAATTAGAAAGAGTCGCCGACGATAAAACGGAATGTTAAAACCAGCAGGCTTCTTGACAGATGGGAGAAACTACGAGTTAGTTATATGAGGAGCTATTTGAGACAAGGAACAGTAGAGTGAGCGGCAGAATCCACCCAGACTTAGCTGTTCTCAGACACTTCTCCACTTTGCATTTGCCCGAGCCTGCCTGTGACAGATCCAAGCGAGTCCGTGAACAGCCGAAGAGAGGCGAATGATTTCCAAACAGAAGGAAATCTATAAGAATGGGGTGCTTCCTCACTGGTTATAGGGGAACAGTACGAGAAGTCTTTCTTAGCTTATGGCCTCAATTAGGCTATCTCAATACTCTTAAAGCAAATTCTGCAACCCGTCCCTGACCCCAACACACACAGTTGGCCACATTCACAAATTTCTATGAACAGGATGCTTTTTCCTCTGAGAATATCCTCTATATTAATTCTTTCTGTTCAAACATTAATTCTAGAGAAAGAAATCAAACCAGAAACTCTATACTTTTCAATGCTTTGCATATAATAAAGTTCAAAGTCATGGATTCTGCATCTAAATGTACTGAGCAAAAAATTATAGAGACACCACACCTGGCCGCAAGGAGCATGCAGGGGAAGAGCCCATGCCGAGTGCATGTTGTACAGGGACATGGAGACAGATAAAGTATGATAAAGATATTGAAGATATTAAGTCAAAATAGGAACAGGCCAAGAACACACGTGACACACACATAGAAGAGATGTACATTTATTCACCTAATACATGTAATGGTAAGTATAACACGGGTCATTTGTGATTAGCATCAGTCCCTAGGGTACCTTCTATGAGGCACTCTTTCCTGATAAAACTCTCAGTAAGTGGAAATAGAAGGGAAATCCTGCAACTTTATAAGGAGCAGGTACAAAAAAACCCCAGCTAACACGATACTTGTGACCATGGGTCTAGGTATTCCTACAGAATCTCCAGGAAAGCCTGGATGGCAGGAAGAGGTCCATTTGTTCATCAAATACCATGCTAAGGACTTTGGCATTAATTTCTAAGTGGCAGGAGCCATGGAATACTTTGGGACCGGGAATAATTGGTCTGATTCTTGTTGGCGAAAACTCCTTCTGGCAGGTGAGTGAAGATTGGTTTCAAAGGTTTGATACAGAGAGCGATGACCAACTGAAAGGATTTTCCATGGTCCCCATGAGAAAGACTACATGAGGAGAAGATGGATGGAGAGCAGAGGGGATCTCCAGTACTGGGCAGAGGTATCAGGACTCAATGAAAATGTGAGGGAGAAAGAGGAGTCAGGATAGTGTTCAAGGCGTCTGGCATTGTTTGAAACCAAAGGTTGCATCCGTGCTTCTGAGTTGTTCAAAGGACCAAGAGAGAGGAAAGTGGCACTTGACACTGAGGGGAGAAAGAAAAAATAATAAAAATCCAAAGTGCATTTTTCTAAATGAGCAGAAATGCACGGTATTTTGTGATTCAAACATGCAGGCTGGGATTATACTTTGTTAGTTTGTACCGGGTGATTTTTTTGGTGTGATTTTGAGTTTTGACCGTATGTTTGGGTGGGAGTTTGGCACATTTCTCGCACCGTCACAAAAGCTGGAATTTAGGTTGGAAAGATCGCATTCGATTGAGGATCTGCTGACACTTGCTAATGAAGGTTTCCTTTGGTAGGTCTCTGAGAAGAAACCGCAAGTTATAATGCATGCTAACTTACCACTGGAACTATTACTAGTTTCTAAAGAGGAGCATCCATAATGATGTAGAGTCTGAACTTGGTAATTTCACATCCCGACCATCCTTCATGTTTTCGGTTCTTTGATGTCAGAGATGAAATAGTAGCAGTGCAAGAAGAGACTTTTGGGTGAAAAATGCCTTTGCTTCCAGGAAATCTTGCTGTTTTTCCTTTCCATTCCTCTTCACGTCAGAGTAGATATTAGCCCTTCTTGTTCTGTGGCTATTATTCCTGTGGGGGGGGGAATACAAATGGAAGCCAAGAGTATATTTTAAAAACTGAAGAGCATCAAGACATCACAGCCTGAGTTGGCCATCAAGATTTACAATTACATTTCCATCACAAAGAGCCTGGCCGATCATATTTGGCCATGACCATTTATGTTTTGATTTCTATTTCTTTGGCGGGACAACACCCCAATTAGACAGATGAGCGTTGCATTCCGATTTTGGAGCATATCCTTGCTGGCCTAGGTTACTCCGGGGCTCCAGTAGCTATTCTCTTCTCCGTGGTGCTGGCACCCCATGAATTCTCAGCATAGAAGAAAACTATGCAGGCTACCACCCTCATGGCAATTTAACCTGGATTATGGCTGAATTGTCCAGATGATAGATCCGAATTTTCCCTGAAGTTTCTAGGTTCTTCACCGTTAAGTGCTTTTCCGCTGGCGTTATGTAAATTGAGTGGAGGTGATGGGTGGTGGGCAGAAGGGAAAGGGTCTGGCATTTATTTTTCTCTCCTTAAATCCAGGAATGGGGCCAGAATGTCTACTTTAGCCTCCTGGTAGCACACGGTATTCTTTGAAATATCACGGGAAAATCATAACTAGAGAATCATTATTATAAAAAGGGCGTTGTTGCTGCACATTCTGACTTGTGTGGAAAAAGACCCATTTTTATTCAGAATTCACATCCTGCTTACACAATACATAGCTCCCCTGTTCACAACTGTGTGTGATGGCGTACATAGATTCACTGCAGATTTTCAGCGAAGCAAATATAAAAGGAGAAGCCATCAGACTTGTCCTCCTTGTAAGAAATGAAACCCACAGCTAGCCAGCCTTCCCTGCAATTTCAAACCATTCCAAGAAGACACACACACACACACACACACACCCAAAAAAATTAAAAGTGACTCCATGGACAGATTCTCCTTTCTTCGAGGTAAGAGCTGCATTTCATTACTTTAAAAACACTCGTTCATTTAAAGAACACTAAATGCTTCCTGGTCTGGATATATAAAATTATTGGATGGCCACTGCTAGCCATTCATCTGAGACCCTGATGCGCCACAGTCGATTTTTGAGAACGGTTCTGCCACTTAATGTGACAAACATTCAGCCTCGCAGTTTAAGAGATCTTTGAGAAAGGCCATCCCCACATGAAATGAATTTAACAGCAGCAATTTGTCATTTTGCCCTTCCTTTGCTGGGGAAAAAAAATGCTGGTGATTTCTTTTGACTTAAACTGGGCATTCAAAAAGCTGTTTTTATTAATGAATCATATTAAGCCACTAGTGAAAGGCTCCCTGACTCTGTTTAAATAACAGGCTATGATTCCTCTCCCCTCAAGCTCCCCCCTCCCACCCCCATTTGGCTCCACTGCTATTAATTGAGGAGTTTCTTTGTTTCTTTCCTAATGAAGCTAACAGAACACATCTGTCAGGTGCTTGTATTCTTTGCCTGTCTATAGTATGTAATAGACCAGCTGGAGGCTATAATGCTACACAATACCCCTGGCCGTTACAGCAACTATTTATTCCTGGGCTTTTCCTCCGAAAGGGATTTGAAAAAAAAAAAAAAAAAAAAGTCTGAAATTTGGGCCTAATTGCTATTTACCCAGCGATAGACACCTGTTCTAGCTGAGACATTGGCTCATGAATCCTACACCTGAGACCTTAGGGAGAGTAGAGGGGAGATTTCAAGCAGCTGCCAGTCCATTTAGAGAGAGAGAGCTGTAGCTTGTGGGGGGTTATGTGTTTATATGTATAGGCATATATTTTTAAATACTGTATGTTTAGTATGCACACCCATAACCAGAGGGTATATATTAAAAGCCATGTACTACGATTTCACGGTCAGTTGCTTATCTGAAGGCTGGACGCATACCACCGTTGCAGCTACAACTGTGACCGCTTTAAAAATAGTGCACTGGGGCTGGATTCAATACCAAGAGCGGGCGCATGTCCTTCACAAGGTCCATTCCGGGCCTCGGGGGAAATAATTTCTTAGGACGAATTGGGAGAGAAATTTAATCAAACCTAACTTTTCTTGGAGAGATGCAACTTTGTTTTTGCCATTCCCCTCACCCAATACGATGGGCTTCCCTCCTTAAGACCTACGGAGATTGTTCAGCCTTCCAGTTGTTTTACTTTTCGACCTCAGTAACACTATCTTTCCTTCCTTGGCTTGCCTTCACAATGCCTTTTTCGCCCAGTGGTGCTACAGAGAAAGAATTCATGGTCATGGTAACAACTTACTTCTTGGGAAAAATAAGAAAAACAAAACGCAATTCATTAGGGAGACCCTACCTCCGGTAAGTTAGGACAGCACCTAATGTTGTTTAGAAGTTAGAAATTCCAGCTTATTAAAATGCTATTAGGTCACAAACGTATGGCTTTGCATTTGTAAGAGAATGGAAATTATGGTAACAGTATGGGCATGCATGCATATGTGATATATATATTTCCTGACATCACACACTCCAATCTTCCTGCCCCGTTTGGCTTATGTTTATGTGTAGAGAGAAGACTGGGGATACAGAGATGTAGCACGAGCTCACTGGCAACAGAACAGAAATAAAACATTATTGCCCTGCTATTTTATCTGGCCTCTAATCAGAAGACATTCCTGCTGCAGAGGGCTGCAGGGAAGGGAAGGTGGAGGGGGGGGTTAGGTGGGGAGGCGGGGGGGGGGGAGGAGGAGAAAAAGGGTTTTTGTTTTGTTTTTTGTTTTTTGTTGTTGTTTTCCTCTTCTGGTCTTCGTGTCCTTTTCTCATTTGGTCTGACTTCTGAGTTTTCTGATGGATGCTTCATCGGTATTGCTGGAATAACCTCCCCCTGACGTACAGTTTTGAGAAATCTGGCCTCGCCGAGCTCATCAAATCATGCTGCCAAACAACACCTAATTTGTTACCAAACTAGAAAATTATTTATTTCTCCCAAAGGATATGTGAGCTACATGAGATCCTCGTGTGAGAATTCGTGAAATGAAATGAAATGAAATGAAAAGGGTGAAGGGAGATTTAAACACAAAGCAGAAATTCAAGTCATAAATGAGATAAAAATCATCTGAGGGGCAGACCCCATGCATACGTGCGCGCGTGCGCAGCCGCGCGTACGCACACGCGCACGCGCACGCACACGCACGCACACGCACGCGCGCACGCAACCGCGCTTGTTAAGAAATTCCCCTCAGTCTCATCTGCAGCCCGAGGTGACCGAGGCGTCAGAGCCGCAGGAGGTGGCTGGCGACGACAGGGGAGATGGACAGTACTCACATACAAATGAGGGCTTTGCCTCCGGGCGCACACAATTGGATGGAGAGCGGACGCCGGGACAGAAATTCATTTCCCCAGAGAAGGCGAGAAGTGCGCGGAGAGCTCAGGGTCACGCCAGAACAGGTGATAATGAAATTAGAGTTAATGAAGGCTGAAGAAACCAAGGCCAGATGGGGTGGAGAAGCTGTTATCTGAGATGCACGCTGAAGCCAGACATGGTATCTCAGCGCAGGAGAAATCAGTTGTGGGAGGCACACAAGAGAAAACCTGGGGGGAAATGTAAGACTCGGACCTCCCCCCCGCCCCGAGCCCCAGTTTCAGAGGCAGGTCGTCCCTGGGCTTCCGTGGTTGATTCCGAGATGTTGAAAGTGTGCAGTTCTAGGAGGCAGATTATGTGACTGCGGGCAAGAGGGGTAATGTCTCCGAGCCTCAGTTTCCTTCCCGTAAAGTGGGGATAACAACACCTAGCATCCTCTTCTTGGAAAGATTAGATGAAGTAGTTTTTGCCGAAAATGCAAGCGCACAGATTTGGGTATCAAGTATATCAAAACGTTATCATATTTCTTTGTGAGTGATTAGTTTGTTCTTGCCGAAATGCCAGTAAAGGTCTTGCCAGTTGGCCTATCCATGGAGTTGTCTACTTTCTAGAACCTTCAAAGCAAGCATAGGACATCAGAAAAGATAAATGAGGGGCGCCTGGGTGGCTCAGTGGGTTAAGGCCTCTGCCTTCGGCTCAGGTCATGATCTCAGGGTACTGGGATCAAGCCCCACATCCGGCTCTCTGCTCAGCGGGGAGCCTGCTTCCTCCTCTCTCTCTGCCTCTCTGCGTACTTGTGAACTCTGTCAAGTAGATAAATAAAATCTTAAAAAAAAAAAAAAGATAAATGAACCCTGCATACATCTTGCTGTTCTTAGTAGGTTTTTAATATCTGCGGTGTATTATGAAAGATAAGGATTTTGTCAGAAGGAGCCAAGAAACTAAGTGATGCAGAGATAATCCACAGGACCATTGTTTAAATAAGAGTTAACGTCACTGCAGGTATCAGTGTTGGTCATAATAAAATGAATTTGGGGCTTGATATATGTGTAGACTGAGGTATATGGGCAAGCTTTTCCTCCCAGTGCTGTTTATAACAACACCTTATTAATTGCAGGGCTAGGTGTTCTGTTGGTTGGTCCTGGTGCTGGTGGTTTCTGACCTCCAGTTCTGAATGTCCTATTACTTGATGGCGTTCAGAGGATATTTTGCTAGCAAACAACTTGGTGTGGTTTCCCAGCACTATGGTCTAGATCTCTGACCCTTGTGAAGATTCTGGGAGCTACCTAAGACCTTGCAGTAAAATGCTTTTCTTTTTCCACTGGCCAGAGTGGCTTCTGTTGTTGGCTAGTAAGACGCCTGACCATTGCACACGTGTTATGTATTTTCATTAACCACAATGTGAATTGTTCAGCTTAGTAGTATTGTGGAGGCAGGACATGCCTCCCAAGCATCCATTTGCCCTTCTCTTGGTAATTACCCTGATATTCTGTGGGGAAGAAAGATGGTGTGATCCATGATTCTCTAGTGTAGTCTTCTGGCTGGGGGCACGTTAACTCTACCCTGACTCTAGGGACAGGTCTTGTGGCTCAAGGCTGTGCTAATCAATGTAATTCTATTGTTAGTCATAGTTATGAAGCAGATGTTTGGAGATACAGGAGCAAGTGTCCCAGATGTTTCTAGGAAAGATCTTCTCAGAGTTTCCAGAAACAACTTTCTCTGTCCCCATACATATCAAGAGAAATGTAATTCAAGGGGTTATTTGCTGCCTGATTTTAGCCACAAGAAGGCAGCCAGCTCCAGGATAAATAGAATTGGAAGACATAGCAGAGAGTCACAAAGAAGCCACATACTTGGTAACATCATTGGGCCACCAAATCTACCCAACCCAGTTGTCCAGCCTAGATATGGACTTTCTAGTACTGGGAAGCAATTAATGGCTTCTTTTGTTTACCACTTTGCATTGGGTTTTTTGTTACTTGCAGTGGAATGCACCCTAACTTACCAAATACTTTAAAAAAAAAAAAAAGGAAAAAGGCAACAAGATGCTACTGCTTCTGTGACTCACCAGTATGTTATAAACTATTAGGGGGGAAAAAAAAAGTTTGCCAGTTTAACTCATACAGTGTTTTTGTTACTTGGAGTTTTTGTTCTATAGTCACTGCAAAAGCTCTTTTATATATATTTAGACTTTAGTGTTTGTCATTTATTACTTCTGTGCATGTATACTTCAAAAGGAAAATATCAGTGAAGCAAATTTTGTCAAATATCCTAAAACTTCTTCACATTATCTGTTTGCTCTCCATCTCTGTTTGTCTGCCTTCCTCTGTCTGGCCCAGGGCCCTGTGGGGCTACCCCTGGGGCTGGATCTCCTGAGCTTGGTGCCAGCCAGATGCTAGTTGGTTCAGTCAGTGAAGGCACCATTGGGAAAGGGGAAGGCATAAGAAAGGGAACTTGGGCATGTCTTCTAGCTATGCCTCAGTGTCTCTGGTAGGAGCTATTTCTTCTGGGATTACAGCTTCTCCAGTTCTTATCAAGCTCCTATTAAGATTTCCTCCCCCTATTTCTTCAATCATAGGGGTAGTAATGGCTTCTTGGTAGGACCACACTTTTGTAAGAAGTCCTTCCAGGGGGCACCTGGCTGGCTCATTCGGTAGAACATGCAACTCTTGATCGTGGGGTTGTGACTTCGAGCCCCACAGTGAGGGTAGAGATTACTTTCGAAAATCATTAAAAAAAAAAAAAAAAAAAGTCCTTCCATTAGAGTCTTTTTATTTGACTTGCTGCTGGTAAATTTTGATTCTTAACAGTCCTCTGACTGGTCCAGAATCCATCTCTTCTAGATAACTTTTCTATTCAAAATCTTTTTTTTTTTCTCCCCTAGTTCCATTCCCAGCATCATTAAGGCCACGGATGATGCAGTTACTTCTTAAAGGAGTGATCACTCTCTACTCCAGGAAGACTTTCAAGATGTAACTTGGAGAGGCAGCCACATTCCCCTTAGTGACCTAATATTGTTTGCCATGTAATAATAAGTCTCTTATCTTTGCATTTCTCTAGCTCTCCCCTCTTCAGATCATGCCTAGTAAATACAGTCTTCCAAATAGCTCTTCCACAGCCTGTCCATTCTCTTGCTCATTGACACAGCATGGTCACATGTGTGCCCCCAAACCACCCAGCACATTTCACTGTCCGCAAGATAAAACCCAGTTCTTTGCCTTGTGTATTGAAGACCTTGTGTAATCTCACCTCCTCCAGATTAAATTTTTTTCTTTGAAAAACACACATTTTTTTTTTCAGTTGAGCTCCTGGCATACACCAGCTACTATTCTAGGAACTGTGGATACAAACATAAGATAGATATTCACTACGTTTAGGAGATGGGTAAACAAATAATTATACCAGAGTATGAATGCCACACATATAACCTGTGTTTTGTTAGGGCACCCCAGTTTAGGGGCAAAAACTGGGTCACATTAACAGTCACAAGCATCATTATTTTTACTTGATCTGAGGAAGGTGACATAGGCTCTTGAGGTACCCTGCCGGGCATTAAATCCCTGTTTAATAAATCTCTTACTTCCTGTCTGACCTTGGGCATGCTGCCTAAACTCTCCGTGTCTCAGTTTCTTCATTTATAAAATGGGGATAATACTAATGGCCATCTCATAAAGCTATTGTGAGAATTAAATAGATTTTAAAATATTTGTAAAGTGCTTAGAACAGTGCCTAGAATGTAGTGATTGCTCAGTTAAAAGCTATTTTTGAGGGAGTAGTGTTTATTAGACTCTTTCCCACAGCAAGCCTTGAAGTTCTCGTAAAAGCCCTACCCACCACCATCCTGCACAGGCACCTATACCATGTACTTCTTTAGGGCCACTTTGCGTTTGCTGTTCTTGAGCTCCTCCTTTCCTCAGGCCACCTTAGGAGAAAGGGAGCTTATAAAAATACAGGAAGTCTGGTACTGGTCTTGGGAAGCCATCTGATGGCCTCAGGAGGGTGGGACAGCTGCTTTCCTCTTCACTCTTTTGTGGGCCCTGGGAACTCTACTTTGTGGCATTTCTCCTTTTCTTTGCATGCCTCTGTATTTCTTCTTTTCACTGGCCACTCTATCCTGTGCCTTCTTCCCCCAAGCCCCAGGGTGGAGCTCAACTTGGGACTTGAACTCACAACCCTGAGATCAAGTCCTGAACTGAGACCAAGGGTCGGACCCTGAACCAACTGAGCCACCCAGGTGCCCCTACTCTATATCTTCTGAAAAGAACCCAACAGATTGGCCCAGAGATGAGCCTCACCTAATCAGACAGATGTAATGTGCCAGGTCGCCTTATATAGATCAATAGCCATCCCACGATGGGCGTACCAAGGTGAAATGCTCAAGCTGGCCCAATCAGGAGCTCCCCTTGTGCAAGGACTGATTTCACCCTGCTCTGCTGGCTTGGGGAGCTTGGCTGATGGTGTGAACTGGAATGCTATTGGGATGTGAAAAGTGTTACAGATTAGTGCACTCTTCTTAGCAAGGTGCAAGCTTCACTCCCAGGAGACCCACATCTCACACTGTGGGGCAGAGTCCAGACCCCAGTTCTCCTGTCCTTCTAGGATACCTGGAGAAGAGGGTCATCTCTTATAACACGAACCCCCAGCTGTCCCTCCGGAGACCCTCTGTCCTGTGTCCCGCCTCTACTCCCTTCCTGATGCTCCTGCGGAAACTCCTAAAAAAAAGACTTCCCACCACTCTGCCCTCCCTTAACCCATGCCAGACTAAAAACTGCTGGCAATCTCCCTCTTTAACCATCAGAGATGTCCCTCTGCTTCTTCCTGCCTGTGACTTTGGAGGCTTTTTTCACAGTGTAGCTGTGATGCTTTTAGAACACAATTTTTCCTTTGTACTGATATTTCTTTTACTTGAAAGATCATACAAATTGTTTGGGTCACCCATGAAAAATATAGACACCTGCTCCCACCCATAATTTTCAAATTGAGCTCTTCATGAAAAATACTTAAGGATCTACACTTTTAACACATGTCTGTCCCCAAAGTCTTATTTCATGAGAACATTCATTTTATAATTCTCTCTTTCCAGAACTCATAGGCATTTCAGGTGTGTTTGAGGCGGGAGTAGGAAAGAAGGGCTTGCTTAGGGAACAGGTTTAGGGCCACCACAAGTTCACTGACCAAAGCCTGAGTGTTGTCCAGGCATCCATCCTGGTCTGCAAACAATTGGTGGTCTGGGTGAGACAAATAGGGTGCTGAAATAAGAACCTAGAAAAGGATGAACTAGTAGACATTGTCCCTACTTCCAGCAGACTTAACAGTCAATAAGTGAACATAAATTTTAATAGGGAAGAAGGCAGTGCTCTGGAAACAGGTAACAGAAGCTCAGGGAAGACTTCCCCAGAAAGGCCATATCTAATCCTGGGCCTAAAGAATGAGCATGATGCATGGGCAATGTGGCATGGGACAGGGTGAGGTACAGTGGGGTCCTACCCAGAGTGTGGGGCCAGGAGGTGTAAGACAGGCTGGGGAGATAAGAGGGTCCAGATAACACCATGTCTTGCCAGGTGTATATGAGCTCGTAATCAAGGGAACATTTTGGAGGGGTCTGCAGGGGCCAATGGTTAGGGCAGACACTCATTCCCAAGCCCTGCTGAGCAGAATTGCAACAAATAGACTCCTGGGGGTGGCTGAGCAATTGAGATTTTATTTTATTTTAAGATTTTATTTATTTGACAGACAGGGATCACAAGTAGGCAGAGACGCAGGCAGAGAGAGAGGAGGAAGCAGGCTCCCCGCCGAGCAGAGAGCCCAATGCTAGGCTCGATTCCAGAACCCTGGGATCATGACCTGAGCCGAAGGCAGAGGCTTAACCCACTGAGCCACCCAGATGCCCCACAATTGAGATTTTTTTAAAAAAGAGTAAAAAAAACCCCAAAACAAAAGCCAAAAACCCACCCCCCAAAACAAACCAGGTGACTTTGATAAAGTTTCTGCTTTATGGCTACATATACAGAATAGAAGATAGTGTATCCTAGCATAACCAAATTTGTAGAGCTAGTTAAATAAATTCAAGGGACATTTATTGAATTCAGGAGTGACCATATTAATTATGCAAACATACTACTGATGAGCATTATGAAATTTATTTTGGTTTTCTTCTTTAAACTTGCAAACTCAGCAAAACAGGATTTGGGGTTTGTTTATTTGGTTATTTTTGATCAGCCAGATTGTTTTTCAACTCAGTAAAAGTAGTTTCTCAGACCTGTTTGTCAAACTTCATTGAGCAAACTTAAAGTTCTTGCCCACTCTGTGTTCCTCTTATTTTAATCTGCTTTACCACTGTCAAAAATCCATCAGTTGGATACGTTTTCCACATAGATTCATGCTCTATTTGTATGGGAGTCATGGTTTTCACTTCTTGACCATTACACTTTGACAATGAATTTGCCTGGTAAACTCTACCAACAACTCTGGAGCAAAGTATCTTGGTTTAGTAGAGCTGCCATACCTCTCCCAGTTTTAAGAGTCTATGGGGGGTGGGGCAAAATGGCAGAGGAGTAGGAGACCTAAATATCATCAAGTCCCAGGAGTTAAGCTAGATAGTTATCAAACTATCTGAACACATACAAACTCAACAGGAGATCAAAGAGAAGAAGAGCAGGAATTCTAGGAACAGAAAAATGACCACTTTCTGGAAGGTAGGACATGTGGAAAAGTGAAGCCCAAGTGACATACGGGAAGAGAGACCACGGGGGTTGGCTCCTGGCAAGTGGTAGAGCAATCCAGCACAAAATGGGACTTTTAGAAGTCTGCTTTACTGAGGGACATTGCTCCAGAGGCTAAGTGGGGATGGAGCCCTTGTAGGGACAGTGTGGTCTTAGGATCTGCAGGGTCACAGAAAGACTGGGGGTGCCTGAGTGTGGCACCACTCCTAGGTATTGAAGAAGGGAAGCCAGCTGCAAAGACAGCCAAGGAGTGCACTCTCAGCTTGGGGTTACCTTAAACCGTGATCCAAGGCACAGTGGGGCCACTGCTCTTCAAGCAGGGACCCCACAAATGACAGATCCGGGAGACTCACCTTCCTTCTTCAGGAGGAGTGGCATGGGAGTGCAAGACAGGAGTCTGCTGGGTTTGGAGACTCCAAACGGGGCCCATGCCCAGAGACAGAAATGCTCGGTCACAGGCTGGGTGAGCTCTAAGCCTGGCCAGAGACCAGAGAGATGGGAGGCATTGACTGCTTTTCTCTGAGGGCGCACTGAGGAGTGGGGCCCTGAGCTCTCAGCTCCTCCAGGCCCGAGTTGGGAGGCTGTCATCTTCATTCTCCTCCTCCAGAGCTGTATGGAAAGCATTCAGGGAACAAAAGCTACCGAGAGTGAACCCGAGCAGATTACTTAGCCTGGCCCCTGGCAAAAGCAGTGCAATTCTGCCTTGGGCAAAGGTATTTGAGAATCACTGCAGCAGGTCCCTCCCCCAGATGATCAGCAAGAACAGCCAGCCAAGATGAAGTTCAGATCTCTGAGATCTCTGAGAACTGCAAAGCTTCAGAGCTACAGAATATAGCACATAGAATTCATGCCTTTTTTTCCCATGATGCCTTAGTCTTTCAAAGTTAAATTTTAAAAAATCTTATTCTATTTTTTAAATTTTTTTCCTCTTTAACATTTTTAAACTATTTTATCAATACTGTCTTAAAAATCTTTTAAAAAATTTCATTGTTATAGCCATATTCTATCCCTTCATTGTATTTAACCTTATTTTTTATATACATATAGGTTTTTCTTTCTTTAAAGTTTTGGGATATGGTTTCTTCTAACAAATCAAAATATACCCTAAATCTAGTGCATGGCTTTGTTCAACTCTCCAGCCTAATCACATTGTGGGTTTTTTTTTTTTTTTTCCTTTTTCGACCAACTCTTTATCAATTCCTTTTTTAGAATCTTTTTTAATCTTCATCTTTACAGTCATATTCCATCCCTTCATCATATTTACCCTTCTTTTTGTGTATGTATATATACGTTTCCTTTTCTTTAAAATGTTGGGAGGCAGTTTCTTCTAACAGACCAAAATACACCCAAAATCAAGTGTGTGGCCCTGTTCTATTCACTGGTGTAAAATTATATACACACACACACACACACACACACACATATATATATATATATTTTTTTCCTTTCTTCTCCCTCCAGTTTTGGGTATCTTCCAAAATATACATATATCTTCCATATATATATATATATATATATATATATATATATATATGTGTGTGTGTGTGTGTGTGTGTGTGTGTGTGTGTGTATATATATTTTTTTTTTCTTTTTTTTTTTCTTTCTTCTCCCTCTAGTTTTGGGTATCTTCCAATTTGGTTAGTGTGTATTTTTCTGGGTTGTTGCTACTCTTTTAGTCTTTTGTTCTTTTATTCATCTATTCTTATCTGGATAAAATGACAAGGTGGAAAAACTCACCTCAAAAAAAAAAAAAAAAAGAACAAGAGGCAGTACTGATGGCTAGGGCCCTAATCAATGCAGACATTAATAATATGTCAGAACTAGAGTTCAGAATGATGATGATCAAGGTGGTAGCTGGGCTTGAGAAAAGCGTGGAAAATACTAGAAAATCCCTTTCTGGAGAAATAAGAGAACCAAAAGCTAACCAAGTTGAAGTCAAAAAAGCTATTAAGGAGGTGTAATAAAATATGGAGGCTCTTACTGCTAGGGTAAATGATGCAGAGGAGAGAATTAGTGACATAGAAATCCAAATGATGGAGAATAAAGAAGCTGAGAAAAAGAGATAAACAACTACTGGACCATGAGGGGAGAATTCGAGAGAAAAGTGATACCATAAGACAAGACAATATTAGAACAATTGGGATCCCAGAAGAAGAAGAAAGAGAGTGGGGCAGAAGTTATATTGGAGCAAATGATAGCAGAGAATTTCCCTAATTTGGCAAAGGGAACAAGCATCAAAATCTAGGAAGGACAGAGAACCCTCCTCAAAATCAATAAAAATAGGTCCACACACCATCATCTAATAGTAAAACTTACAATTCTTAGTGACAAAGAGAAAATCCTGAAAGCAGCTCAAGACAAGAGGTCTTTGGAAATCACTGCATAGAAATATTAGATTGGCAGCAGACCTATCCACAGAGACCTGGCAGGCCAGAAATGACTGGCATAATACATTCAGAGCACTAAACGAGAAAAATATGCAGCCAAGAATACTATATCCAGCGAGGCTATCATTGAAAATAGGAGAGATAAAAAGCTTCCAGAACAAACAAAAACTAAAAGAATTTGCAAACAGCAAATCAGCCCTATAGGAAATATTGAAAGGGGTCCTCTAAGCAAAAAGAGAGCCTAAAAGTAACAGACCAGAAAGGAACAGAGACAATATACAGTAACAGTCACCTTACAGGCAATACAATGGCACTAAATTCATATCTCTCAGTAGTTACCCTGAATGTAAATGGGCTCAATGCCCCAATGAAAAGACACAGGGTATCAGAATGGATAAAAAAACAAAACCCATCAATATGCTGTCTACAAGAAACTTAGATTAGACCCAAAGACACCTCCAGATTTAAAGTGGGGGAGGGGTGGAAAACAATTTACCATGCTAATGGACATCAAAAGAAAGCTGGGGTGGCAATCCTTATATCAGATAAGTTAGATTTTAAGCCAAAGACTATAATAAGAGATGAGGAAGGACACTATATCATACTTAAAGAGTCTGTTCAACAAGAAGATCTAACAATTTTAAATATCTATGCTCCTAACATGGGAGCAGCCAATTATATAAATCAATAGCAAAATAAAAGAAACACATTGACAATACTACAATAATAGTAGGGGACATTAACACACCCCTTACTGAAATGGAGAGATCATCTAAGCAAAAGATCAACAAGGAAATAAAGGCCTTAAATGACACACTGGACCAGATGGACATCACAGATATATTCAGAACATTCCATCCCAGAGCAACAGAATACACATTCCTCTCTAGAGCACATGGAACATTCTCCCGAATAGATCACATCCTGGGTCACAAATCAGATCCCAAAAGATTGGGATCATTCCCTGCATATTTTCAGACCACAATGCTCCAAAGCTAGAACTCAATCACAAGAGAAAAGTTGGAAAGAACTCAAGTACATGGAGGCTAAAGAGCATCCTATTAAACAATGAATGAGTCAACCAGGAAATTAAAGAAGAATTGAAAAATTCATGGAAACAAAATGAAAACACAACTGTTCAGAATCTTTGGAACATGGCAAAGACAGTCCTGAGAGTAAAGTATATAGCAATGCAAGCCTTTTTCAAGAAACAAGAAAGATCTCAAGTACACAACCTAACCCTACACCTAAAGGAGCTGGAGAAAGAACAGCAAAGAAAGCCTAAACCCAGCAGGAGAAGAGAAATAATAAAGATCTGAGCAGAAATCAATGAAAGAGAAACCAAAAGGACAGAAAAACAATTCAATGAAACTAGGAGCTTGTTCTTTGAAAGAATTAATAAGATTGAAAAATCCCTGGCCAGACCTATCAAAAAGAAAAGAGAAAGGGCCCAAATAAATAAAATCATGAAGGAAAGAGGAGAGATCACATCCAACACCAAAGAAATACAAACATTTGTAAGAACATATTATGAGCAACTATATGCCAGCAAATTAGACAATCTGGAAAAATGGATGTATTCTTAGAGATGTATAAACTACCAAAACTGAACCAGGAAGAAATAGAAAACCTGAACACAGACCCATAACCAGTAAGGAGATTGAAACAGTCATCAAAAATCTTCCAACAAACAAGAGCCCAGGGCCA
Source organism: Mellivora capensis (assembly GCA_004024625.1). Classification (NCBI taxonomy): domain Eukaryota; kingdom Metazoa; phylum Chordata; class Mammalia; order Carnivora; family Mustelidae; genus Mellivora; species Mellivora capensis. The sequence continues at coordinate 107,384 of PISX010000514.1, forward strand.
GACAGCTTCCCAGAGGAGTTCTACCAAACTTTTAAAAAAGAATTCCTATTCTCCTGAAACTGTTCCAAAAAATAGAAATGGAAGGAAAACTTCCAAATTCATTTTATGAGGCCAGCATTACCTTGATCCCAAAACCAAGGACTCCATCAAAAAGAATTGCAGAGCAATGTCTTTGATGAACAGAGATGCAAAAATTCTCACCAAAATACTAGCAATAGGATCCAACAGTACATTAAAAGGATTATTCACCACGACCAAGTGGGATTTATTCCTGGGCTGCAAGATTGGTTCAACATCTGCAAATCAATCAATGTGATACAATACATTAATAAAAGAAAGAACGAGAACCATGATATTCCCAATAGATGCTGAAAAGCAGTTGACAAAGTACAGCATCCTTTCATGATCAAAACTCTTCAAAGTGTAGGGATAGACAGTACATACCTCAATATCATCTATGAAAAACCCACAGAGAATATCATTCTCAATGGAGAAAAACCAAGAGCTTTTCTGCTAAGGTCAGGAACATGGCAGGGCTGTCCACTATCACCACTACTATGCAACATAGTACTAGAAATCCTAGCCTTGGCAATCAGACGACAAAAAGAAATAAAAGGCATCCAAATTGGCAAAGAAGTCAACCTCTTACTCTTTCCATATGATAAGATACTTTATGTGGAAAACCCAAAAGACTCCAAGTCTGCTAGAACTTGTACAGGAATTCGGTAAAGTGTCAGGATATAAAATCAATGCACAGAAAACTGCTGCATTTCTATACACCAACAGCAAAACAGAAGAAAGAGAAATTAAGGAGTCAGTCGCATTTACAACTGCACCCAAAACCATAAGATACCTAGGAAACCAAAGAGGCAAAGAATCTGTACTCAGAAAACTATAAACTACTCATGAAAGAAATTAAGGAGGACACAAATAAATGGAAAAATGTTCCATTATCATGGATTGGAAGAACAAATACTGTGAAAATGTCTACGCTACCTAAAGCAATCTACACATTTAATGCAATCCATCTCAAAATACCATCAATGTTTTTCAAAGAAATGGAAGAAATAATCCTAAAATTTATATGGAACCAGAAAAAAACCTGAATAGCCAGAGGAATGTTGAAAAAGAAAGCCATGTTGGTGCCATCACAATTCCAGAGTTCAAGCTCTATTACAAAGCTGTCATCATCAAGACAGTATGGTACTGGCACAAAAACAGACATAGATCAATGGAGCAAAATAGCCCAGAAATAGACCCTCAACTCTATGGCCAACAAATCTTTGACAAAGCAGGAAAGAATGTCCAATGGAAAAAAGACAGTCTCTTCAACAAACGGTGCTGGGAAAATGAGACAGACACATGCAGAAAAATGAAACTGGGCAATTTCCTTACAACACACACAAAAATAGACTCAAAATGGATGAAAGACCTCAATATGAGACAGGAATCCATCAAAATCCTTGAGGAGAACTAGGCAACAACCTCTTTGACCTCAGCTGCAGCAAATTCTTTCTAGAAACATCGCCAAAGGCAAGGGAAGCAAGGGCAAAAATGAACTATTGGGACTTCATCAAGATCAAAAGCTTTTACACAGCAAAGGAAGTAGTCAACAAAACCAAAAGACAACTGACAGAATGGAAGAAGATATTTGCAAACAACATATCAGATAAAGGGCTAGTATCCAAGATCTAGAAAGAATTTATCAAACTCAACACCCAAAGAACACATAATCCAATCAAGAAATGGGCAAAAGACATGAACAGACATTTCTGCAAAGAAGACATCAAAATGGCCAACAGACACATGAATAAGTGCTCATCATCCCTGGGCTTCAGGGAAATACAAATCAAAACCACAATGAGATACCACCTCACACCAGTCAGAATGGCTAAAATTAACCAGTCAGAAAATGGCAGATGTTGGCAAGGATGCAGAAAAAGGGGAACTCTCCTATACCATTGGTGGGAATGAGAGCTAGTGGAGTCCCTCTGGAAAACAGTATGGAGATTCCTCAAAAAGTTGAAAATAGAGCTACCCTATGACCCAGAAATCACATTATTAAATGTAGTGATACAAATGTAGTGATCTGAAGGGGCACATGCACCCAAATGTTTATAGCAGCAAAGATTCAAATGTAGTGATCCAAAGGGGCTCATGCACCCAAATGTTTATAGAAGCAATGTCCCCAATAGCCAAACTATGTAAAGAACCTAGATGTCCATCTACAGATGAATTGATAAAGGAGATGTGGTATATATATGCAATGGAATACTATGCAGCCATCAAAACCCCCAAATCCTGCCATTTGCAGGGACGTGGATGGAACTAGAGGGTATTATGGTAAGTGAAATAAGTCAATCATAGAGAGACAGTTATCATGATCTCTCTGCTATGAGGAATTTGAGAGGCAGGGTACGGGTTCGTTGGGGGTAGTGAGGGAAAAAAGAAACAAGATGGGACTGGGAGGGAGATAAATCATAAGAGACTCTTAATCTCAGGAAACAAACTAAGGGTTACTGGGGTCTGTGGGTGTCAAGGATAGGGTGGTTATGGATACTGGAGACAGTATGTGCTATGGTGAGTGCTATGGATTGTGTAAGACTGATGAATCACAGACCTGTAACCCTGAAACAAAAAATATGTTAAAAAAAAAAAAAAAGTCCATGAGGCTCCTTACCTCTGATCTGTACACCTGACCAGTGTTATGCTCCCAGGGAAACCTAATGTCGATTGAACTTTTTTGCCTAAATGTTGAAGCTTCAAGTTTTTTTCTGACTCAAACACTATTAATTTTCTATACATCACCATTTTTCTGACTGATCTGTGGAGATTGTGGCAATAGCAATGAATAGCTCAGGCAGCATGCTATAACATTTACATAATAATAACTTACTTAATGGCGCTTGACAATCAGTGCAAATAAAAGGTAGGCAGGAAAGGGGAACCTAGCAGGCTGGAAGCTGTAGGGAGTTGGCGTCTGGTTTTCGGGTGAGGAGCAAAGAGAAACTGACATGGTTATTGACAGGGTAACAATACCAACTTGCAACATGAGGGGTTCAAAATAGGTTTACGCCATAAATTGTTGGGGGGGGGCAGTAAAAAGGTTAAAATGCACCTGTTTTAAAAATCAAGGAAAAATGTCATTACTGATGACTTTCCTTTTCAAAGGGGATTGGAGATGAAATTTAAATTGTCAGATAAACATATTTTCAAAAATGTGTGACTACAACCTGTTCCTACAGTGTAAAGGGTGGCGGTTTTAAACTAATAGGAGTATGTAAATAACTGCAGGAAGACATAAAAGGGTATTGTGTTAGAATTCTGTGGAGGAACTCACACCCCATCAGCAACTCAGACAAAATTAGCACATTCCTAAAGCAACAGAATGTAGCAATACATTATTAAGAAGGCAGAGGGGCTAAGCGGTTTCATGTTACTGCACTCTGATACTATTTACCCGAGAACATTCTGGATGAAGAAGGAAAAACACTGAGGCTCAGTAAACGTTAGAAGGTTATAAGGATCGCACCTCTTTGTCTAATATTTTCCTTTTTGTTTGGTAAGGAACCTGAAGACGGGTGTAATGCCTCAGTGATGAAGCAGGGGGGCTGACAGGAGATATTAAAAAATTGGTTGTAAATCATACTGGGTCAAAGCCCTTGTTTGCAAATTGGGACTTCTGAAGTTTTGTCACCTGGATTCTCATTCTGTTTCTTCCGTGTTTCAAATTCACTCTTACATTCGATTTACATGGCAAGTGTTTGTTTTCCTACACTGCAATCCAGTCTATATTTTTATTTCTTCCTACAAGGGAAGTGTTTGTTTTTCTAGCCATGCCTATATTAGATAAGCAGCTGTCACTGTGTGTCACTGTAGACGGAAGGCATAGCTGTTCTCCATGGGCAGGGGTGAGGAGAGATAAACCAAGTCACTAAAGAAATCATCTAGCACAGCTTTGGTAGGAAGAGCCCTCATGGCGTCCAGGTTACCCTAAAGCAAGAGGCTAAGAAAGGGAATATTAGTTCTACAATTGGGAAGCACCTTCAGGGGACCACAGTAGGCATTTTTATTTTTTTAATGCCAGAAAAAGCGAAGTCCAGTAAGGACAGTCAAGAGACTCCCTTGAGATGATGGTGCTAGAAAATGATTTCTGAGAGCTGGGGAGAATTTAATGAGGCTGCCATGGACACCTATAGGTAGCATCAAACAAATTCCATTTGGCTGCCTTGGTGGGGAATGACGGCCCCTGGATGTGATCAAAGCCCCTCCCCCTCCTTCACCCTGACTTCTCCGGGGTTCCCCCTCGAGTGGGACCGTCGCAGCTCATTTAGATGCCGCGCCGTATTTGGCAGGGCGCAGAAGCTGCTTTTGCTCCCGGTGCTTAACCTCCTTTCCCCTAGATACAAATGTCAATATTGGATTTAGTCTGGTTGAATGAATGTGTCAGAGGGGAGATTAGTGACTGGCAGCCACAAAAGGCTTTTTCAATTGGCAAAAGTAAATTTCTCACAAATGAATCAAAACAGTTTGAGGTGGAAAAGAAGCAGGGTGGGGGGTGGGGAGCCTTGCCAAGTTGAGTCATGATACCTCATTTAATGGATTTGAAGACTTCAGGATAGGCATTTATCTAGAAGCCACTGGATTCACCCAGCTGGGCGCCAGCTGGGAGGTGGGTGGGTAAGGGGAAGAGCATATATATACCTTGCTGTCCTCAACAGAGCATCTTCTGTGAGAAGTCTCATATGTTCTCTCTTTTCTTAGCATAAAACCATCCACAGCCTATCTTTGGATGATCAGACTGCCTAGTTTATTACAACAATCCTTAGACCATTTAATGTAATAAGTTAAATGATGGAAGTTTTTATTTTTATGGGTGGTTACATTCCTGCCTTTAGAAATTGGTTTGCTTTGTTGTTTAATTATTTGTTTGCTTTGAATGCTTTCTTTTTTAAAAAAAAGATTTTATTTATTTGACAGAGACACAGCAAGAGAGGGAACACAAGCAGGGGGAGTGGAAGAGGGAGAAGCAGGCTCCCCGCTGAGCAAGGAGCCCGACGTGGGACTCAGTCCCATACTCTGGGATCATGACCTGACAGACACCCAACGACTGAGCCACCTAGACGCCCTGAATACTTTTTTTTAATGGTCATGAGTTGCTGCTTTGACTGGCTGAGAATAAAGGTAGGTGGTTCCCACCACAGAATCACTTTTCCTGTACGATTCACATTCATCCTTGCTAAGTGTCTGGTCACATTTATTTCCTAGTCATTTTTTAATATTGTAGGCATGTCTAGTTCAAGGAGTCTGTGTTCTGGAGTGGAAGGAAAAAGGAAAAACAACCTTTGGGTTGTGGTTACTGATTCATTAATTAGAAGCAGTTCTGAATTATCCATTTCAGGCTTAGCAAAACAGGTTAATAGTTATAAACTTACAAGTCTCTAGAAGGGACTTTGAAGGTTATGGGAGAAGTATGGGAACTATCAACCATTCAACTCTAGAGATTACTTGAGAGCTGCTGACAGAGTTTAGAAAAGTAGCCTCCAAGTCCTCAGAAAACATAATTTTCATGCACTACCCACATGTATTAAATCTTCTAAATTCAAGGCTATTGTTAAATGACTAAAAAAAGCAATCCGTTAATTGGCTAAAGTCTAGTGTCAGAGCCTATGTCTGGCGCTTGCTGACTCCCTGCATTTTCTGTATTAAAAGATAAACAACACCCAAGAAGTCTCTACTTTATAAGAATCACCAAGAAAACTTCTTTTAAAGCCTTGATTGCCATGAAGCTGGAAAAAACATTTTTTTTTCTTCAATATTGTTCTCATTTTGTCATTTTGCCTTAAAAAACTCAGGAGTTCTTCTCAGCTAGAGGACAAATTTAGAACTCCTTAGCTTGGCATCCAAGACACTTTACACTCTTTGTAGTGTTTTCTACAAAGACGTCTCTCTGTCCCCAGCTAAACTATCCTTTTAATACTCCTTGGGCTCTCTGCTTCTGTATAAACACATTCTTTCCCTTCTCTAGAGTGCCTTATATATTTATGTTAAGAATCTATCCCTTCCCTACCTCACACCCATTAGACTGGGTACTATAAAAAAAAAACACCCAAAAAACAAAACAATAACAACAACAAAAAAAACAAAAACAAAAAGAGAGTAACAGGTGTTAGAGAGGATATGGAGAAGTTAGAACCCTGTGACACTGTGGGTAGGAATATAAAATGGTGCAGGCATTATGGAAAACAGTATGGTGATTCCTCAAAAATAAAAATTAATTACTGTAAGATCCAGGAATTCCATGGGTATATATCCAAAGGAATTGAAAACAGGTTCTGGAAGAGATATTTGTACACCCATATTTGTAGTAACATTATTCACAAGAGCCAAAAGGTGGAAGCAACCCAAATATCCTTTGACAGATAAATGGATAAACAAAATGTGATATATACATACAATGGAATATTATTCACCCTTAAAAAGGAATGAAATGCTGACGCATGTCACAACATGGATGAAACTTGAGGACATTGTGCTAAGTGAAATAAACCAGTTGTAAAAGGACACATACTGAATGATTCCACTTATATGAGGTACCTAGGGTAGTCAAATGTCATGGATACAGAAAGTGGAATGGTGGATCCAGGGACTGGTGCAAGGGGAAAATGGAGACTTATTGCTTAATAGGTATGGAGTTTCAGTTTTTCAAGGTAAAAAGAGTTTTGGAGATGGATGCTGGTGGTGGTCACAGTAATGTGAAGGTACTTGGTGCCTCTGAACTGTACACCGAAAAACAGTTAAGATGGTAAATTTCGTATATGCATTTTAACACAATTTATGAAAAACAAATCTTATTCCTTTAGAAGACCTCACATTCTACTTGTTCTTTGAAGCTTTCCCTAATCCATCCCATGCTAAAATGATTCTTTTCCCCTCAGATCTGTGTTAGGGGAGCACTTGTCTTTGTTTAAAAAAGGAACACATCTGGTTTTCCCCACCCTCCGAGTAATTCCACTTCTGATTCGTGAGTTTGGGAGAAGAAACTGAGTGTGTTTAAGACGTATCTGATGAGCTTCTCCCTTTTTCATCTGCCTATTCACAGAGGATTCTCTCTGTGGGTAAGCTTATGGGGTGGGCTTCATATGTGCAGGTGCAGATCATAGTTACACTCTGTGTCAGTGATTCAGAGTTAAATCAGTCTAACTCTGGGGAATATCAAAAGCATATCTAGCCACAGATCTGTTACCACATTATTTGTCATTAAGAAAGTTGACAGTTTTATCTTTTTGTTTGTCTCCTGTGTCTCATTTTCTTAAAAAAAAATTATTTTAGAGAAAGAGAGCGTGTGTATGTGTGAGTGCATGAATGGGAGGAGGGGCAGACAGAGATGGAAAGAGAGAATCTTCAAGCAGTTTCCTCACTGAGTGGGGAGCCCAACCCAGGGCTCGATCCCACCACCTATGAGATCCTGACCTGAACTGAAACCAAGAGTGGGATGATTAACTGTCTGAGCCACCCAGATGTCTCTCCTGTGTCTTATTTTTTAAGTGTCCAAATTCTATCCAGAAAGAAAAGAGTGTTTTGTATTGACTGTCTAAAATATACACCATACTAATAACATATACTACATCTATATCTATATGTATCTGTCTTTCCTTCAATTTATTGACATTCTAAATGCCCACTGGTTCACAGGTACCATGGCTTTGTCCTAGGCTGTTGTGCCATGATGCACACAGGTGGAAATTGGCAGCCATGAACCAAATACGGCCTGTGGTTATGAGTTCTCGATCAGCTCTTTAAAAATTAGTTACCAACATGTAAAAATTGATACATTTCAGAGAACAACTTGATCTCTGACTTCTCTTGAAGAATCAGATCAGCCTTGGGCCTCTGTTGGTAGAAGGCCAAATCTCTCTGAAGCTGATCAGTTGCAGCTCCGTGGGACAGGGCACTCTTTCCAAATTCCCACTGACCTAACCTCTCCTTAGCATCTTGTATCACCTGCCTGGCCTTGCAGGCTCTTATATTTGCAAACTTTTTTTTTCCTCCACCTTTTTTCTAAAGATTTTGTGTCACCTGTAAGCACATCCGAGGCTGACAAATTCTTTTAGGGCCAAAGTGTTTGTTCCAGGTTCCTTCCAGCTTTGTGAGACGCTCTTCATATTTCTTCCTAGTAGTATGGGTTTGGAAGCCCTCTACCTTGGGGTAAGTCCTCACAACCAAGGTAGCCTAGGTATGCCAAGAGGTATAGAGTCCAGAACTGACCTGCCCCTCCTCCATGTTTGCATAACGGGCTTGTTGTGGAGAGTTGTTTCATCCATTCTTATAATTTATTCTAGACAATATCTGAAAACTCCAGGAAAACCTCCCAGAACTTTGAGCCCATTCCAGTAGCTTATGCATCCAGAGTGGCAATGACCAAGTATTGCCTTTTATTACTCAAACAAAGCTGACTGGGGCTTCCTAATAGTCTTCTGCTGCTGCTTTGCTGTGGCAGATTCCACCATGGAAATGGCCAGCTTATGGCCTCAGATAACTTTTAAGTATGTATCGCCCAGAAGCCCCTTGGAAAGAAATAATTGGAATATCTCAGCTAAGTGTCTTAGAGGGTCAGCTAAGCTTAGAAAATTCTCATTAACTATGACCACAGTGTCCGCTCTCATTATGAATCTACTGAGGTGTCCACTACCCCCAGGCTATTACCTAATTATTGCTAAACAACTCTGTTACCTAATAATTTTCATTAAGACAAATGAAAAAGTTAGTGACTTCTAGTTACTCTCTTTGCTTCTTTGCATTCTTTATGGGTTTCCAAAGCATCTTTCTAGCAAGCAACTAGCTCAGCAGTAGCTGAGTTGGGGGTGTCCAGAGCTAATGTCAGCTTTGACCCATCTTCATGTTGAAAATATTTGCACAGTTTAGATTACCCTGAATAGGTATAGCTGGCTGTGTACAGGAGGGTATAGAGGCCAAAGTCATAAAAGAAAACAATCTTAACAGGTAATGATTATGCCATGCTTTGTATGTGCTAGGGACTGGTGTAAGTGCTTAATACTTCAGACAATTCAAGGAGATGGGTACTATTATTTCTCTCATTTCACAGATGAGGAATCTAAGGCCCAGAAAGGTTAAGTTCAAAAAGGTAGAAATGCTGGAGCTGGGATTTGAACTGAGGCAATCTGGCTTCAGAGTCCATACTCTTAAGTAAAACTACATCTTTCTCTTATAGGACTGGATGATTCTGCAGGGTGAAACTGGGCTATGTTTCATTTCAGCCTCGCTTAATGGTAGCATAACTTCAGGAAAATTAATATTGTATGTAATTTTATATATCTTATATGTATAAATATACATAAATACATGCTTATACAAAATATAGAATGAACATATAACATATAAGGGACTTTATGTCTAGACTATAAAAACAACTTTTATGACTCAATAATAAGACCAAAAATGAGGAAAAGACACTTGATAAGTAGAATGAATAGCAAATAAGAACATAAAAAATTGCTTAACATCCTTTTGGGGAAACAAAACCACTATGAGATGCCATCACACATCTTTGAGAATTAAAATGGAAAGACTGACGATGTCCAGTATTGGTGAAGAACTGGAGTCAAAAGAAATCTCAGATGTTGCTGGCACTTTTCAAAGTAGTTGCAGGATGGTATAATTACTTCAGAAAAAAGTTTGCCAGTTTCTTAGAAATTAGAGCTGCACTTAACATATGACTCAGTAGTCCCACTTCTGGTATTTATCCAGGAGAGATGAAAATATGCATCCACAATGAGTTTTGCACGTAAATATTTCTAACAGCTTTATTCGTAATAGCCCCAAATTGAAAACAACCCAATGTTCATTGACAGATAAATGAAATGAATTATAACATAATTCGTAGAATGGAATATTACTCAGAAATAAAAAGGAATGACATACTAATACCTGTGACAACATGGATGAGTTTCAAAAACATATGCTAAGCAAAAGAACATGTATGAGCCCATTCAGATTAAATTTTAGAAAAGACACATTACATGATACTGACAGAGAGCAGATCAGTTGACTGAAGCCAGGTTGGGTGGTAGTGGTATGGTCGACCGCAAGGGGCACAAGGGAATTTGGACAGACTAGAAATTATCTATAACTCAGAGTGATAGTTATACATTTGTCATAACTCAATGAATATAAAATGTTTGCATCCTGTTGGATACAATTTGTACCTTAGTAAGTTTGCTTTAAAAAAAAGAAATGACTGAAATGAAAGACAAAGCATTTAACTGAAGAAAACCAAAATAAGGAGAAAGAAAGAAATTATAAAGAGCATACATCAATAAGAAATAAAGATATGATTGGGAGCATCAATAAAGCCCCAAAGTTGTTTATTGTTGTTGTTGTTGTTAAATTCTGACAAGAAAAAGGGAAAAGGCACACACAAATAGTATTAAAAATAAAAAGGGCATGTAACTACAGATGTAGAGCTAATAAAAAATAAGAAAGCCATAGTAATTACTTTAGGGTAATAAATATAAAGATATTCAAAACAGACAATTTTCTAGAAAAGTATGAACACTAATATGGACTCAAAAAGAGATGGAAACTTGGGACGCCTGGTTGGCTCAGTTGGTTAAGTGGCTGCCTTCGGCTCAGGTCATGATCCCAGTGTCCTGGGATCGAGTCCCACATCGGGCTCCTTGCTCAGCAGGGAGCCTGCTTCTCCCTCTGCCTCTGCCTGCCACTCTGTCTGCCTGTGCTTGCTCTCTCTCTCTCTCTCTCTCTCTCTGGCAAATAAATTAATAAAATCTTTTAAAAATTTAAAAAAAAAAGAGATGGAAACTCTAAAAAACTTATAACTGATAAATAAATTGAACAGGGATTTAAATGTATAACTTCACTAAATTTTTTGCACAGAACATTAAGCTTTTAACAAGGAAGCTCTAAAACACAGACAATGATCAGAAACTCATTTTACAACTAAACTCATGTAAATTTGATGATAGTGCAATTATGGAATATTATAGGCTGATCTTTCTTATGAATATAGATTCTGAAATTTTCAACAAAATATTAAAATACAAAATCTAGTAATGTATTCAACTATTTGATTTATCTGAGGGATTAAAGACAGATTTAATATTTAAAAAAAAAATGACCATTTACTCCATTGACATATTTAAGAAGAAATACTCTCTTGGTAAATGCTGTAAAAACAATTGATAAAATTCAACATACACTTAAATATATTTTAGATAACTACCAGTAGAAAGGAAAATACTTCCCTGATAAAGAATTTTTACCAAATATCACACTTAATGGTAAAGGAACCTTTCCTTTGAGTCAGGCATGGTTCCTGGATGCTGATATCAGGGTCCAATCTTATTCTGGAGAACTTAGTGTAGTTAGTCAAGAAAAAGGGAAAGAAAAAGAAAAATTATTTAAGAAAGGAAAAGGAAGAAATAAAATTGTCATTATTGATGAAGGGTATGATTGTCTAGATAGAAAATCCAAGAAAATCTACAGATAAAATACCAGAATCAATAAGAGTTCAGCAAGATTGTTATTATATAATGTTGATATACAAAACACAAAATATAAAAGAACAACAAAGTAGTAGAAAATGTACTTTTACCAATATAAAATTTATAGAGGGCTATCTGGCTAGCTATTATTCTGAATAACAAATGCACAAGAAATTTATGGAGAAATTTATTTAAAAAAAAAGTTTAAAAGACATTCTAAAATACCCTAATAACTTAAAAGGAACATGTATTCATGGAAAGTAAAACTCATTATTATAAAGATGTCATTAATGCCAAAATTAATTTATAAATTCAATGCAATGCTAATTAAAATTCTGAGGTTTCAGTTTTGTTTTTATGAAACTTAAAAAATAAATTATAAAATTTATATTGAAAATAAAGAGCTAAGATTAAGAAAAACAATTTTGTAAAAGAAGAACAAGGGAGCATAAGCTTAATAATTTGATTTCAGGGGCGCTTGGGTGGCTCAGTGGGTTAAGCCTCTGCCTTCGGCTCAGGTCATGGTCTCAGGGTCCTGAGATGGAGCCCCACATCAGGCTCTCTGCTCAGCAGAGAACCTGCTTCCCCCCCCGCCTCTCTGCCTGCCTCTCTGCCTATTTGTGATCTCTGTTTGTCAAATAAATAAATAAATAAATAAAGACTTTGATATGCATGAAAGACTTAAATGTGAAAGGGAAACTATAATAATTGGAAGGCAAATAATAATTGCCTTCCAATAAGGCAAATAATAATAAGGAATATTTGCCTTCCAATAAGGCAAATAGTGATTTCCAATATTATTCCAATTATTATTGTAGTGGGAGAATATGTATTTATGATCTCAAGGAAGGGAAGAATTTATTAAACAAAACACAAGCAGGATGGATAATAATGAAAAGGATAGATACAATTATATTGTAATTAATACTTATATGCACCAAAAGGCACACCATAAAAAGTCAAAAATATAACAGACTTGAAAGAGACTTATGTAATACATATAAAAAATCCCAGGATAAATATTAGAATATATTTTAAAATTGCCTAAAATCAGTAATAAAAATACAAACAACTCAATAGAAAAATAGGCAAAAGATACAAATAGGCAGTAATTGGTCAAGTTGTCCATGAAAATATGAGAAGGTACCCAGTCTTCTCAATATTCAAGAAAATCTAGTTTAAGACTAAAACACACACACACACACACACATCTGTCAGAATGAAAAATTTCAAGCTTGATTACACTGCTTCATATGGATGTGAATCATTGGTAATTTGCATTCTCTGAGGTGGGAGAGGAACCTAGCACTACTTGGTAAAGATTAAGATGCACACACCTTACCACCCAGAAGTTCTAGTTCTACATTATCCCCCAAAGCCTTTATACGTGCTCATGGAGTCATTTACAGGAATACTCATAGGACATTGCTTGTAGCAGCTAATGATTACCACGATGTCCATCATTAGGAAAATGGATAAGTATACAGCAATCAAAATGAATAAACTAGTCCACCTTTAAAGACAGAGGTGAATTTCACAAACATCATATTGAGTGAAAAAGAAAAGGTAGAAAATACATCCACTATAGCACCATTTTAATAAAGTCTACTGTACATTTCAACACCACCACACAGGGGAAAAAGAATAAAGAAATACATGAGGGGGATAAACACTGTGTTTGGAATAGTGGTTAGTTCCTAGAGGAAGGAAAGGAATTGATATTTAGGAGGGATGTGCCATGGATTTTAAAATATGTGTATAATATCTTGTTTCTCAAATTGGGTGCTAAGTATTGTTCCCCACACATTTTTGTGTATCTGAAATATTAAAAAAAATAGTGTGGGAATTGAGTAGAAAGTCTTTGAGATGTCTGACCATGAAAAACATCAAGATGAGAGAACTTGAAGATAACTGTGGATTCAACAAAATTTATTGTTGTAGTTGATGAGTTGATGAGGGGAAGATATTGGCTTTCCTGCTGCATATGATGCCCAGCACCAGAAAGTGCCATTTTCACAGCCTGGAGCATGTTGGATGCAGAGGAAGGACTGAAGATACAGAAGAGAGATGTGATAACAGAAAGAAAGGGGTTGCAGAGGAAGGGCACTTTGTAGGGACCCTTTTTCTGTTGAAATTATTTGGAGAGAAAGTGATGTGTGTTAATGGAGGCAGTTGCACAGAATCAGACATGGACAGATGAGTGAGGCCTAAGTGATGAACCCAGTTCCTCAGTAAAGTAGAGACAGAACCCCAGGATTAGCTAGTGTGAAAGTCCTTCCTGGGAGAGTGAAGGCAAGCCCAGCAAATGGATGTAATTACTGGCAGTACTGAGTGCCCATTTGAAGGTGGTGGTCATATATATATAGTGACAAATTCTTCTGCATCACGGGCATATTCCACCATCATTCTGCTCCATCATACTGACACAGAGAAGGTTTTCAGTGAACATCTATCTAAGAGGGTCATAAGAGTCTAGGGTAATTTTTTTACTGGACTATGGAATCTAAAGAAGAAATTTGAAGAAAGGAGGATGAATATAGTGAACACAGGAGGGAGTTGAGAGGATTGAAGGTCTCAATGAAGTCACAATTTTCCTTGTATGGAAAGTGAATGGGAAGGGTAAGCTAAAGAGGAGAGTGTTTGTATACCCTGAATGATGTTGGGCTGCCTAGAGGCCAATTTTAGCATGGTGTGCGTTCAAAGGGACATCATTCCAACCAGTTCAGAAGCATAAAATAGTATTTTAAAATTTTTTACTGAAATGCCTTGAAAAGGGGCAGAGAATAATTTTTTTCCCTTGAGGCATAAATTCCCCTTGCTTCTAAATTTTCCCAATGTCTTTCTTCTCACCTCTGCTTTAACACCATATAGAGCTCAGCCTTCAATTCCAGTGTGTTTCTCTCCCCTTCACATCCATCTTCCAGATCTCAGTACTGCAGTGAAGAGCTCCGGGTTCTTTATAACATAAATCAGTCAAGCCTTACTTTGCTCCGTCTCATTTTTTTCAGCAGTGCCCATTCTCTGGATCAGTACTACCAAAGTCCTGTAGCTTCCATTTTTGGTTCCTATCATTTGGATTTACAGACTTGCATATGGTGTGGTTTCTGGCAATGATGAGGTCAGGAATGTAACCAAGTACAGCATAAAGAAAAGGGACATCTGAGATAAGAAGATCCAGGATTTGAGGGGTCTGGCTATCAGATAGATTATTCACATGGAGCTCAAGCCTATGTTCATACGCTGTTAGGAGATGTGATGAAGAAGACCTATTTTATGTTTTATTGGGGGAGAGGAATGACCAACAAATTGCCAGATGATTCTTGTGAGAAGAGAAAATAGCAGAATGATTATTATTCAAGATGGAGGAGGAATAAATGGTCTCAAAGGAGTGAGTTGAAGAAAAAATAGCTTCTATCTAAGAGGGCTAAGGGAGAGCAGTATACCCAAGAGAGACTCAAGGTTCAGTTAAAGAAAGCAGATGGGTGGGAGTAGTGGTTCAAGGAGGAGGTTCAAATTTATAAGATATTACTGAAGAGAAGTTTCCAAAAGGCACAGTGGAAGACTTATTTTTTATTTCATTTTATGAGGGACAGACGTGGAACAGATTCGGGAATTTACAGGGAGATAAACACTGGAGGGGTTTGCTAATTGATGACTGAGGTGAAGAGGGATAGGAGCATTTTGCATTTAGTTGAAATTTTGGAGGCAAGTGTGTTCCTGGGATCCAGGCTTGTGGTTCAGAGGTGTCATGTAGGGAAGATGGGGAATTTCCGATGGGCAAGGCATATCTGCCCATTTGGCAATGGTAGAGCTAGATTTTGGCTTTTTTGAGAATTACCCTAAGGAATTAATCATGGTGGCACACAAATTTATGCCTGAGGATATTCACCACCATCTTGTTTTTAATAATAAAATCTGCAAACATTTTAAATATCCAATAATAAGGAACTGATTAAACAAATTCTGACACTTCCAAGATGTAATTCTGTGTAGACATAAAAAAATTATGTAGAAATGTATTTAATAAGATGAGGAAACAATAGAATGTATTTTTAAGTGGAAAAATTCTCACCTGGGTGCATAGGTAAATGTAAATGATTTCTAATTCTTGGGTTGGAAATAAGGTTTGTTATATTCCTAAAAACAAAAATAAAGTAAGAGAGGGCTATGGGTAAATAAAGGATGATCTAAGAATTATGATTAACCAGTTATGCCTATCTGAGCTTTAGTTAAAAAAAAAGTCACAAAAGAACATACAGAGTGATTCTAATTTTTATTTTAAAAATATGAGCCACATTTGGTCTTTTTCCTCATTTTCTAAGCTCAGTCTTCTTGTTCGTTCTCTGTATTTTAGCTCAGTTTCACTTATAGTTACCTCTTGTGTAAAAAATCATCCCAGAATCTAGTAGCTTAAAACATTAAATATTTATTATTTCAGTTTCTGTGAATCAAGAATTTGGGAACAGCTTAACTGTGTGGTTCTGGCTCAAGAGGTTCCATCAGGATATCCCCAAAGGTTGCAATTATCCAAAGGCTTGACTGGGGCTGGAAGATCCCCCTCCAAGATGGTTCACTCATCTTAGCAGGAGGCCTTAGTTCCTCACCTCACAAGCCTCCTCACAGCTTGCTTGAGTATCCTCATGACATCCAAGAGAGACGCAAGAAGGAAGCCACAAGACTTTTCATGACCTAGTTTCAGAAGTCACACACTGTCACTCTGGCCACATTGTATTCATTAGAAGTGACTTGTTGAGTTCACTCAAGGACAGAGATGCAGCTGCTAGAGTTTGGAAGTTGGGTAGGCAGGAACTGATATAGCAAGGCCTAAGAGGCTATGGCTGGAACAGTGACAGCTCTGTCACATCTCCTGTTATTCAAAAACTCTTGAGATATTAATCTGTCATTCCAGTCAGATTTTTTTTTTACCTTTTCAGAATTGCCTTCTAGTTAAAGTTTGTGTCCTCTTCCCTCACCTTCCCACTAATGTCCAGATGCTCTCATCTAATTTATGTATTACTTTAATTATTTTAATTGCACATTCTTAGTATTTACTAGCATCCACAAGTCAACCCTCCATCTGTTCTACACATTCTTTTAAATATTTTTCACAGGTGGTCATTCAAGACCTGCTTCCATACCTCTGCTGAAAAGGGCTCACTACCTAACTGCCACGTGAGGTATTCTATAAACGCTCTTGATCAAGAATGATTCTTTGTTCTAGAAACCTCTCATATCAAAGATAGCAAGCTTATGAGATGTATCAATAATTCTGTGACAATCTGTGTTAGCTTGAGCCACCATCACAAAATATTGCAGAATAGGTGGGTTAAACAACAGAAATGTATTTTTTTTCACAGTTCTGGAGGCTGGAAAGTCCAAGCTCAAGGTCCAGTAGGATTCAGTTTCTGATGCAAAGTCTCTTGCTCTCTTGCAGACGGCTACCTTCTCCTTATGTTCTCACATGGCAGAGAGAGAAAAGAGTAAGCAAGCTCTCCTCTGGTGTCTCTTCTTGTAAGGAGAGTAATCCCATCATTAAGGGTCCCACCCTCATGACTTCATAAACACAATTACCTCCCAAAGGTCCCTTCTCCAAATATTATCATGTTAGGAGTTAGGGTCTCAACATATAGTTGATAACATAATCCATAGCATGATTCAGAACTTCTTTTTGTATCTGAGATTAGGTAAGAGATTTTTGCTCTTAGTCTTTTAGGGAGCTCATTTCTGATGACTTGATAAGTACTTTTGGCCAGAAATGATCACGAAGTGATGGTTTTTTCTCCCATCTTTGCAACTCTGGCACTCACTTTGGGGTGATGGTATACCCTGGGTCAGTTTTTTCTTCTTCATAAAACAGATAAAGTAGGAAAATTTCTCATTACTGGATGCTGGCCCTGATTCCTCACCGTATGAGTAATGAGTCAGTACTATTTACCTAGGAGGTTTATAATGATTATTTCACGTTTTAAATTCAATCCTGATTTTTCTGCAAATGCAGCATTCAGATGAAAAGAAAGAACTCAGCTGTCTCTACAAACATATGGAAATCAATGATAAATGGACAGAGACTGCACAGTATATTTATTAACCAAGCTCGTATAAATCATAATTTTTCAACCATTTATTAAACTAATAGGATTGTTTTGGGAACATCAAAGAATTCCTTATTAGATAAATAATCATGTTTATCCACTCAGTTATAGGGAAAAGCAAATCATTCACACTGCATTTACTCTGCCTCATCAGATCTCATTTCCCTTAAATGTCAGCTGTTGATAATTTTTACCAAACAATCTGGTTTTAAAAAGTCCAAATTTTTATCAGGCTTCAGCTACCTTTTGGTCCTGGAAAAGCACAGCTGCTTGTTCCATTTTTTTCTTTCCCAATGGGGTAAATTTCTCCATGAGGCTCAAAATGGCTCTCCCATACTGAACTCAAACTTAGGTAGTTGGTGACAGTGGCCAACTCTGTTTTTCTTCATTCATCTTATGTCAGTCTTTTCGTTGTATGACCACCCAGGCACATCTCATCAGCCTGCTTTGATGATTAAGCCTGAGCTTACAATTCCCTTTGTTTTCATTCTTCTCCATCACACAATCAGCTGATATGGGCTCAGAGAGCACTGACTTTTTCCAGTGTTAATAGGAAGAAAATACAATTGGGAAGTTAAGTCAGTTACTTGACAAGGAAAATGTTTGTTATGTTTGTCACTTTGATTTATAATATCAATGTCCTGAAAAATTATTTTTATAAATTAGAATTTTATAAATAAAAATGTATTTTAGCCATATTTACCATGTACCAGGGGAGTTAGAAATTCCATTTATTTAGTAAATAGTTATTGATTGCTGTAAGGCCAGTCATTAAGCATAGTGAGAAATATGAATATTTATTGATTTATTCAATATACATTTACTGAGCATCAGTTATGTACCAGACCCTGGTTGAGATAGAGGTGAACAAGAAACAAGATTCTCAATCTCAGGGAGCTGCTACTTCAGTGGGAATAGAAAGATGATAAACAAGTAAATAGTAAATAAAAATGATTATCAAATAGCAGCAAGTGTTATAAAGAAAATTGAACAGAATAATATAAAAATGACTGTAGCAGTGAGAGAAGCAGGCATTTAGATGGAATAGTCAATGAAAGCATCCGGAAAGTGACATTTGATCTAATATGGATGATGAGTAGAGTAGGCACATTCCTTTTCCTGGAAGAGTTTACAATCAAGAAAAACTCTAAGACTGCATTCAGTTTAGTGCAAAACCCCAAGCAGTTGTCTATGAGTTTTATGTTAGAAATGGCTTAACATCACACAACTCAAAGAATAAAATAAATACCTATGGGTCCATACTGATATAAATAAATTATTGAACAAACAAATGCAAAAGAATAGATAAACCTTCTTACAGAAGAATTTCAAATAATACATATAGATATTCCTTTCTACAGAAGGGAGAGCTTAATTCCTCCCCTTTTTTGTGTGATCTGGATCTTGTGACTTGCTTCCAAGGGGTAGGGGAGGGGGGAGCAGGGAAGAACAAATTTTACAGTGGAAAAGCCTGACAAACACCACCTTATTGGAGTGATCAAGGTTAACATTACTAGGGATAAGTTACACTGATATCATGGACCCTCTAATATGATGTGACAAGGAAGGCATTTTAACCTCCAAACCCACAACTCCAATTTAACCATGAGAAAATAGGAAAAACCCAAAAACAAAGTTCCTGACCAGTTCTCTTCAAAACTGTCAAGATCATAAAAAAAAATAAATAAATAAGAGGAATGTCTGTATCATTAAAATGGTGATATAGGTCATACCTGATTTCTGTACCTGTCACAAAAAGACCAATTAGCAACTATCCATAGGCAAGAAAGCATTGCGAAAATCCCAAACCAGGAATAAGGCCAAAGAACTCCTGGACCACAGAGACCAACAAGGACCTCATTAGAAGGGTAAGATGATCAGCTTCACTCTGGAGGTATCACCCCTCCTCCAGGCCAGCATAGATACCACAATGAGCCTATGGTTTCTCCAGCGGGGAAAAGAAGACCCAAGGTGGATGACCAGCTTCCTCAGTATGGAAAGACTGGAGGTCCACTCAGGTCTTATCTTACAGAAACCACAGGAGGATTCTGCTGGACTGCACCACTGGAGATCACTGGGGGGGGGGGGGGGTTGGGAATTATAGCAACCAGCCCTCAAGTCTTTATAGACCAAGTGCCCGTTTCCAGTAGTGCCAGAGTAGAGATCTTAGCCAGTCACTCTGCCCATCTGAGGAGCCAAGCCAGTGTGATCCTGTGTGGTAAGGGAGCTCAGCTGGCTGTCCTACTTGACTTAGTTTCCAGCCAGTGGGCCATGGCAGCCATGGAACTTATTCTAGGTCTCACTCAGGCAGAGAAGCAAGTTCAAAGCCTCACATAACTGCTAAACATAGCTTCCAGTCCCATCACAGAGAACCCAGCAACTGTGGAGACTATCCTAAAGCTTGCCTGGGCAAGGAGTCAAGCCAGCAGCCATGCCAAACTGCTGATCATAGTCTCTGGCTCTGCCTAACCATGGAGCCTGAACAGTGAGTCTGGACAGCCTTGAAGCCCACTCTATGATGCCACCAATCCATGGAGCCCAGCCTACAGCTCTGCCCAGCAGGGGAGCCCAGCTGTCCAACCATGGAGCACCATCTCAAGCCCCATTTAACTGCAGGGTATAGCTGGAGGCCTCACCCAACCAGAGAAGCCAACAATATTATCTAACAGCAGAATACAGCCAATGGCCTACCTGATTATGGAACACAGCTTGTGAATGTGTCCAGCTTTGGGGCACATCCTGTGGCTCCACCCGATTGCAGAGAACAGCCTCCATTTCCATCTAATTGTAAAGCCCTGTCTGCATCCCTCATGAACATGGAGTCCAGCCAGCAGCACCATCTGGTTGGGGAGCACAACCTGGAGCCACCCAACCAAGAGTGGCTTCAGAGCCCAACCAGTGGCTTCCCTGACCATAGAGCAGTCAGCAGCATCCCCTTCCTCCCCTACCACTTCAGAGCATAGGCAATGTTGTAGCCATACTAGAGACACTGATGGCAAATTCCACAGGACTGTGGAAACCACCAGCTGACCTGTTCAGTGCCCCAAGCTGAGCTGCATGGTGAAGATCCTT
The DNA here is from genome assembly GCA_004024625.1 of Mellivora capensis. Classification (NCBI taxonomy): domain Eukaryota; kingdom Metazoa; phylum Chordata; class Mammalia; order Carnivora; family Mustelidae; genus Mellivora; species Mellivora capensis. The sequence continues at coordinate 128,070 of PISX010000514.1, forward strand.
CCCTGTTGCAATGAATCTGCAAAGTCTGGAAGAGATTGCTTACTCAGATGCATAGATACCAATGCAAAAATATAAGGATCAGGAAGAATCAGTTAAACATGACACAATCAAAGGGAACTAATAACACTCTAATAATTGACCATAAAGAAATGGAAATCTGTGAATTGTCTGACAAATAATTCAGAATAATCTTTTTAACGAAGTTTAGTGAACTACAAAACATGCAGGTAGAACACTAGACTAAGTTAGGAAAACAATGCATATACAAAATGGGTTTCAAAAAGAAATGGAAACCATAAAAAAATACAAACAGAAATCCCAGAATGGAAGAATTCAATAGGGAGTGTCAACAGCTAACTTGACCAACCATCCAACAGCAGCAGAATACCAGAATACACATTCTTCTTAAGCATACATGGAACTTTCTATGGTAGATCATGGTAGGACACAAACAAGTCACAACAAAGTCGAGAAGATGGAAAGTATATCAAGTATCTTTTCCAACCACAGTGGTATAAAAACAGTAATCAATAATAAGAGGAAAGGTGGAAAATTCACAAATAATGGAAATTAGCAAACTTGAAAACAACCAGTGAATCAAAAAAGAAAACAAAAATTAAAAAGTATCCTGAGGCAAAAGAGAATGGAAACACAACCTACCAAAATGTATGTAATATAGCAAAAGCAGTTCTAAGAAAGAAGTTTATGGTTATAAATGATACATCAAGAAAAAAAAACATCTTAAATACACAATCTAACATTATACCTCAAGGATATAGAAAAAGAACAAACTAAACCCAGAGTTAGCAGAAAAAAATGAATAATAAAGATTAGAGCAGAAATAATTAAAATAGATAATAGGGAAACAGTAGAAATGAAACAAAACTAAGAATTGGTTCTTTGAAAAGATAAATAAAATTGATGGACTTTTAGCTTTTTTTTTTTTTTTTACTTTTAGCTTTTTTAAGAGAAAGAGATAACTCACATAAATCAAACTGTAAATAAACAAGGAGACATTACAAGTGATACCACAGAAATACCAAGGATCAGGAGAGACTCCTATGAAAATTATATGCTAACAAATTGAACAGCCTAGAAAAAATGATTAAATTTCTAGGAACATACAACCAACCAGGACTGAATCATGAAGAAATAAAATATCTGAACAGACCTATGATGGGTAAGGGGACCGAATCAGTAATAAAAACATCTCCTAAGAAAGAAAACCTCAAGACCAGATGGCTTCACTGGTGAATATTACCAGTATTTAAAGAAGAATGTCAGTCCTTTCCAAATTCTTTCAAAAAATTAAAGCAAAGGGAACACTTCCATCTCATTTTACAAAGCCAGAATGACCCTAAAACCAAAGCTAAATAAAAAGCTAACTAACTAAAAGAAAACTATAAGTCAATATTCTTGATAATATAGATGTAAAAATTCCCAAAAACTGGTAACAAACCAGAGGAAGGCAAGGATGATTCAACATATGCAAATCAATAAATGCTATATACCACACTAATAGAATAAAAGATAAAAATGATATGATCATCTCAATAGATGCCAAAAGAGCATTCAACAAAATCCAGCATTCTTTCATGATAAAAATGCTCAACATATTAGGTATAGAAGGAACATAATAAAGGCCATATATGACAAGTTCACAGTTAACATCATGCTCAATGGTGAAGGGTTGAAAGTTTTTTCTTTGTGATCAGTAACAAGATGAGGGTACACACTGTCACCACTCCTATTCAATGTAGTACTGAAAATCCTAGCCAGAGCAATAAGGCAAGAAAAAGGAATAAAAGGCATCCAAATTGGAAATCAAGAAATTATCTGTTCATAGATATATTATATATAGAAAACCCTTACGTGTAATATGTGTAAATAACTGACAAGTTGTTTTGATTATAATGTAAGGGCCTGACAATCTAATTTGCAAGACATTCATTTCAAAGATATTCTTTTCAAATAAACATATTACCAGTTACACAACCAGATAAAGAGACTGGCTGCCCCACCTGTGAAGTCCCCTTTAAGAAAGCCCTGAGTAACCTAGATAATTGACCACCTCAGTGACCCTGCTTTTCCCTTCCCACATTTCAATTCCTGCTCTTATGTTTTAAATTTGTGAATAGTCAACCCATGAAGTCCTAGGTACTTCATCCAATAGTCAACCCATGAAGTCCTAGGCACTTCACCCTTCTCAATAAAGGCAGAACCCCAAATACACATTCTCTCTTCTCCCTCCCTTTCCTTCCCTGTTCTTCCCTCTTTCTCTGCCTTCCTCCCTACAAACTCACTGTGTGACTCTGGGCATGCCATGTACTCTCAAGAGCTCGTGAGTAATAAAGCTTGTTATTTCGAAGTTCCCTGATAGTTTTTGTTGAGTTGTGTCTTACAAGCATAGTAAAAACCAAAAGGGCCAGCCCAGCCACAACATAGAGTGTATGATAAATGTCTGTCAAGGCTTTTATGGACCTAGTTGAGTGCCCCAGTCATTCCTCACTGATAGCATCAGTATTGATCGGCTGAGACTGACACCCAACTTCACCCAAAAGGAACCCAATAGTACTTATAAACAAATACAGTAAAGTTTCAAGATACAAAGTCCACATACAAAAGTGAGCTGCATTTCTATACCCTATCAATGAACTATCTTAAAGAGAAATGAAGAAAATAGTCCCATTCATCATAGCTTCAAAAAGAATAAAATACCAAGGAATAAATTTAACCAAGGAAGTGAAAGATATATATATTGAAAACTATAAGACATTCATTAAAGAAGTTGAAGAAGACACACATAAATGGAAAGATATCCCATGTTCATGGATAAGAAGAATTAATATTGTTAAAATGTCCACACTAACAAAGCTATATATGGATTCAATGTAATCCCTATGACAATTCAAATGGCATCTTTTACAAAAATAGAAAAAACAATCTTAAAATTTGTTTAGAACACCAAAGACCCTGAATAGCCAAAGCAATCTTGAGAAGGAACAAAGCTAGAGAATCACACTTTCTGATTTCAAACTTTATTACAAGGCTATATTAATCAAAACAGTATTGTATGGGCATAAAAACAGACACATAGACCAATGGATCAGAACTAAGAGTCCAGAAATAAATCTATGCATATCTGATCAACCAATATTGGTAAGAGAGCCAAGAATATTCAATGGGGGAAGAATAGTTTCTTTATAAGTCATGTTGGGATATTCATATTCAAAATAATGAATTGAAACCTCTATCTTAAAGCCCTCTTCTATGTCCTAATAAAGGACACCAAATAAAGGAAAAAGAGCATGGAGCTGGCAAAGGTCTCTTTACCGCCATAGTGTAGAGGTGATACGTATCTCCTTTTCTTATACTCTATTGCTGAGATCTAGTTATTTGGCCATCCCAAAACCCAAGATGATAGGAAATGAATTGTAACAGTATATCCAGCAAGAAGTAGAGAATATACATATTGATGAGTCCTAGCACTCTGTCATAGTTTTTGTTTTTTCCTTAAACAGATTGTGGGTTTTTTGCATAGATGGGTTCTATTCAACTAAAAGCTCCTTGAGAGCAAGGATTGTCTTCTTTAAATCTGCTATAGAGACTAATATGGTAACCATTCTCCAAGATGGCTCCCAATGTTCTCTACTTTCTGTACTTATAGTCTTGTGTAATTCATTCCCATTTTGAATAGGCCTGACTTGTATAAACAATAGGATATTGAGAAAGGAATGGGGTGTGATTTCTTTGCCTATGGCTAGGCTTCTGTGAACAAGGCAGAAGCCAATCACCGTGGTTTCTGCCTTGTTCTCCCTTGGGTCAGAGGCTTAGGGAAAATCCAGCAATCATGTTGTGAGGACACATAAGCAACCCTATGAAGAGATCCGTCTGGCAAGAAATCAGGGTACCCTGCTACCAACCAGCACTAACTTGCCAATACTAGAAATGCATCTTCCTTCCATCCTCAGTCAAGATTTTGATGTCAGCGCTTTAGGTTGTCAAATTTTTTCCTACAAGATTAACATCCATTCACGCATTCATCAAAACCTTTCATTTGTTCCTCAAAAGACATTGCTGTCTTTTGTAATTGCCTTAACACTTCACCCAAGAAAGAGATGGTGAATTGGATTCTTCTCACATGTCAGCTCCCATTAGTTGGTAGTGGTTGTTCATGTTGCCTCCAGGCCTCTGAGGTTATGTCCAAGGATGAAGGGTGCAAGCCTTTATTCATCAGTAGTACATGCTAGAGAAATGGAAACAGTAGTAGGTAGTTCATGAACTACGTATTTGCCAGCTATGCCTAAGTATTCTGACTCTTGTTTTTCAAGTCTAACATCATCAGTTAGGATCCCAAAGACCAGTAAGTACCACTTGGCCTAGACAAGGGCTCCAGAGCTTCAGTCTGATGAATGGCATAAGGAGAAAGCTGAAGCCAGATGCTTTTTGGTCATAAGCCAGTTGATTAATCTGGTTTTACTTACTGTTAATTTATTTGTTGTCTAAAACGTGTCTTGTGCTATTTGTGGTGCAGATTGGTTGCTGAGAATCACGTAGTCTCTGGCTTTTGTGAAGATCCCACTCCTCAGCTCTAACTTCATATTCTTGTGATTAGATTTTTCTAGCACCAGAATCAAGGGCAAAAGGAGTTGTTAAGTAACTACTGGAATCTGAAAGAAGCATGAGAAGCATTCTATCCTATCAGGGTTCATTTATATTCTGAGCAGAGTCTGGTGGCCATGTTCACTAAATGCATAAATTTTCAGGTACTTGTAAATTGCCAGGGTCATAAATCTTTTTTAAAAACAAAGCTTATTTATTTTCCTTGAAAATAAAGCGGTTCCCCCTCCCCATGGAAAATAGAGAAAAGCTCAAAGAAGAAAATAAATTTAAAACAAAAAATCCATCCATGATCCCACCTATCAGAGACAATGTTTTGCTGTTACATAAGTCAGAAAACACATATAATTAGTATAATGTCATATATATAATATCATTCTGATTTCTTCAGTTACGGCGTAAGAAAAGAATTCCTGCATGATTACGAACTCTTTGCAAGCCTCACTTAAAATTGTTTTCTATTTTATTATATTCCTTTATCAAAATGTACTGATGCATTTTCCTAAAATTAAGTTATTTTCATGGAGGGAAGGGAGGTGCTAAGTTGCTATAAATCTTTCAATAAGCAAAGACAATACTATTTCAGAGTGAGATTATTCATTGACTCTTGGAGTCTTACACCTGCAAGGCTACCTTCAGTGAATGGATTAGAATGTTTTTCTTTTGTGGAAGAGGAATGGAGGCACTGTTTTTTGACTTGTGTATGATTCTCCTCAACAGTAGAACCACATTTATAGCCCCAAGCTTCTAGCAATTATACAGACACCAAAAGAAGAAAGTACTTTTGATTAGTTAGGTGAAGGTTTCCACCCCTCCGAAAGTAGAGTGCTCTTATGAAAACTTCTTTTTCTTAAGATTTTATTTATTTGACACAGAGAGAGAATGCACAAGCAAGGGGAGCAGCAGGCAGAGGGAGAGGGAGAAGCAGACTCCCTGCTAAGTAAGGAGCCCCAGGCAGCGCTTGATCTTAGGACCCTGGGATCATGACCTGAACTGAAATCTGCTTAACCAGCTTAGCCATTCAGGTGCACTCCTGTGAAACCTTTTATAAGCTGAAATGGAATAAGGCAAAATGTATCCCACCGCCCCCGGCCCCCACTTTCTGGAAGTCTGTGTTAATCGGCTTTGCTTTTTTTTTACTTTAGCACAGTAACAGTTTTTTTCATAAAAGCGAAAATTCTTTTTGGATTTTTTTAAATTAAGTTTTTATTTACATTCCAGTTAGTTAATGTACAGTGTGATAGTAGTTTCAGGTATAGAATTTGGTGATTGAGCACTTCCATACAACACCCCAGTGCTCATCACAAGGGGGTGGGAGTCTTCACCAACTGCTCAGCTAGGGAGGTGAGCCAATCTAGTAAGGATATGTGTAATTCTAAGACTATTTACCTGAGCAAAATATTTCTATCACCAGCACAGAGCACATCTCACCTGCCTATATTAGGATGGTAGATCAAGGGCTTGAGGTTAACTCAACTTCAAGGCACAATTAGCAAGTGAATTGTAACCTTGTCTGTGGGAAAGACTTGATTAGAACAAAGCTTTGTTCCATCTTCTGCATTGTTCAACTCTCCTTGACCCTTTTAGCTTCAGTGGGAATTGACTCTGATGTTGTAGTTCCTCATGTGTTTGATTGAAATATATTCTACCAGACACTGTTTTGTAAAAAGAGAACAGAACATTTGCATGTCTGGGGGCTTCTGAATTCTCTGTGCTATATACAATAATAGTGTGGGGCAACCCTTGCCCAGCCAGCTTTCTTTGCTTCCTCATGTGTCCTGTAGGTGTGGACTCTTCTCACTGTTCTTTGAAATACCCTTTTGGACCAGAAGTGGCTATGTTTAGAGAGAAGAAAGGAGCACTAACTGATGTCCAGGATATTAGCAATAAAGCTATTTGGGATCTTTGGTGATGGACAGGAATGTACAGCCTTTCCTGCCATTCCTATTGCTATTGTGCTGTAAATTTCTGAGGTTCCCTGTTACATGCCTATTAAAAATGATAAAGTTGGCATGGTCAGGGGTGGAGTGGAGGGAAGGTAGCACTGTAGCTAAAACCCTACAAACTTTCTCTTTATTTAAATCCTAGCAAGGTCAAGGAACTAGTACTACTGGAAGAATGATTGGGCATTTCTGTGAAGTGAATACCCCCATTATTGAACTCGTTTTATCCTTTAATAAATGTTATAAAGCCAGGCAATGTTTTAAGCTCTAAGGATTCTGCAGTGAACAGAAAAGAACAGCTCCTGCTCTCAGAGGGGAAACACTCTTGGTGTTGTGTTCTTAATGTTGGAGGGTAGAGGTGGGGCAGGGTTCTTTGAATAAGCTTATCCCACTAACTTGCTCCATTTTCCAGTCGCTCAGACCAAATCTTCTGAATCTGCTTTGACCTGCACACTATCCCTTCTCTCGTGCTCTACCTCCAAACTGTCAGAAAGTTCTGTTGACTCTTTATTGAAATCTAACCAGAACCTGACCATCTGACTACTTTGTCCCTATTGCTACCTTCCTGGTTAAAAATCACCATTATTGCAATAATGACATCATCTCCTATTACCTCTGTCCTTGCTCACTCACTCCAGCATACTAGCCCAATTTAGGGCTTTCATACTGGCTCTTTCCTCTTCCTGGAATACTTCTTCACCAGGCACACACTTGGCTAGTTTGTTCACTTCCTTTAAATCATTGTTCAAAACTTCTCAATGACACTTATCTGAACTACTCTGTTGCATGTTGTAAACAGAATCCCTACCAAGAGCTCTTTATTTCTCTTAGTCTCCTCTACTTTTTCTTTAGTGCATAAACTCTTCCCTTTCTAACATAATAAACTTGATGATGTATTGTATTTATTTTTTTATTATCTGCTTCCTCTTACTGATGTAAGATCCAGCAGGGTGGGGGTCTTTTTCCACTTTGTTCACTGATGTTTCTCAGGTGGTCAGACCAGTGCTTGGTGATAAAGAATTATTTCCTATATCTAGAAGTCCATAAACACCTTGAAGATTGCAAAATGTCTGTATATAATTTTCCAGAAAGCAGTATCATACCTTTTATTAGATAATCAAAAAGAATTGTGACCAAACTGGTTCTAAAACCACTCTATTATACTTATCTGTAATGTGGTTGATTTAGGGATTTCTTGGAAATAATTTAATTAGGAAAAAATGTGAAATTGTAACGTGTCATATTAGGTGTTTTCTTGTCTCATGTACTGGCGTGCCTACAAAGCTTCCTTGTGAAGACCAGTTCTAGAAGATGAGAGAGAGGGAGAGAAAGGGTGTGCACACAAAATATACTGGGAGTGTCTTTCGTAGCAAAAATCTAGAGCATGAATGATAATGATTCTGGTAACTAATAATGCTATGTTAATAACAATGCTAATACTCATAATTATTGCATGCGGAACTTTTCATCTGAAAGTCTCCAGGTGCTTTATAAACATTAATTAGTGACATTTCACAACACTATGTTGAGACAAGTAAGGATTATTATACCTATTTTATATCTTTAGATAAAAGAGTTTCTAAAGGTCGTATAACAAGATAAGAATAGAAACTAAGTGATACTTGGAAACCCCCCTCCCCCAATTCCTGTTCAGCTACTAGTGCCTATGGGGTTTCAGTCCTCTTCTTTTAGAATTGGTTCATGGCCACGGGATCTGGTACTAAAGAAATGTTGAAGGCATCATAACACAGAGGAATGCAGGGTCCTATGGGGGCCTCAGAGGATTTGCTGGAACTCAATGATGGGTCTGTTGTTTGTTTTTATTTTAAAAGAACTTTTCAAAATAGATAATATTCCCTTTGCCTTTCTTATCCCATCGTTGGCTCTCCTTTTGTGGATTTGACCTGTTTTTCATTATTTGGCCCCGTTCTGTTTATTGCCTCTCCAGCCTCACCTGGAGCACATGTTCCAGTCCCAGCTGTCAATGCCACTAATAACTGTGGGAGCCCAGGCAAGTCTTTGAGCCTCTTTAAGCCCAGTTTCTTCATCCACAAAGGGGCATGCTGGCTTTAGCATCTCTGTTTCCTTTAACAATAAAAGTTCATGGTTCAATCCAAGGAACTCCTCTGAGAGGATTTCTTGAGGACAGTGTTCTTATTGGAGGGATAAGAAAGCAAAAAGTTACTGCAGGGATGCTTGGCCAATCTAGAAGAGAGTACTCGAAATGTCTTGTTATTAAAAATTGTCCGAAACACATTTTGTGTCCATTTTCATTCACTTCTGAGACCTCTCTTAATGATGATCACAAGCTCTGAGTTTTGCCTGGACAGGTTAGAGAAAACCAGGTTGGTCCCTTGTTCCTCTTTGGGGGGCTTTGAGAAAAGAGTACCTGTTCTTGGGAAAGGCTCTCTGACTTACACCTTACCCTCTTCTGTTTCTGCTTTCTTAAGAACCTCCCTGTTGCTCCTGGGGAATGTCAGTTCACATCTTAATCACTTTGTGTGTAATCTCATTAGAGATAATCCCATTTGCCAGTGTTGGTATCTTTCCTTCCAACTGAGGCTGGGATTTCTAGCATTTGCTTTGGAAACCCAATCCAGCTAGAGTTAGAAATAGGGCAGTCTTAGTTGAAGTCTTCCTCTGACTTTTGGTATCAGCATTGGAATATAGGAGGTGATTCTTTAAACCTTTCACACTAAATTTTTATGAGCCTTAGCAATAGGCAGAAAGGGCATAATTTTTTTTAAATGTTGGTTTTGTGTTTCTTTTTTTTTTTTTGCAGTTTAAATGAAATATTTTGTTCACTTACCAAAAAAAATCTAAGAGACTTTAATGAATGAATCTAGTAATTATGTCCTCTTCTGATTACTCTGTTTTTCTTTGTGGGACTAGAAGTACTTAAACAAAAGAACAAACATAAAACAGACACACACACACACACACACACACACACACACAAGATCTTCCTTTTTTTCAGTTTGGACACTTGCCTTATAGTGATTCTCATCAGGCAGTTCTGAGGTGGTAAAATTCCAGATAATTCAAGAACCACATTTGGTGGTTGAGGGGTTCCTTCAAGGCAGCCCAGGACCGAGTCCATGTGAAGCTGGACGATGTGAGCAGGAATCCATTGTTGCGGGAAATGCCAATCCATATGGCTCCCAGTTTGTCATAACATATATTGTGTTAAATGTGTGAAACAACTCTTATGGAAATTCCATCTCTCACTGCCGCTCCCCTTTCCCAATATGAAGCAAATCCAAATCCTCATATTCTTAAAGTGGGGCTGGAGGGGGGATGGAGAACAGCAGTCATTCTCATTTGATGGTTTGAAAAAAGAAAAGATGTCGGTACCACTCACTGACTGGCTAATGAATAATCAGATTTCACAGCATGAGCACTGTGTGGTAATTTGGTTGCACGCCATGCTCCCAACCCATGGAATAGTGCTTCATTAATGTGAAGACCTGTATAATCAAACAATTAGCAGTCTCTCTGCAATGAAAGCAGCTTTTCATCAGCATATATACTTCATCGAAAGATGAGTCCCAAATCAGTGGATCTGACAGCAACTAGTCTTCCACTAACTCAGCAACAGGAACATGGAGGGTAACGTGGGTATTTTCCACCCATTCCTTTAGCTAAGGATCCTACAGCAGCCTGTGTTTTAGCATCACTGAATGGTAGCAAACATTTGCCGGATATATGAAATTAGGGTTGTATCTTCTAATCTTATTTATATAATCTCCTATGTTATAGCTTCTGTGTTTTTCCCCACTTTCTACTTACAATGGTTAAGAACCTCAGGAAAGACTTTGAATTATCATGGGGGAAGAGGAACTCCGATCCTTCTTTTATTTTGCTGATTTGCATCAACATTTTGTGCCATCTTCATTCTGATAGAGCTGATTAGCCTCTTTGGTGACTTTCTGTCTGTAACCATGGAGAGAGGGTGCTGTTTTATGGCGGGCTCTCTCATTTGTGTTGTTGACTAATTCACATCAATGGATACCCAACAGGGCTGTTCATAGAAGCAGGAGGCAAAGACCTTGGGTTCCTGGTGCCCTATGGATAAGTCTCTTTCTATATCCTAAACAAGCCCTGAATTTATTGGGTTGCTTTCAACATACTGCTCAATGGCAAGGAGATGAGAAGTAATAACTCAAGACTTTTTTTTTTTTAAGGTAAAATGTAAATTATCAACAAACCTCAGTGAATTTGCAACAGTTTTTTTGGCTCTTCTAAATGAGGACAGCAAACTTTCTCTGCAAAAGGCCGAATAGTAAATATTTAGGCTTTGCAGGCCAAGAGGAAAAACAGAATTATGTAGGGACTTACATAACAATTAATTGAAAACCATTCTTAGCTCATAGGTCTTACCAAAACAGACTGTGCACTGAATTTGGCTAGCAAACCAGTTTCCAATACCTGGTCTAAATCACGGGCTTTACAAAATCTTTCTTGTCATTGAGCAAAGCAATAGCCTTTGGATATGTTAATATCCTTACATACATTATTGTTGTTTTATTGGGGATAATAAAAATTTTGTGAATATTATGTGTTTGTGCAACATAAATATTTAGTAATAGTAAACATAAATGAATGGGATGGCTAGAATTTGTTGTGGGGAGAGGTAAAAATGAATAAACCTGAAATACTTTCTTAGTATCTTTTCATTGACTGGGATTGGTAATGAACCAAGACATAGAGTTTTCATATAGATGAATCCCTGTTCAACTGATGGATCATGGCTCTGACCATGTCAAAGTTTTGGGTCTGATTTCTGGATAGGTATGGTGGTTTCACACAAGGGTAAAACACTGTTTCATGGCCACAGTCTGTATCTTTCCTCAAGTCAACTCTCAGAAAAGCTGACTGTTCGTGGAAGTACAGTTGAACCAAGGACAACTAGCACCAATCTTGAAAGGAGCATGCCCTTTGTGAATAAAATCTCAGATTAGTTTCTAGATTGAATATTAAAACTATTATTTGCAAACACAATTACCAGCAGGATGAAGCAAGCATTCTCCAAGGGCAAGCTATCTATGACTCCAGGTGTATCATCTAGTGGAAGGTCATTCTCCAAAGGGTGCTGGTGAAGTCTGATATGGCTGTTGATTGAGATTTCTAGTGACATCCCTGTTGCATGTTGTTCTCTACCATGTTCTGTTCTATATTTTTTATTAAAAACTTGCATGAGGACAAAGAAGGTATTCATATCGAGGCTGCAGATAATGAAAAGCCTAGAGAGCTCACAAATTCAATGGATAACAATGAGTTACTCAGCAACACCTCTACCATTTACAAACACCATGAGTAAATTCAACAAAATACAATTTAGCTGGGGTAAACATCCAATTTGTTATTTGAATTAAAAACAACTATAAATAATTATGCAAGTCCAGGATGGGAAAGTCCTTAGAAAGGCAAAATGGAAACCAGTTTTCAGTAGTTTCAATGAGCCCACAGGGTGGTTAACAATAACTATGACTATGTTCACAAAATTCAATTAAGCAAATTCACTGAGAGTGCCAGATTCTACTCTGTTCCATTCATGGTGTATTTAGATGATGTGTTAAAAAAAAGAAAAAAAAGAAAAAGAAGTAGATAGTTTGATAAAGATCTACTGCCAAGTCAGGAAAGCAAAATTAAGTTGTATTACCATGTTGGAAAAGAACTGTTGAAAACACTGTGACTCTCCTCTCAGATATTAGAGTTCTACCACAGACCCACCGAACCAAAATGCTTGAGAAGGTGCAAGAGAACCTGCACTCCAGGTAATTCTGATAAGAAACAAGATTGGGGAAGCCAGATCATTAGTGAAAGAAAAATACACTGAAGCAGATGAAATAATTAGTTAAAAAGTTATATCCGATTCAGTATGTTTTAGTAACGATTTCACTTTTCTTCCATTTGTTTTGGAATCTTAATGCTAGACCGTGGCTCCTTTATTCAGGGACCAAGAATGTAAGCTTTAGAATTCTTTTCTGTGTGGGCCAACTGCCTGCTGGTTGATGGACTTAGATTACACCCCTGATTCTAGCTACTTTCAAAAGAGAAAGACGTAGGAATTATTGAGTCTAAGATTTGGACGCATCACCAATGTAAACCTATCACGTTCTCCTAGGAGAAGAGTTCAAAGTTATTTTTTTTTCCCACTGATAGCTAATCAGCAGTAATACAGGAAGGAAAGTACATATAGGGAGACTCAGCACTGAAGGGCTTTACCATTCTATGTTGCTATGAGTATGTGCAACCATATCCCATATATACGATAGCTAAATTATCAGATTAATGTCTTCTGTGGAAATTCCCTTTTGAACAGTCACCCAAGCTCAAAATCTAAGGCTTCTTTCGTTTACTTGCTCCTTACATCTAGATATTTACAATTTCTGATTGATTCTACCTCTAAAGGATATTTCTAATCCATCCATTACCCCTCTGTTCTCATTGTTTTTCCCCTGGTAAAAATCTAGTGGATTGTTAAGTTAGCCCTCCACCTTCTAATTCCTCAACTCCTCTTCCCAAGGCTGTGTGGTTCATCTTCTTAAAACAAGGCTCTGGTCCTGTTGCTGTATCAAAAACCTAAGAGATGAAGTCTGAGCACCTAAACCTGCCCTGAAAGATGCCTCAAGGTCCGGTCCCAAACTTTTGTTCATTAACTCATTCAAAAATAATTTATTGAGCACTACTTTTGCCCAGGCATCAAGGTAGCAAAGTTGAAAAAGCAATTTTACATCTTATTATGTGGATCTCATATTCTTGCTCTAATTCCTTTGCCAACGCAGGGTCTCTCCTACCTCCCAGTCGTTGAACGTTGAATACCATCCAACCATGAAGTCTACAGTCCTTTCCAAAGCATTCCCTGATCTATTCTTCTTTGAACCCTACAGTCCGATGTCTATGGCAATTATCACTTTTTAGTAGTTTGGATATTCAACCATATCTTTTCTGCTGGGATACAGTGTTCACTAAACATTGAAACTAGGCCTTGTTTATCTCCGCTGCCCCTAGAATGGTGGCCAATAGCTAAGACATACTCAACATGTATTTGTTGAAAGGAAAAAAAAGGCAACAGAAGCAAAAATAATCAAGTGAGACTACAATGAACTAAAAGACTTTTGCATAGCAAAATAAATGATCAACAAAATGAAAAGTCAAACTATGGAGCAGGAGAAAATAATTACAAATCCTATATCTGATAAGGGCTTAATACTCAAAATATATAAGGATCTATGACTTGATATCAAAAAACCCACATAATTTAATTTAAAATGGGCAAAGGACTTGAACAGACATTTGTTCCAAAGAAGATATCCACAATACCAGCAACAGGTACATAAAAAGTTAGGTAAACATCAGTAATCATCTAAAAATGCAAAAACCACAGTGAAACATTATCTTATGCTTGTTAGAATGGCTATAACAGAAAAGACAAATGATAACAAGTGTTGGTGAGGATGTGGAGAAAGGGAAACCCTTGTGCACTATTCTTGGGAATGCAAACTGTAGCCACTCTGGGAAGCCATATGGAAATTCCTCAAAAAATTAAAAATAGAGCTACCCTATGATTCTGCAATCTCACTTCTGGGCATTTATATGAAGGAAACGAAATCACTGTCTTGAAGCGCTATCTGCACACGCATGTTCATGTCAGCAGTATTTACAACAACCAAGATCTGGAAACAACCTCACTGTCCATTGACAGATGGATAAAGATGAATATGGATATGAAATGGAGCATTGTTTTCCTAAAAAAAAAAAAAAAGAAGGAAGTCTTGTCATTTGCAACAATGTGGATCAAGCTCAAGGGACTTATGCTAAGTGAAATAAGTCAGGCAATGATAAATATGGTATGATGTTATTTACATGTGGAATCTTAAAAAACCAAACTCATAGAAACAGAAAGGCAAAGAATAGATGGACAGTTGCTGGGGCAGGCAGTGGCAAGAGGGATGGAGGAAATGGAGGAAATGGGTAAAGGTGGTGAAATGTACAAACCTCCACTGATAAGATGAGTAAGTTCTGGGCATTTGATGCACAGGACGGTGACTGTCGTTAACCAGACGGTATTGTATACTTGAGTGTCGTGCTAAAAGAAGAGATCTTGAAAATTCTCACACCACACACACACACCACACACACACACACACACACACAAATAGTACCCATGAGAAATGATGGATGTGTTAACTAACCTTATGTGGTAATAATTTCGCAATATGTATGTATATCAAATCATCACACCAGACACCTTCAACTTACACGATGTTATATGTAAATTCCATCTCAATAAAGCTGGAAAAAAATAAAAATAACTTGCCTGATACCAAAATGCAGGGGGCAAAAAAAGAGGGTATTTGTTCAAATAAAGAATGTTCCAATTGGGTTAAGGGCAAGAGCTTTTGATTTATGACATATGGTAACAGTGAAAAGAAAGAAATCACATGAACCCTTAATTATGTAAATAAAGGTATGCCAGGGGCGCCTGGGTGGCTCAGTGGGCTAAGCCTCTGCCTTCAGCTCAGGTCATGATCTCAGGGTCCTGGGATCGAGCCCCCCATCGGGCTTTCTGCTCGGCAGGGAGCCTGCTTCCCCCTCTCTCTCTGCTTGCCTCTCTGCCTACTTGTGGTTTCTGTCTGTCAAATAAATAAAATCTTTTAAAAAATAAAGAAATAAAGGTATGCCAGAGTTGCTGGTTGAGGCCACATCATAACTGAAATGTCATTCTCCTCCTGAACACAGCTAGCTCGTGTGTTGCCAGTGGTCACTTTCTAAAGGGCTGGATGTTGACCCTCAGTAGGTTTCTGTTTCCTGCACATTAGGGTCAGCAGCAGGTGCATGTGGGACAGTTCGAATTTTAGCTGACCGCTGAGGTCCTTCATTTTCCAGTCCAGCACAAAAACTATTGGAAGATATCAGACTTGACTTTTCGGTGATACAGAACGGGTTATGCTGGACTCCGGCAAACCACCTAAAATGGACATTGAATGTTTCTGTTCTTCAAGGTCCTTTAAACACCTTTCTTCTCAGGTTCCTGCCTTCTGCTATGTTAGCGCCCTTATCTGTCTTTTCCTTCTCCAAATTCCTGCTCACTCTTCATCCAAAAGAGTTAGCTAGCTCTTTGTTTCTGTCTCCTTACATGCTGTGCTTTTTCCTTCCTCCTACAAAGTAGAGAAGGAAACTCAGTTACTTTGCTGTCAATAACACTTTCTTCCCCGGTTACAAGGTATTGAAGACAGGGCTGGATTCTGGAAAACACTAAATGTTCCTAGGATTAGGGGCTGTTCCTTTTGACCCCATGATTTCAAGCCAAGTGTATGACCCAGTAGTGGGTTGTCCAATTTTGACATAGTCGTGTTGTTAGTCATTTCTAGTTTCTAGTTTAAAGGTGCAAATAATGCACCTTAAAAAAAATCATTAAAAAATTCTGAAGGTTTTTGCAAAACTTAAAATATATTCTTTTGGGGCACCTGGGTGGCTCAGTGGGTTAAGCGCCTGCCTTCAGCTCGGGTCATGATTTCAGGGTCCTGGGATCGAGCCCCGCATCGGGCTCTTTGCTCAGCGGGGAGTCTGTTTCAACCCCCTCTCTGCCTGTTGCTCTGCCTATTTGTGATCTCTCCCTGTCAAATAAATAAATAATACACACACACACACACACATATATATATATATTCTTTTTTTGGTTCAAGGGCAAAGGGAACACAGAGCCCATTGCATATCTGCATATCTGAAGGAGGTAGGTGTGGGCATAACCACACACAGCCAGGACTCCTGGAAATGTAGGAATCTTCTTGAAATATAGGATTGTTTATTTTTCTTCTGACTGCCTTCATTAGGGGCAGCAAAGGAGGAACATTTATTAGCTGCCAGCATGCCTATGAAAAGCAAAAGCCAACTCTCCTCCTGTCTCTCTCTGTGCATCTCTTATGCTCTCTACTCCCTACTCCCCACTCCAGACTGGGAAACTGGGAAACTGAACCTAGACATCCCACGGGACTGACTGGGTTAAACCCAGGCACCCCTAAGCCAGAGATAGTATTCCAAACTCCTTATCTTTCTCCCTCCTGGACTCTTAGCTTCTGGAAGATTATACCCACTCTTAGAGAGCTTGATCATTGCCCGTGATGGACCTTACTCCTTAGGCTGTGGCCTGAGAAGCACCGCAGCCACAGGGACTGTATTTCAGAGGTGCTGAGAGAGAAGCCACCAGGAGCACAAGCACAGAGGTTTCTGGTTTCCCTCATCCCTAGCAGGTGCCTCTACGCAGAAACCAGGAAGAGGAGAGTGAGGGAGCTGTCCATACCCTATGCCCACCGCAAGTCTGGTCCCTGTCCTCACTGTGCCCACCCACAAACTTAAGCCATGAGAACAAGGGACAGTGCTGCCCAAGTTAAAAATACTCCTCTGTGTTGCAGGGATGTACCACAAAGCTGAAAAATAAACAGAGACTCTAACATTGGGACCCCTGCTCTTTCAGCAGAAGGGACACTTCAGAGCTCAAGGGTAATGATTGGTGGACCCTAAAAAAGCCGATTGCAAACAGGAAGCAGAGTAAAGAAGAAACCAAGGCCTATTATATGGTTTTGGAACACTGCCGCGGAAGATTCAATGCTTCAAGGCAGCAAAGGCTCTGCAGTGTTATTAGAGAGCGTCACTATAGGGATGAAGCCCGCACAATAATGGTGCCTCAAGATGCCTTAGTGAGACCAGCCATGCCCTCACGTGGACACTGACCCAGAGTCCACCTGGAGCAGCAGAGAACACACAAGGAGAAGATTGAGCATGAGAAAAAGGAGAAGGGGCCATGACTTCCCCTTTTGAGATTCACACGTGAAAATCAGGTTCGACTTACGTCCAGAAACCACTGCCAGGGCAATAATATTTAAACTTATTTTTAAAAGTTCTTTTCAAATGTAGTTCTTCTAAAAATCATTGAGGGACAATTTAAAGATCAGAAATCTAAGCCTTTATTTAATATCAATCTCCCAGGCTTGAAACATACCAAACCTCTCTAAACTAGATGGTTTTATGTTGACATATCCATGAATGTAATTCTACAGTGTATGAATTTAAGAAAACAATTTTTTATTTTTAGATTTAGGGTTTAGATAGCTTCAGTGTATTACTGGAGGGAATTTATTATTTTAGATTTAGGGTTTAGATAGCTTCAGTGTATTACTGGAGGGAAATGCATTATTATTCATTTATAGTTGATAAATATTAAAACCCAGAAAAAAGTTAAAGTCAGTCAGTCTTCTATCATAAAACCCACCCTTTCCTTTCTCTGCTCCTTTCCTCCAAAATAAAACCTAGTGAAGCTTCATTTTTTTAAAAAAATTTATAACTAAAGGAATTTTTTTTTTTTACAAAAAACTTAGGTTTAATAAATCATGGCCATGAGCTAACCCACATTTGAATCCAGAAAATGCGCTTGGCATTATCCTTCTCTGTTCACATATATTTGAAGTAAATTACATCAAATTGTATTTGAAATACCAAACTGGCATTAATGGAAGCCTTTTTTTGCTCCAGGCACCATTTTAAAATAGATGAGCATAAAAATGCAGTCTGCATCATTAAGTTTATATGAAACTAGTGAGAATAAAAATCACCATGTAAGTTCTAATAAGATGTGTTTTTCATTCCAGTTTAATAACCCAAGACTATATTCATCTTCCAGTATAATAAATACACCGAGAGGAATGTATTCTTTTGTGAGCTTAACATGTTGAGGTTCCTCTTTTTTTTTTTTTTTCCTCCAAGAAGATAGAGTTTTCTGGGAAGCTGGGTGAAGAAAATTCTTTAATATGGCAGTGCAGAGTATTATTATCATAAATAATTAATGTGCACAGCAGAAGAAAGCCGAGCTTCATTAATAATTCTTATTTTTAGTTGGCATAAGCTAGAGGTGCTGTATCTTCTTTCATCCTATCTATGTCAATTTTCTTGATTTTAATTTAATAGATGTTAAAAATTTTAAAGGTATGGTGCATTATGCAGCGGGTTTTTGTTTTTGACTAAATAACATCCTATCACTAATTCTTACCTGCCAGGATATTTTTAGAAACGGGGAAAAAAGGAAGGAGGGAACAAACGTTGGGATGGGGCAAGGTAGAGTGTGCATCAATGTCACTGCCTTTCATCTACCATTTCCCTCTGGGACCAGTTAAGATGCTCCTTTGATTAGAAACCTCAGGAAATATTAAGAAGCTCTGCCATGAATTTCAGCTCATCAAACTCGCCTGTTTACTTTTCAAATCCAGGGCTGATCCACCTTCCACATCCTGAAAACACAGGTTCTCCCTGACACAACCTTGCATTTGTGATCAACTACATCACTTGTCAAAACCTCCAAACCTTTGATCATGGGCATTTGTAATTTATTAATTCAGCATCGGAGCGGGAAAACAGCTAAGTGTTTCTGATTAGCACAACGGAAGAAATAAAGAGTCTGCGACCGAGGGCAGCGGGGTTGCGCTTTACGAGGAAGAACAAGGAGCATCCATGACATTCCAACTAAGGGGGACTGATACCAGCCTGAGCAAGTGTGAAAGAACCAATGTTCTTTCACGGGAGAAAGAAGGCCCAGAAGAAGGGGTAATTGCAACCAACCTCAGGGAGGAAATAATTCTGACACAGAAGAACCTGAATCCTGGGTCTAGGCATTTTTGCAGCCTTCTCTGTGGAACACCGGGACTGAATGAGGTTCTTCTTTGCAGCCGCCTGGGCCTCGTTCCCTAGCTGGCCTTCCCCTCGCCAGCATTGAGTAGCTTTCTGCACAGTTCAGCTAAGGTGAGGATGGAAATCCAAGCACCGCTTACAATAGGATATGGGATACTTCTGTCCCCGGTCTCTTGTGTCAGGATAATTCAAGTGCCGGGTTTAATACCATTTGCCTGGGTATGGACTGGGGGTCCTGGAAGTCACTGCTGACGCATGCTGAGCACAGCAAGCCCCACGCTGCCTTCAGATCCCTGCAGTCATACCTGGCACAGGGCCGCCTCCTTGACTCTGCGCCGTAAGATGCAAAAAGTACCTGGTCCTCTTCCTGCTTCTGGGCTGGGTTTCCCATTCTCTAATTAACCGCAAGTTGTGGCATCAGGGATCCCAGGTGGCTAACCCTCTCCAAGTCCATTGTTACCAGCTGGTAGGTCTGAGTAATTAGAAAGATGCCTTGTGTTTATTGAACACCTACTAAGTGCCAAGCATCATGCTGCTTAACACAGGGCATCTATCTATAATCCTCACTGTGAAACTTTGAGGGGTAAGTCAACGTTATTGAGAAAATCAAATTGCTTCATCTGTAAAATGGACAAAAGTCCATTTTGTCCAAAAAAAGTCAGTCACATGCAGGGATGTGTGGTCAGGCTCAGAGAAGAAGCCAGATCCATTTGGAGCTATGTATCCATATCTGTATCTTTTCTTTCTGGACATCAATCATATAATCATATAAATGTATAGGTATGCCTCCATCTATCCATCTATCATGTATGAGAACGAATTTGCGGTTGGCATCACTGGCCTTTAATTTTCTGTTCATTCATTATTAGCTGAATGTTAAGTGTTTTAATCTGCTCATCTATTTTTCTTATCACGCGGCATTCACAGGACCACCTTTTTGCCATGACTTGGTGTGCTCTCTGACTATACAAGCTTATCTTCACATCAGTAGGAGATGACTATTTAAAGAAAAGTTAATCTGGTGCCAAAAATACATATCATACCATGAATTTCAAATGCACGATCCGAACCACCTGCCCAGCCCAGCCTCACCACCCCCCACCCCCCGCCCTGGCCCTGCAGCGAGGTAGGGTCGTTTACCTGCCAGTGTGGGACCTGCTTTAATCTAGGCTCCCGGTCAGGGGAGCCTCCTGGGCTCAGCAGTCAGAGGTTTAGTGGGGGCGGAGAGCACACAGCCTGTTTGAGCTCAGCCTCTGCTGTTGGGCAACAGGCTAGCTCTTCTAAACCTCACTGACTCTCTCTGACCTCCCAGACTCTGAACCTTATCAGTAATCTCCATGTCCTTGCAGGTGTTCCTACAAACACAGTGCCTGGACGGGACATGCTCTGACCTTTCCTCCCCCCATTCCACTCGTTGGGCCATATCACTGTTAACTCTCTTTGCACTTCTTTCAGGTGGGTCTGCTGTTTGCAATCTGATTTCTGCTGACCCAGTTTCCTGAGCTAGGCTATGCATTCACCGAGAGCAGGGGATAGCTCTCATCTTGTTCAATGCTTAGACCTAGACGGCCTTCAGTAAAAATGTGTTTATATGAATGAATACACAATTGAATAAAGATTGCACTGTGCAAGATATCCCATCCCTCCAGGCTAGCTGATCTCCTGCTCCCTGCCCCTGCCTCACCCACCTGGGGTTATTACTGCCTGGACCCTCGAGCAATGCCAATTAGAAACAAATTGAGGTCTCCCCTGTTTGGGCTTGATCTAGCTGCTTCCCGTCTTTCGCACAGGAAAGAGCATCCCTTTAGGCAATGCCTATGATCCGAGCCCCTGTTTTGCATGCTCCACTGTGCAGGTGCCCCTCGAGAGCCCCGCAGAATGCATTGTGAAGGGCACGCTCTGAGATTAGCGTCTCTCTCTAGAGCTCCCCGTCTTTCTTGGTTGGTGACACAGTGAGGTTACGTCACTCTCCCTAGGTGATATCTTAGAATATCTGTGGCAAAGACTCCAATGAGTTAAACACACCTATGTTTTAATTGTGTGTTTGCTTCCAGAACAGCAAGGGAGAAAAGTTTTTGTTTAATGCTCACAGGGCCAATGACTGGCAAAGGAGAAAAATGATGCTGGAGGTGAAAGTTGCCAGTTGTGTAGTCTCTGCATCCACGCTGACAAACAAACAAGAATTGCAGCCTGGTTCCACTCTTCCCCCAGTTTCTCTGGCCCAGCGATGATCTCCGCATCCAGGGTATTAGGTTACTCACAGTGAACTTGCGGTTGGGAGTCAAGAGGTTGGTCTGGGAAAGAGAGCTTGGTGAAAATCCTGACCTCAGACACATGGGAGTCATGAAGAAAGATGTATTCCTGATGACCAAAGTCAAAGCAGGCTGAAGAAATGCTAGGGAATGCTATTATGAACAGGAAAATCTTGTTTAATTTAATACGCTTTTTGTCTGGCTTAGTTGGAGAATGGTAACTGCTACTCAATAAAACATTTAATAGAGATTTTGCCTAGTGATTAAAGGATGGACTGCAGACTTAAATCACCAGGGTTCAAATCTTGATTATGTCTTTTACAAGCTTTGTGATCCTGGGCAATTTATTTAACCTCTGTGCCTCCATTGTCTCATATCAAAAATGGGGATTCTCTTAAGGACATGATAAGGGTTTAAACAAATGATACACTTTAAATTAAAAAAAAAAACTTGTAACATGCATGGCACTTAGCAAATACTTAGTGATCAGGTACTTGTATTATTATTATTTTACTCATGCTTTTTAAAGAATTGAGATATAAAGTTATTTCTATTAACATTATTGAATTTTTCTTGGGTGATGAATTCAGAGACATGCAATCCTTCAGTTCCATCACTGCAGTTCTGGTAGTTAGGGAGTCAACATCAATTTAAATGGATCCTTACCACATAGTGGGAATCGAGACTGCAAGTCCACACCTCACCCTGTGGTCATCCAACTCGTATGAGGTGAATTTGTACCTGAACATCAATTTACTAGTTTATGAGTCATAATTTACCACCAAATTGAATGGATATGTTTGTTTGGCTCAATCAATTTATTCCCTTCTTTTATGAGGAAACCAAATTAAGGTATTATGGCTGGTTTTTGAACATAGGGAGTTGAGGGATCTCTAGGGCAGTTCTTGGAGTGATGGTGACCTACAGAATTATCTGCATACACTTTCAGGGCTTTAGTGAGCTTTAACCTTATGTTGGAAAAGAAGCTGTTCTCTCAAATCGGGTTCCACTGCAAGTGTACACTAACTAAAATGTCACTTCCTAATAACTTCTGATGGAGGCTCCTTCGTTCCAGTGTTAAAATGCCACAGAATCACACTCTGGAATCCTACAACAGGAGAGGAGAGCTTTTTTCTCTTCAAAGAATGTCACTTTCTGACATTTCCTGTCCTGGAGCGGCCATTTTGGATGTCATCTGACTTTTGGCGTAGAGCTCACTGCACTCTCTCTATCACTGGTATAAGTGTCAAGTGTCATTTTGCTGGTAAACTTAGAAATGTCCTTTACTACATAATTTCAGTCAATAAAATGTCAGATAGGCTATAGATTTACTATATCTTTTAAACTGGTCAATAAGATAAAATCTTCTAAGTCAGACCAGAAATACTGTACAAACCTACAAAGGATAAAGGGGCAGCACATCATTCTTAAGGTAACTTGGTTCTGTTTATTATCCCATTTATATCTATTTTAGCAAACAAAGAAGTATCATCATCACTGCACCTCCATCTTTTTTGTACAAAGTGCCTTGCTCCAGAAAATTTGCTCCAAAAAGGATGGAGCCAAAATGGGGTTTTAAAAATATTTGTGCCGCAAAGTGTTTCACTTTTGATTAAAATGTATCACACTTGAGAAATGATTGAACAACTGGTTGGAAGTCACAAAAATATTAACTATAATGAGCTCATTTAAATAGAAACAGACGTGCTATCCCGCTGGTTGTCAAAAGTTTTCAAAGACGGTTTCTCTCGAGTAAGCAGGGTCCTGCAGACTGTGTCCATCTGTCTTCATGAAAGAACATTTTACGTACTATGGAAGGAAATGCTCCTGTGAAAACACCATTTGGAATTATTGATCTCTTGATCACTTGTAGATCTCAGCGGGAAATCGGAACAGCAATGGGCTCAGACGGGAATCACCAGTGCCAAGAACATTTAAAAACTTTTTGGATTAATAGGTGGCTGGAATAAAAATAAAATCATATTTGTTAAAGAGGGAACAGGTTTCATTCCTCTCTCTGAATCACAGAAGGGATTTTTTAAAAAAGTTTTCTGAAAGCCCTCCTTGGTCTTCCTTTAACATAGTGAAAGAAACAGAAAAGAAAACCGTACGGCTTCTGTCTGTGGGTGTGTTCCCACTTCTCAAATCCCTGGCCTCAGCTGCTGGGAAGGCACATGCTGAAGCCAAGCACTCAGTGGGGCTCAAAGACGCACTTTCTACGTTCTTCCTTCATTGTTTGTCACTGGTGAATTAGAGGATTCCAGAAAGCATCAGGACTCAAGGGCAATTGTAAGATGTCTGGTGAGACAGTGTATGTTATGTTTCTACTATTTCCTTAAACCTAGACCACAGAATTCCAGAAAGGGAAGGGAGCTTAGATATCAAATCTACCTTCTCTTCCTTTTACATGGAAGAAATTAAGGCCCAGAGAGGTGAAAGGAGATCTTGTTCTTTAGGAGAAATGTCTCAATTTAGTGACGTAGAAGTCTGACTTTGCTAAGTACGATGAAAAGAGGTTGGTTTTAAGATGACTGAAAAGCAACCCCCATGTGTTAGCTTCCAGCATCTTCTTTGTGGTTATATAGGTAGCTCTCTAGTATCTGGAGGCACTCATAAATATTTGTGGAATGACTAAGTAGATGAAAAAAATGGGCTCTGAATCTCTATTGCAAATAACAAGTTCACAAATAGGGATGACACAGACATGGAAATGTGCAAAATAAGCCTACATTTCAGGAGGAAAAGACAAAATAATTTACGTCTAACAGTTACAGCCAAGTACGAATGTATTTTTAAATGTTGCCGAAGCCGTGTCTGATTGAAGGTTTTCTGAAATGTTGCTGAAGCCCATTATGTTAAAACGGATTTGGTTTCAGGAATAAGTTTTCTCAGAACTGTAGTGACCATGGCTCTTCTTCACGTTTCCCCTTCTTATTTTGCTTTAGAAGTGCGTACTGAGGGAAAACAAACTGGGGCAGACTTCGCTCCTCAGTACTTTTGAGGCGTTCAGGAGGAAATCCTCTAGGTGCCTATGGACTCCAGCTCATTCCCATTGGCAAAGGAAGACGCGGTCTGGCTTCTTTGCTGATTCTCTTTTGAGACATTGCTCAGGTTCCCTCTGCGCGTCATTTCCGCTGGGTCAGCGCAGCGCCTAGCGGAAGGAGCATGAGGGTAAGAGCGCCACCTACAGGACGCGTAACCCATACCTCCATCAGCCCAGATCGCTTCCTGCGTGCTACCCACGGGTGTGTGTGTGTGTGTGTGTGTGTGTGTGCGCGCGCGCACGTGCACCTCTCCTCCTCATCCCACGTTCTGTTCCCCTCACCTGTTTCCCTCACCCGTTCAAAACCACTTTGATAGCCAGTTCTCCTCCCAATACTGAGCTCGAAAAATAAAACGACCCTAACCTAAAAGGAGCCACAGCTAAGGAGGCGTGAGAAAGCATAGACAGTTTGAAAAAAATAATAATAATTGGTAGAGAGGAAAGAAATGTTCGGTTACTATTTTTTTAAATTGTTTTTTTATTTTTGTTTTTTTTCCTGCTTGGCATTTGTTTTTTTCCCTGCTTGTCTGTGTAATAAGGATGAAATGGGTTTTAGAGGAATGAGGACCCAACAATGCTCGAGAGGGGCTGGCTGGGGGAACAGCCTCCAAGGCAGAGCCATTCAACTGCCTTCAGTCATTTCCTATTTTTAATATTAAAGGAATATGGAGAGAAACAGGACAGAACATAGCGTTCTGGGAAACCAGTAATCAAATGGCCTAAAGCTAATGTTTACTTTTTGGAATGTTTTATGAAGGCATTACTTGGAGATGTAAAAAAGAGAGAGAGCACCTAATAATAGCCTTTCAGTGGCGGAAATAGAAAAGCAGCACAGACATGATAATTGAATTTGGTTTGGATGGTCAAAATCTGTGTGATCCTACAGCTGTATTTTCTAAACCATCCGCTTGACTTTTAATACATGTTCCACGTTTTGTTTCCTTTGCCCATTGCTGCATTTGAAAATTGCTAATTACCTTACAAGCCTATTCAATTTTCCTTTGCTACTAATTTTTTTCTTTCCCTCTTGCAAAGGAAGATGCTCTGCCATCATTTCTCCTCAGTCCTCAGTTCCCTCACCCTGCCATCAGAGCAGGTCAACAGAGGATTAGAGTCAAAGCAGATCCCAAAAAAAAATAGGAGAGAAAAATCAGCAAACCCAGCTCCATTCCCCAGGCACATAGGTTGATGACTGTTTGCACTTTGCCCTACATAATTCAACTTGGTGCACGCTACAGGTAAACCAAAGAAATGGGAGTGTTTTTATCACACTTAATTCAAGATTAAGTACCATTTAAGTTATGGAACAGAGGCTCCAAAGTTGTGGTGTAATTTTACTTATGTATCTTGAGTCCTTATTACATTTTGTACAAACATTCATGTCCCCAAACCCTTTTTGGTATCATCCAAGAGAAGAACCTCCATGTGTCCCAAAAGATGTTTTATTTGACCTTGGGTTGCTATAAAGAGCAGTGCCATGTCCTTACTATAATTTAATATTGCTCTCTAATGTTTATATTATGAATTCTGGACATCTGGGAGCTCATAAGATGACACCGGAATTTGCAACTTAGTCCCATTTATGTGGACTTGAATAGATTTGCAATATTAAGAAACTAAAAGATCTATTACAGCTGGACTCAGAAAAAGTTATTGACTATTTTTGTCTTCTTTACCCTTTGTTTCTTAGTAGCCTAGAGTAATAATCTTTAACATTGAATAAAATGTTTATAAAGTATTTACAATTATCTTCTCCCATTTGAGCTATACAATGTCATGTGCATTGGAGCACAATATCCTTAGAACACTGAGGCTCTGGTAGGTGAGCTAAGTTACTCAAGTTATTCAAAACTTCTAATAAGGGTTAGAGCTGGGACAAAGAGTCACTCATTCATTCATTCACCACTACCTATGGAGCATCTATTATATGATGGGCATGATGTTAGATGCTGAAAATACAACCCAACCCCTGTCCTTTAAGAGTTTATTGTTCAGGGGAGATGACACATATATGCTAAAAACCAAATAGGTATTTACTTACAGCTATCATATAACTATGAAGGAAAAGCCCAGTGAACAATAAAGGTATAGAGGAGGAAGCCTATATGCACCAGTTAATTGCAAGAAACAATCTGTTCTAGTTAGCCTGAAAGGAAAAGGATCTGTTAGAAGGTAATGAGTTTATAGAAACTTCTGGAGGAACTAGTAAACCAGCTAGGGTGGGAATGCCAGGAACTACTACAGCAGTAGATACATCTACTCCACAGAACATAGGCCATATTCAGACCTCACTGCAAAAAAGTTTAGAAAATATATGTTTGTTTGTTTAGCTTTCTAACATTTGTATAAGGGGAAGGCTGCTGGGTGGGGTTTGAGGTGGGTGTTAGGCAATCCAGAGAACTGCCTCAAGATCCTAACCTAGTCTGGGACTATGGTTGACTTCCCTAAGTCTTGAGTTCAGCTGACATTGGAAGGTTGTGGAGGAGTTTGAGATGATTAGGTGAAGGGACACAGGTCTGGAGGAAAAGAACATTGTATGTACTGGGGACAGCCTTTTGGAAGGGTCGCAGTGCAAGTGGAGATTTAGACATTAGAACAGGTGAAAGGCCAGTGTAGCCAGAGTGTATCAAGGGAGGTAGAGAGGGATCATAAAGGATGTTGGGAACAAATTAAGCCATTTTGAGTGCTTCCTAAAGCCAATGGGAAACCACTTGTGGGTTTTCATCATGAGAGTCACCTAGATCCTCTGAGTCTTAATTCTGTTGATCTTTTCTCTCCTCTTCATAGATCTTACAATCTTATCGTTTCAATAACCTCTAAATTCATTGCTGGACTCTTTGCAGAGAAAGTGAAATAGTCTAAAAGTTAGCTCGACCAACCTATTTAGAGAGTTACAGGCTGAGGGAAAGCCATGAGCTGACCCCCGCATCTGGCAGCTCAGCCTCTCAGGGGTGATACTCATAGTAAATGAGGATCATGATTCAGAGCAAGGTACTGAGACATAATTTCATTGCATGTGAAGCTTGCTGCAGACCATGGTCTGTGCTGGGCACAGAGGCTCTCGGGTTCTGTGACTATTTACCATTCTCAACATCACCTCTTGCTTGGTACTTCTGGTTTACCATCTCCTTATGTGGAGTGTGGCTAAAGTTGGGTGTCTTTGCTTACAGTGGTGTGGGGCTTGACCCCTTCTCTAGGATGGAGGCAAGGGCAGTTAATATCCATCTGGAAACCCAGCAGAGCCTTGGCTCACACGAAAATCTCCCTCTGCTTATTAATAACCTACCAGAACTCTCACTGTCTCCTTTTAATATCTGGAACATCTTAAAATCTGGAACATCTTAAACAAATGACATCTAACATATTATCCAAATTCTCTAAAACTCGGATTTTTCATTTTGTTACATCTGAGTTCTTAGCTATCTCTAAGGAAATCTTCTTTTGAGGGAATGCAAAGGCCATCCTGGGTACATATATTATTTGATAATTTCAAATGAAAAGCATTCTTCTTTACTACTGTAAATTAATTCCTCTTTAATGTCATGAATCCAAACAATTTTTGATACTTTTAATTTTATGGAGAATCTAATCCATAAAGCGTAGTTCTGAAGGATGTTGAATTCTGTAGCCATTTTTATTTTAAAGTCCTAACAATTTCCTTTGGAAAATTTGCAAGAAGTAGACAATTTGATGATAGTCTTGTAGATCAATTAAGATAGTTTTAAACATATTTACCCTACTAAATTATCTTAAAATAGGTCAGTTATATATCTATAAGGTATATGAAGGCAGAGACAGTTACATGTCCAGTTCACTGCTCTGCCCTCTCTGCCCTAGAACTTACTCAATTATGTGTTGAATGAAGAAGAGCAATTGTTTAGAACCGAGTATCAAGCCAGTAAAATAAGACCCCATTTCTCTTTAACCAGGATATCTTTGTGAAGTTCTGAGAATCTTACACCTTCTAAGAAATTACTCTTGGGGTCCTGGAAGTTTCAGGAGAAACTGTCACAGATATTTAGAGAAGTATACTTGACCTCCAGAAAGTACATTAAAAAAATAAAAAGTAAAACATCAGCAGAATTAAAAGGTATCTATGTAGCTCTCTGTCTTCAAAGATGCTTTGAGACCCCAGACAGTTCTTCTTTAGGGAAGCAGCATCAAGGACTCAGATCTCTTTTTAAGGCCATAGGGAAATGCATCATGGTCAGTAGGAGTAGAAGCAGACTCCTTTGACCATAATGGGTTCAGAGGCTGCAGCAGAATGGAGAGTTTGAATTGACAAGTTGTCTTAATGGAGTCATCTTGCTGCAAGAGACACACCTGTTCTATAAATACAGTCCTAACAGATTTCTGCAAGAATCACTGGAGTCTAGGTGATATTCAGGATGGAATGAGGTGACAAGTAGATAAATGAATGTAATTCATTATTCTGATCTTCGTAAATAATATTCTGTTGCTTTTCTTTTTCTTCTGAAAGAGCTTCATCTCTGCCCATCACCTCCTGCTTCTAAGGAAGCTGTTTTATGAGTCCTGTGAATCAGGTCATGGTATAGGACCAAATAACCAACAAACATTCCAATACCTCTGGCAGGTTTTGGAGTTTATAGGCAGTTTCCCTAACTCGCAGCAACTGCTTCTCTGGGAAGTCTCTTGAGCCACATGGGAATTTACTGGGGATTTTTTTTAAATGTTTAATAATAATATGGATAAACTCAGTGTCTTCTCCTGGCCTCTTACTCTCAAGCAAAAGACAAATACAATTTTGTCCCAATTTGTCAGACCTTTTCTTTCACTGAGACATAAATATTCCCTTGAGACATAATTTCAATTCATTTGTTAATTATGAACAAAAGTTCTTTTTGATTTATCATTTTAATAAGAAAGTTGTATCATCTTCATTGGATGAATGAACCAACAAATTGTGATCCATACATACACAGGAATACAACTCAGCAGTTAAAAGGGACAAACCATTAATTCACACAATCACATGGATGAATGTTAAATGCATTTTGCTAAAGTGAAAGAAGCCAGACCCAAAGGCTACGTAATGCATGAGTCCATTTAAATGACATTCTGAAAAGGCAAAACTATAGGGATGGAAAACAGGTCTGTGGTTGCCAGGGACTGGGACTGGGGAAGTGATTGACTCTAAAGAAGAAGCATAAAGGAATTTGGGGGGTAATGGCACTATTCTAGATCGTGACTGTGGTGATGGGTACACTCCTCTGTGCACTTACCAAAACCCATATACCACAAAGAGTGAGTTTTATTTTAATCTTTGTATAGAGCAGACTAGAAGACTACAAGTATATAAAGACATAGTCTACAGTAATGTTTCCCAAACTGTGCTCGGTAGAACACAGGCATCCCTAAATATTATTAGGTGGTGCTCAAAAATAAGGGAGGGGGGCTTAAATCGCTCCTCATTGGAAGGATTCAGTGCCCAATGAATCTGGGAAACCTTGCATCCATAATCCCATTCCCCTTTTGGAAAGTTATGGTCTATATTAATATTCAGAGAATTCTAT
This sequence comes from Mellivora capensis, assembly GCA_004024625.1. Classification (NCBI taxonomy): domain Eukaryota; kingdom Metazoa; phylum Chordata; class Mammalia; order Carnivora; family Mustelidae; genus Mellivora; species Mellivora capensis. Next base: position 158,146 of record PISX010000514.1, read on the forward strand.
AGCAAAACATGCAAACATAAGTAACAACAGCAGATACAGATTACAACTTGGTAGCTCTCAAATGTAATTGAAAATGGAACTCTGTTATTCATAGAACATCAGTTAACATCTAATGGCCAGTTTGAGAAATGCTGATCTACAATGGAGTGGACACTTGACCACAGAATCACAGGATCTGAGTCCTAAAAGGAAGCTCTGGAGGTCCTCCTGTGTTTGGAGCACAACTTAGACATTTTTTGATAGAGGAGAACATACCCTGTTTTCAAGAATGACCAGTTCCTAATTTCACACAAAATTTTTTTTTGGTAGTACAATCCATAGTTAACAATTTTCTACATTATAATATTCTTCCCTAGCATAGCCTAAGGGCTTTGTCCTCTGATGTGCACCTTTTATCTCCCCCCCTCCCCGCACTTCCTGCCCCTCCCACCTGTGGCCTTTGGCAACAACTCCTTGCCACGTGCTGCTATCTGGGAGAACAGTGGTGATCTCTGGGGGCTGTTCACAAGGATTCCCCCCTTCCCTGGCACTGCTCCTAAAACACAGGAGTTGATGCCCAGCTAGCATGCCCATCCTGTGTCCCTGTCCCCACTGTGGCCACAGGATGCGTTTGAGGCAGGTCTGCTCACAGACCTGCCAGATCCTCTCTCCCAGGTGCAAGAGAGACAAGCCTAGGGATGCTAACCATAGCCTGGAGTCTCCTTAATTCAGGGCCTGAGGGACAAGGTTTATGGCTTTGCCCTTCCTGCAACTTGATTCATTTGTTTGGTTCAGCTTTCATTTGCATTCAGTGAGCTACTCCAGTCTCTTCCAGCAGATTCCCTTTGAGCTAAAGTCCATTTTGTTTCCTGCCTCCCCCCAAAACTTTAATATGCTGGGAGAGATCCCGTATCTTCCAGTATCTTACCTGTCTGCAGGCCACATGGGGCAAATAGTGGCCGAATTCCCCACATTTCTGGAGCCAACTCCTGGGGAAATGGGGCTCCATTCCAACTTACCCGCGGATTAAGTACAAAATTGGATTCATGCTCTGGTTCTTCCTGCTGGCCCACTTCAAGTTCTTATTCCCTGCACTTGGAGTCTGTCTCGCTTCCCTCCGGTTTCCAGGGACCCGGGAGGTTTTAGTTTAAATCCATCCTTGAGGAGAGTTCATTTCCACTTACCTCCTTTCCGTACGTGAGATGGTCTCCACTAGTCATGTTTCCTTGCAATTCCTCCCCACTCTCCTTTTCAGCCCTTTCCGGCTTCTCTGAAATCCTCGTGCAGACCCTTCACATGACACAAAATACTTTAGGAAGTGGCCGAGTCACATGGTGATGTGCATGGAGTTCTCTGGCATGGAGTGGAAGAGAGGCCTTAATTTTTTTTCTTGACATCTGGATAGGGGCATTTAACTAAACTATGCACTTTGGAATGGTTCCAGAGCACCTGAGGACAGATGCGGTACCTCTGAGGTTTGCAGTAATGCAAGGATTTATATGCAGCATTTACCCCGTGCTGGCTCGGAGTGTTACTCTTTTTCATCATTGATTTATATACTTGCTCAAAGTTTTTCCAGTTGTAGGTGGGGTCTCTGTGTCAGCCTCTGCGCACAAGCAGCTCAGAAAACACAGCTTGTCTCCCACAGCCCTGCAGTGCCTGGCACAAAACCGGGCAAAGGAATAGGCACAAGGAACTATCTCCAGAATATTAGCCGAGTACGACCCCAGGGGCTTCCTGCATTGTATTATCAAGCATTTTGGTACTTGGCAGTTTCCAAAAGAAAAACACACACACAACAGAATTTCTTTAGATATGACCAAAGCTTTATAAGGAAATATATATTTTTTAAAATTTAAGTAACTTTGAGGCAAGTGTTCTTAAGTCCCACTGGAAAGCTCAGATCTCCCCAGCTCTGCTGGACTGTGTGTGCCTTCTTCCCTCAGCCACCGCCGCAGCCAGGTGAACTCGATTCGTGTTTTTGGCAATGTTGGCAGGTCCCGGCCTGGCCTCCCCCTCTGTGCCTCTCCAACCGATTCTCACCTCCCATTCCTCCACCAGGATGAACAGAGGAAGCCCCGTACTCCTGCCAAGGATCATATTTTGGAACTTTGTGGGGAATTACCAAGAGCATTGATTTTATATTTGAATTTTGTTTGAGTACTTAAGTAGAAGGAAATTACACAAATAGATCAAGACAAATAGTCAAGGACATTTTGGGGAAATATTCACGCTTTCGTAAGCGCAGAGCTCAATCATAGGATGCTTTCGAAGCTTGAAGACGGGCTCAGCTACGTGTCCTCAATACCATTCCTATGCCATCCCCATGCCAACGTGGTTTGCCCAGGAAGCTGGATGGGACACTCACACCCCCAACCATAATCTCCCTCTTTCTGCAAGGCTGATAGGCTTCGGGCCCTTTCTGGATCTTTTTCTCCTGTCTGGGGTAAAGGAAGGGCCAGATAGGGGTGGTGGCCAGGAGGACCAGCCTTTCTGCACCTTCCCTAGACTCCACTCTGTTCTGGATCCCCCTTCACTGTATTCTCCCGGTGCTCTCCACCCTGAGTGAGGCCTGTGCACCTGTTGGTCTTCCTGATGACCGTGAGCCCTTTGTAGACTGGGCTGTGAACTCTCTGTATGACAGATGTCTGTCCTAGGTCGGCACTTAATCATCATTTGTTGAACGTTGGCCTCTCCAGGCATAGTTGGCCAGCTCCATCATTGAGCTCTATGTATTATCTGGGATTGGATATTGCCTGTGCCACTCAATGAAGAGAAGACACCCTCCATGTTCTGAGTCCCAGAATAGCTGCTCTCTTCATCCTCGAGGGCTCAGTAGGGACTGAGATGCAGTGCCGGGGACAGGGGGTCAGATTATGAGTGACAAACGTCCCAGCTGGCAGCTCCTACCTGAAAACTGTTCTCTCATGGTCCATTAGGCTCTGGCCTTGAACTGATGGCATCTCTTTGATATTAAGGGTGGAACTGAAAAAAAAAAAAAAGATGGAAAAGAGAACTCACCAGAGAAAAGTTCTCCTCTGGAGGTAACATATTAGAGAGAGCCCTGGACTCCCAAACTTAACCATTTTTTAGGATAGCTCTTCCGTCCTGAGTGCTGGCTACGTGCCTGCAGAGGGTGAATCCCATTAGGACGCGGTCTCTTGAATCCTGACAAACCTCTGAAATCACTATCCTTTTGTGTGTGTGTGTGTGTGTATAAAGAAACTGAGGCACATGGAAAGCATTAAATAAAAATGTATTTTTCCCTCCTTAGAGCTGACTATGCCTTAGGCGCTCCGGGAAACTGACGGAGCCATAAATACGCAGACGGGGAGGCGGGGACACAGGGGTGGAGGAGGCATGAGGATGCCCGATGGCCACGGAGCTGGCATGGGCCTGGAGATGGCTTTCCTGACCCTGGGGAGGTGATGGCGTGGGGAGGCACATACACGTGTGGGTCAGAAGGTCTGCAGCTGCTCAGGAGTGACTTCATAAGGGGCCATGACGAGGTGGCCATTGCTGCCCGCCTGTTAAGGTAGAATGGGTAGGTGTGTGTAAACGTGCATGTGCGTGCATGTGTGTGCATGTGTACACGTGTGTGTGTGTGTGTGTGTGTAGCACTTTTCCCCTCATTATCGGCAAGATTCCCTCACTGGGGACATTTGATCGCTTTGATGCCACTGAACTCATTATTACTTTCTGCAAGACATGAATTCTGCATAAATTTAAAAAATTAATTCCAGTTCAAACAGAGGAAAATCCCGATTTCACTTTCCCCCTCACCTAGGGACTAGGAAGAAGTCGGCAGGACAAGTTAACCCAGTGTTTTGCTTGGAGCTGCACTGCCATCACCTAGAGCAGCGCCCTGGGAACGGCCACCCCCTCGCCCAGCGCCTGCTTGTGTAATGAAACGGAGCGTCAGAGCAACAGCCAGGCCCCTTTCCCACACTGTCGTTAGAACCCCCTTTCTAGAGCACGTCTATCATGGAGGGACGCATGCCCCGCCTCATGCCTCCCTCAGTCACAAGCAGCTTCCACAGACGCCTACACACCATCTTGACTATGAGACTGGACATGAGCGTTCTTTCTTCCTCACATGCCCTCACCGCTGTCTACTTACCAAACTCCTATTTATTATTTTTTAAAAAGATTAATTAATTTATTTTAGAGGGTGGGGTGCAGAGGGAGAGACGGAATCCCAAGCAGACTCCCTGCTGAGCACAGAGCCTGACACGGGGCTCGATTCCATGACCCTGAGATTGGGACCTGAGCCAAAAAGAAGAGTCGGATGCTTGAGGGACTGAAACATCCAGGTGTCCCTCAACTCCCATTTATTCTTAAGGGTCCAGTACAAATGTGACCTCATTTGTGGAATTTTCCCAGTAGAATAAGGGATTCCTGTTTCCTCTGCCCCCGAGGCCCTTTGCATCTGCTTCTCTCCCTGAGCTCAGTTCTGTTACTGATGCTGCCGCTGTTAATCTTCTGTTGGTTTCTTCCACGTGGCCGTCACCTCTCAGAGGGCTGGGAGCCTCTTTGTTTCTCCATTCCCTCAGGCAATACCTACAGATATGTAAGGAAACTGTTTGTTGAATGAGTAAATGAAAAACAGCCACGAAAAGGCAATGAATTAGGTTGAAAGTGGAAAGGACAGGGATATGATCAAAGAGAAAATATGAAACAAATGATAAAAGTTAAATGACTACTTCTGTTGGTCTTACTTGTTCAGGAACTCTGATGAACACATGTTCAAAGGAATTCCTCTTTGCTCTGTACATTACAAGGCCAAACAAACAACTTATGGTTAAGAAAAGCCAATTATAGACCAGTCACAAAAGCAAGTCATGGCTTTATAACTCAGACCCATCCTAAACAGAGGAGAACAGAGAAGAGTGAAATTAGACTGTGAGCCTCTCTCTAGTTCTGTTATCAGAAGGAAAAGGCTGAGCTGTTAGTAAGGAGAGACTATCAGAGAAAAGACAGAGTTAAATTGAAGAACCAACTTCTATTCAGGGTTTTCTGAACAATGATTAGACAAATAATAGTCATGTCTAAAGCTGTGTGGGTGGTGTAGGACTTGGTACCACGTCCAATAATCCCCTCCCTCTTCCCAGATTCTACAGCCCCAAATTGTGTGAATTTCTACAGAGGCCAATGTCTACGGTGAATGTGAGCCGGCTCAAGTCCCAGGACCCTTGGAAGCTACTGTGGTTCATTCACACTGCATTGGGAACATGGACCTAGGCCTGCTTCCTGCAGGACAACTAGCAGGCCAGATGTCCAGACATTAACGCGCGCGCACACAGACACACACACAGACTGGGTGTGGGATTAAACTGCATCCCCACATGGACTCCTATCAAAGGCGTCAAAGACAGCTCAAAGCTGAGCAGATCCTAATTTGTCCATATATCTTTGAGATGTGACTATCTTCCTCAGCTCTCTGGCAGCCTGCCCAGTTCTCAGAGGGAAACTCAGTTGGCCAGAGTTCACCTGGGTTTATCAGTCCCCCAGGGGGATCTGTTTTCTCTGTGTGCTTCTTTTGTTATTCTGCGGGAACTGGGTCAGCTTTTCAAGAGTGGAAATGTCAGAGGAATAAAGAGGCTCCCTTGAAAAGATCTTTTCCACCACAGAAAGGAAACATCTCAGCATTTCCCTTAAATAACAACATACAGCGTGACAGCCTTGCTTCCGACCCAAAGAAAGAAGAGAGGCCGAGAACACTGGGCAACATTTACACACACACCCCTCTGCTGGGGAGACAGCTGGGCCGGGGCTGGGTCATCCCAAACAACTGAATTAAAGGAACGGAAACATCAACTCTGTGGAATCTTTCGGATGGCAAACGAGGTTAGAAAACAAAGGAAGGCTTTCAGCAAAAGCCCGATTTTTTAATATTGCAGTGTGCTTGGAACATAAGGCTGCTGCCCCAAGAATCAGGAATCCGAGTCCTGGGGAGAAACCCCATCCAGACCGCTGTCTCCCGCAGACCCCAGCAACAAACAGAATGGCGTTGTGGAAGGCAGCGAGCTGTGGTTGCTCGAGAAAGATGCCACCGTTGGTGAAACAGATTTCACCCTATTGATCAGGCTGCTAGGAAGATGAATTTTCCCATGGTCTGGCTGGAAGAATCCTAGGAAACCTTTACCATGAGTCCACCTGCATTGTGGAAATGGGCATTCCAAAGACGCAAGCCTATTCACAGTGTAGATACGCCTAGCCCGTTCCCGATGACAACATCCCTCACGGTGCCCCCAAGTGTGGCAGCGTCCTTAGCCAAATATACACACCATCACCGAGTAATTGGCACCCTGTAACAAGCTGAACTGACTTTTGTAAGGATTTTATTTACATGTTTATTTGAGAGAGAGCACAACAGAGATAGCAACAGAGAGCACAGAGAGGGAGAAGCAGACTTCCCACTGAGCAGGGAGCCTGATGTGGGATTCGATCCCAGGACCCTGAGCTCATGACCTGAGCTGAAGGCAGCCACTTAACTGACTGAGCCACCCAGGTGCCCCAAGCTGAACAAAAAGCCCTTGTGTATCAGGATTCTTCCAAAGCATTGGCAGTGGGAACTCAAAGATGTCCATGCCCGCACTGCCCCCTCCCACCCAGTGTCAATACATCAGAGGTCAAGTAAACACCAAGATGGCATAGACAGAGCAAATAAGGGGGAAGTAAGGAATCTTAACTCCAATTAAATTCTCTGAGAGATAAAAAGGAATTGCTGGAAGTCATGCCAAATCCTGGGAGGCCGAGCTGAGGTTGTTGCCACAGACGTTTGCCCCCCGGGGCTCCTGCCTCCCCATTTGGGCACCTCCTTTCAAGACACCTCCTCATTACCTCTTCTTACCCCAGGTCGTATGAATCATGGATGACATGCTACTATTTCAGCAGCTGGCCCTCTGAGCCCCCAACGAGTGTTTCTCAAGTATGAATTTTGGGATTCATGTAAGAAGTAGCAGAGGAGCTTTTCAAAGGGAAAGATTCTGGGCTGCGGCTTCAGGATGAGGTAGCACCAGCCCATCTCAGATGGCACAGATATTGGGGGACTTCTGCTGAGCAGCAGGGGGTACATCAGAATTAGCTCCAATCCGGAGGCCATGTGAGACGTGGGAGATGGAATGGGACAGAGGTGGCTCTTCCAAAAAGCAATCCCCCGTGTGATTCTCATATGCTCTTTTCTTCTGCAATTCCCTTTCCCCATTTGAGAACACTGGCACTTTGTTTAGATTAAAAATACCTGGGACTAATCCTGGCTCTGCCACTCATGAGCCCCCACGGCCTTGACATCACTGTGTTGGCCTGGATGTCTGTATTTCTAAAATAAGAGCATTCGTCGGTTCAGTGGTTCTCGACCATGACGGGTCACCAGGACCCCCTGGGGAGTCTTTATAATACACAAGTGCCAGGGCCCCATCCAGGGAGAGTCTGACCTGGCACATGGGGTGGGGCCCTGGCTTTGGGTATTTCAGGCTCACCAAAGGTTGCTGTTGTGGGCGTAGCTCTGAAGCTGTGTGACTAAACCGCTCACCTCTCATCGGGGGCTCCCCACAAATGATGAGCAACCCTCCCCCTGACACGTCCACAAGGTTGCTCTAAAGACCACGTGAGGGGCGCCTGGGGGGCTCAGTTAGTGAGGTGGCTGCCTTCAGCCCAGGTCATGGCCCCAGGGTCCTGGGATGGAGCCCCACGTCAGGCTCTCTGCTCAGCAGGGAGTCTGCTTCTCCCTCTCTTTCTGCCTCTCCCCCACTCATGCTCGTGCTCTCTCTCTCTCTCAAATACATAAATAAATAAATAAATAAATAAATAAATAAATAATTCTTTTAAATGAAAAGAAAGGCCCTGTGAAGGAGAAGTTGAGCATCACCTGAGAAGTTAACAAGGGAACGCAGATTTGCTTTACCTGGTGAGGGATGACGCAGCCGCAAGATGTTGTCAGGAGCTTTCTGATCCCCTTTAATACGTTACAAATCCAAGAGTGTTGTGGCTCTTCCTGAGACATTTCTGACAGGACAGCCAAGCCATATTCCGATTTTAAATCCTTTTCTTTTTAGAGAGCAGGTGTCACCTTGGGTCTATAATTGAGTGTGTGTTTGTGTGCGTGGGATGTTCTCATTCTAGAATAACCCGGCTTGCAGGAACTGGGGGTTCCTCAGGGGCTTAGTGGTTTATGCAGCCCTGGTTTCCCGTCAGGACACTAGCAAAGCGGTACTGAGTACTTGCTCTGGGCTGCGCCTGCCTCCAGGCATTTTTGTTCATCCCCCTGCGGCCCCCACAGCAGCTCTGTGGCTCATATTTGGCTCATATTCCCATTTTACAGCGGAGGAAACTGAGAAACGCCCCATTTAAATAACGTCACTGAAGTCACCCAGTCAGTGACAGAGGCAGGATTTGAACTCGGGCACTTTGGCTCCGGAACCTGCATTCTTCAATACTAGAGATTTCTCTCCTGTAATCAGTAGTTCATGTTTGTAATAAAACGCTGGTAACAAATCCACAAAATATCATTGGCTTTTTTTTTTTTTAATCTTAGCCACTCTTAGCTTAGCCACTTAGCTATTCTCAGTGGCTGAAAATCACAACACTCCATAATACCCAGTGTTGCCCTTGATTTTGCACAGAGGAGGAGACGCACCAGCTGTGGGTGAGAACCCTTTGTGCCTGTGTACTTGCCAACTCATCACCACTTTCCTGTTTCTGTGTGAAACCTGAACCAGGCTGCAGAACAGCCGATCTGTCTGTGCAACCCACCCCACAGCTCACACCTGTTTCAGAGGCCCCGGGTCCCACTGTGTTCCACCCAGCCCAGGGCGGCTGCGGCGGTGACTCAGCCTTACTGAATCCGGTGTTTCTGGCTGCATTTCTCTGGACCTCCCGAGCTAGAAAGCCGACACAGGCAGGTTCACACACCTCTGGTCACAGATGGAAGATGTGCTGGTACTTTTTTTTTTTTTTTTTAAATTCAGAACACTTTGGAGTTCTAAGGAGCAAAGTGACAACATATCCTTGTTTTAGGAGGTTTTGCTCCTTTCTTTGCACTGTGGACCCAAACACAGCTAGCAGCTGTCAAGTGCGTGATAATGTGTTTCCTTTCTCCCCCGCCTCTACCTCCTCCTTAGCCTTCTCCTCCTCCTCCTCCTCCTCCCTTCTTCTTCGTTAAATACACATTCCCTATATGTCCCATTAACTTAAAAGCTCTGTATTAACTGTACATTATCATTTTACAAATTGTGTGTTTTTCTTGTTTCTTTATTGTACAAGTCATAAAATGTAAAGGTGGGTTCTCACTCGTACTGAAAATAATTTTATGATGTGCTTAGTTGAGTCAGAGGAAGCTGGTTAATGGAAGATGTGGAGCATGGGGTCATTCAGTGGAAGGGGGCAGTTAAAAGAACTTGTGCCATAAAAGTTAATGAGAAAAAGTCAAGAGTTAGGTGTGTGCTTAAGTGTAAATTTTGATGAACTGTGTATTAATGTCTCTCTTAGGTTTAAGTGTCATTCAGTCTAGAAAGCAGCCGTGGAATAAATTTAGTTACAATGAGCGCCGCCCCCCCCTCCCCAAAGGCCACTTTCCTCCTAAAGATGGGAGGTTTGGATCTGCTTCTTAGTCAATATTCTCAAATATAGATTGAGAACTTACTAGGTCAGATAAGTTTGTCAGATGCCTTGGAGAGAATCCAGTAAGGAAAAAAAAAACCCATAAACATGTAATCAAGGTGGATATTCCTCATAGGCTTATGTAAAACTTATCGTGTATATCCTTTATATATTACATTACATATGACATGTATAGCTACGACATGGGAGCAATAAGGAACAAGATTGTACCTTCCTTATTTGTCTTTATCTTAGCACCTTTGCTTTGGTAATTTCCCCTCAATGGAATGTTCTTCTCTCTAAGGCAGTATGGAGCATGGATTCTTCCTTCCATCATTTAGAACATACGTTCAACATTGTCTCCTCAAAGAAGCCTTTCCTACCACCCAGTTAAAGTACCTATGAGCACTCATTGTGTTCAGTGTCCACACATCCATTATCCCACACCTGACAGTCTTCTTTATGTAATCCTTTATTGTCTATCTCCACCTTTCTAAAAATGTAAAGTCCATAAGAACAAAATCTTGTATGTCTTATTCACTCCTAAAGAATGCCTGGGGTGTAGTGGGAGTTCATTAAATATTTACTGTAAGAAAGAGAAGGAAGGAAGGGGAGGAGGGGAGATTGGGAAGAGGGAGAGAGGGAGTGGGGAAGGTAGCGAAGGAGGGAGGGAGGTCGTGAGAGAGGAAGGGAGGAGGATGCTGAGAATGATCATAGGGATTAGATGTTGCCTTGCACAATCAGGGAAAACTAAGAGCTGTGACCTGAGTTATATCTTAAAAGATGGCAGTGTGGCGCCTGGTTGGCTCAGTCGGGAAGGGTCCAACTCTTGATTTCAGTTCAGGTCATGATCTCAGGGTCTTGGGATCCAGATGCACATGGTGCTCCAAGCTCAGTGGGGAGTCTGCGTGAGATTCTCTCCCCTCCCTCCACACACACACACTCTCTCTCTCTCTCAAATAAATAAATCTTTAAAAAAAGAAAAGAAAAGATGGCAGAGGTATGGTTTCAGAGCTGGTGGAAGGAGAGGCAGGTTTTCTAGTCAGAACCTCTGAACAGCCAGTTCTGTCAGTTGAATATCCTGGAGAGCGTACTCATTGGTGTGACCCCAGGCTCAGAAGGCATGCTTCCAGCAGTGGATCTGAGGACGTGGCAGCTTGGGGTGGGAGGGCAGGTCTGGGGAAAGGAACTCAAGGCTTGTGTGAAATTGTAGGGATCACTTTGCAATAAGGAGGGGATGGGATTAGGAAGCAGGCTGAAGGAGGGACACAGTGGGTGACTCCTGGGTCTCAAGAGAATTGGAGGGTCTCTCAATCATTTGCCTGACAGCATTTTGCAAAGCTGATTGGCAGATGGACTGAAACTCGGAGTCATCTACTGCAGAGCTGGTAGAAAATGAGCTCTCACGTTCCAGACCGAGAAAGACTGCTTTCTTCTTATTAATATGATGGGCTCTTGTCACATTCTGTTCAAGGATATTGGACTACAGTGTACACAGAACTTGAAGTAGCTTTCAAAATCTCCTCAGCTCCTTTAGGAACCAAAGTGGTGGTAGGGACTTGCCATTGCAGTTAAAAGGTATGAGCCGCAGCTGGGTGGGTCCTTAACAAGTGATCCCCCACCTTCAATATCCCACAGATCCCACTGATTCTCATCTTCTAATCCAGAGTTAGCAATTAACCTCTTCCCCAAGAACTAGCCCTCCATGTCTTAATCTCCTCGATTCTTAATACTCTCTTGGCAACTGGTCTTCTCCATTGGATTCTGAATTGCCCTTTACATGGACTCTTATGTCCCACCAATTTTCTAGCTTATCTCAAACAAGACTCTACCTGTCCCATCATTCAGGTACCAGTAGCTTGGGGCTCTGAGACACCCCCCGCCCCACCATCACGTGTATTCTGACTTGGCTCTTCGTCTACACTCGGCATTTGGGATAGTCACTCAGGCCAAATAACCAACTGAGTAGCAATTCCTTCCCGCATTTCTTTCCCAACCCAGTTTATTCAGGCTGCCACCATTTATAGAGTCTGCTCTCACATCCTTTGTCACACTCCCCCGGACACACAGGGGCCTCTTTTGTTAAAGGTGGCAAATATCAGCATTGTGTCCTGAAATGGTATAGTCTTCTCTTCATCCCTCCTGTATAAACCCAGGAAGGGAAAGAGAAAATCACCTCTCAGAAAAATCCATCATCAGAGTAGCAATTTCTTCTCATTTTTGCTCTAAGTTGGGAGCTGCCTGCTATCTCACTTAGATAATATCTCACTTAGGATAAAATGATTTACATTAGCTCTACTGCCTCCCTCCAAATTAGACAATGCTAAATGCTGTTTGTGACACAATAAGTTAGCTTTGTGTTCTTCTGAAGATATGTGGCCTGCTAACCACGGCGCAGGGGGCCGTTGGCGTGGGTTCTGGGTGGGGGGAGGGGAAGCCATGCGGCATCCCACATTTGGGCCTTGGCAGGTTGCGTGGTGGTCGGCACGAGGAAACTGAACAACATCTACATGGCTCACTGCTTATCAGGAGCGCACACTGGCTGCCATGCTGTAGGGGCACCAAAGGAAAACAAAACAACAATAAAGGGAGGCCTTTGTCATGGATTAAAAGGGCTTAGAAACATCTGAGCCATGCAGTTTTCAGACACCAACACTGCCAATGACTTCACGACAGAATGCTAGAAAATGTGCTAAGGGGGTGAGATAGAGTTGGTGGGGGCGCCAACACACAGGCTTTGTTAATGGCTCCTTATCTGTGTGAGGGTGTGGATGCACAATTCACCAACAGAGTGACCTTTTACAGAGTGAGAGGAATAAGGTTAATGACATTACAGCATTGCTCCTTCTGATTGCTGCTAAGGGTGTCCCTAAAGATTGCCATTATTGGGCAAATTCTTCCTTTTTCAAGTGGGTTCGTCTGGTGTATCCCCAATTTGTTTCCTTAGGAAATTCATCACTGGTGCTAATAGAAGGGTCCATCTTAATGCAGAAGTAGAATAGTTAGCTACTTGAGTGTTCTTCAGGGCTCCACCATGATCTCCTTCCATTCTATACCTCAATTCTATACCTGGTCATTGTCAGTTGCAACCCCGTTCCCCCAAATTCTTTCTTTAAACATATCATTATGTGGTCCTCTGCCTTAATTCACTTATTCAATGTGTCTCCATGTGTCTTTGGATGAGTATATTTCAAAAGAGTCAGAAATATCGATGTCTGTCAAGAATTGATAAAATAATTAGAAAATCAGGAAGGATATTGACTATTTGGATAGTCAAGGATATTGACTATCATCCACCTTGATCTAATTGATATTTATGGAAAACTCCCCTCAACGACCACAGAATAAACATTCTTTTTAAAGTGCACATGGAACATTTACCAAAATAGACTGCAATCTGGACCATAAGTCAAATCTCAATAAATTTATTTATTTTTTTTTTTAAAGATTTTATTTCTTTATTTGACAGAGATCACAAGTAGGCAGAGAGGCAGGCAGAGAGAGAGAGGAGGAGGAAGCAGGCTCCCTGCCGAGCAGAGAGCCCGATGTGGGGCTCGATCCCAGAACCTTGGAATCACAATCCGAGCTGAAGGCAGAGGCTTTAACCCACTGAGCCACCCAGGTGCCCCAAATCTCAATACATTTAAAAGAATTCAAGTCATACTGTTTATTTTCTAATTGCAATGGAATTAAATTAGAGATCACTAACAGAAAGAGCTCTAGAAAATCCCTCCATATTTAACTTAAATTTAAATATTTAATATTTAAAATTAAGTAACATAACTCTAAATAATCTAATGAGTCGGGGTGCCTGGGTGGCTCAGTGGGTTAAAGCCTCTGCTTTCAGCTCAGGTCATGATCCCAGGGTCCTGGGATTGAGCCCGGAATCGGAATCGGGTTCTCCGCTCAGCAGGGAGCCTGCTTCCCCTCTCTCTCTGCCTGCCTCTCTGCCTACTTGTGATCTCTGTCAAATAAAGAAATAAAATCTTTAAAAAATAATAATAATATAATGAGTCATAGGAGAAATCAAAAGGGGAATTAAGACACATTTTGAATTGAATGAGGCAAATAAAGAACATATCAAAATTTGTGAGATACCACTAAGGCAGCATTTAAGCAGTCATTTACAGCACCAAATGCCTGCATTAGAGAAAGAAGAAAGGTCTCAAAAAAAATGACCTTAGCTCCTATCTTTAAAAACGAGAGAAAGAAAGAAGATAAGCCCATGAAACCCAAAGTAGAAGGAAAGAAATAATACAGATCACAGCAGAAATAAAGAAATAGAAAACAGGGAAAAATTAGTTAACCCAAAAGCTAGGTCATTGAATGAATTTTTTTAAAAATGAGACAACTCTAACCAGATTTATTGGGGGAAAAAAAGACTGATGTCACAAATTATTGGTACTAGGTGTGAGAGAGTTGACATCAATGCAGAATCTACAGAGATCAAAAGAATAATAAGTGAATATTATGAACTACTTTATGCCAATAAACTTCACAACTTAGATAAAATGGACAAATTCCTTGAAAGACACAAACTACCAAAGCTCACTGGAGAAAAATATAGGTAACTTGACTAGCCCTACCTCTATTAAATAAATTGAATTTGTAATTAAAAACCATGTTCCAAAGAAAAATCCAGGTCCCTATGACTTCACTGGTAAATTTACCAAACATGTAAGGAAGAAATAACACCAAACCTGTCTTCCAGAAAAGTTAGGAGAAGAAGTGACTACTTTCCAACTCATTCTATGAGGCCAGCATTACCTGATACCAAAATCAGACGGATATATGAGAAAAACACACAAACCAACCACAGATCAATATCACTTATAAACATAGACACAAAAATTATAAACAAAATTTTAGCAAACTGAATCCACCAATATATAAAAAGCATTAGGATCAAGTGAAGTTTACCCCAGGAATGCGAAGATATATTAACATTCAAAACTCAGTGTAATTCTCCATATTAACAAACTGAAAAAGAAAAACCATGGTGTCTTTTCAACAGACACAGATAAAACATTTGACCAAATCCAGCATTCATTTCTGATGAAGACTCTTAGCAAACTAGGAATAGAAAGTAATTTTCTCAACTTGACAAAGGGTATCTATAAAAAACTTGCAGATAATGGTATATACTTACTGGTAAAAGACTGAATGTTTTCCCACTAACACAAGGCCCAGCACAAGGATGCTTGCTTTACCACCTCTATTCAACCCCGATTATTTTTCTATTTTATTCAAGGCAATAGGCAAGAAAAGGAATTAAATCATCCCTATTGGAAAGGAAGAAGTAAAACTGTTTTATTCATAGAGACATGATTGTCTAGGGACCTACAAAAAATGTTATTAAAACTGATATGTGAATTTAACAAGGTTGAAGGAAATAAGATCAATATACAATATATAAAAGTCAATTGTGTATCTATATAATAGCAATGAACAATCTGAAGTTGAAATCAAAAACACCACCAACCATTAAAAATGGCATCCAGAAGTAAAATCAAATACTGAAGGATAAATCTGACAAAGATGGAAAATACCTGCATTCTGAAAATTACAAAATGATGTTTAGAGCTTTAAGGAATACCCTGAAGTAAAAAAAAATAAAACAAATGAATAACAATTACAGTATGCTCCAATTGTTATGAAATTATTTGTTTGATCAGTTAACCATTTGTGTGTTACCTGCAAAAGAGATGTCTGCTAGGAAGGGCACAAAATATTAGTCAGCTCTTTCCAGGTGGTTGGACTTGAGGTCTTTTGTTGATTTTTAAAATTATTATACTTTTCAGTATTGTTTGCTTTTTAAAAACAAGCATGCATAATCTTTTAAAAGAATGGGAATTTTGGCTCAGTTAGTTAGCATCTGCCTTTGGCTCAGGTCATGATCCCAGAGTCCTGGCATTAAGCCCCACATAGAGCCCTGCATCAGGCTTCCTGCTTGGTGGGAAGTCTGCTTCTTCCTCTGCCCCCCACCCCACTCACCCCGCTTTAAAAAAAAAAAGAACAGTAATTTTTAATAAAAAATATTCTGAAAGAAATTAGAGTTAGTGGAAAATTAAAATAATTATAAACTATGATTCGATATATTTGCTTTATATATGGTATTTTTGAATTCAAATTATGCAAATACATTTTTTATTTCTAAGAGATTTGTAATGAGCTATTATGTGGGTTATTTGTATTGCCTATGGTTAAAATGTAGGCCAATTTCACCTAAAGCCTTATCATTTTCTTTCTCTTACTCTACATTGTCTCTGTTGATTGTGAATTCCAGGTGATTTTGAATACATAATTACATCTGTAAAGAGATTGAGTCAACTCAATCTTTTCAACAAAGAAGGGGAAAATTGGCATTGATCATCCAATATGACAGAAATAGAGCCCAGTTACAAGACAGCACATTGGGCATTGGGAAGAGGGGTTGGGTTACAGATCTTCAACTGCTTGCTAGGGAGTATGCATAATCCAGACTAAAAGCACATTGTGACAGTGAACACTGTGAAGTTAAAAAACAAAAGTTAGACAAGCAGATCAAAGATCAAAGATTTTGTCTCCAACTGGGTAAGGACCCAAGCCCCAGATATTTACTGGAAAAGTGAAGGTTAACTAAATACATGGCAGAAGACCCACATCTCTATATGGTTGTCAGGTGGCAATTGGGCAATTGCACACTGTTCCAGCTTCTCCCCCCCGCCCCGCTTAGTTGAGCCCTTCTCTTTGGTCCTTTGTAAACAGTTGGGATCTTAGTTAAATATTTTAGGCCCACTGAAAGTAAATGAATAGGCTAAGAACATCTGGCTTTGAAGTTTTTAAATGTCAATTAGTATAGATATTTAGACTGTTTCAAAATTAGTGGGGATAAGTAGAATAGAAGACAACTCAGTGACTTGGACTTCCTTCAAGAGCTCTTACTAGACAGAGGCAGAATGGAAAGCCTGGGCTGTAATTACCAGTATCACACCTTTGGTGTCATTAATGTACTACTGCAGTGTTAAAGCCAGCTAGTTCACTCATTTCTACACATCTCTAGCCGTCCATATGTAACGTATAAGTACATCTGTATCTGTACATCTCGGTATCTATAGATGTAACACTAATGTCGATTTAATAGAAAACATTTGTCTCAGTAGTTGCTTGGTGCTATGTGGATGAAACAACCAGTTAACGGACTTGCACTGTTCCGCCAGCAGCTGAGAGAATTAGGAAAAGAGGATAGACAGTTGGATAGACAGATAGTTAAAATTGTCTACTTACCTCTCTCAAGCAGCCCAAGATGTCCAGATCAATCTAGCATCTTCACTCATTTTGGATAAAAACAGCTGGAGCAAAGAAAGTGTTGTCTGGCCCAATCCTGCAAAGACTGAATGTATATAACTGGAGAAAAGGAAAAAAAAAATTAATTACTACATTTTGTGTAGGTGGGGGTTCTTAGCTGCAAACAACTAAATTCACTTGAATTCACTGAAGCTACTTTAAGCTGACAAGGAATATATTGAAGGGTTTTGAGTAACTCACAGAAGGCTCATTTGGTCCAAAAAGCTAGATTTTGAGGCTATCCAGCCACGAGTGATGCCGACAACACCGAAGCAGCTCTTGTGAAATAAGCCTATTCGCTGCTAAGCAAACGTGACTCTTAGCACTGAGCACTGTTACTCCAGAAGAAAAAAATATTCCTTACCCCTGAATCAATATCCTTGCCCAGCCACTCCTTCATGATGGTTAGTTCTGAACTCAAGTCTGTCATGGAGGTCCTAATTGGCTGAAAGGCAGGTTAATCATTTATACACTAGCTACAAGGCATTCTTAGAGTGTGAATTCTACAAATCTTCCATTTTTCTACCATGTAGAAAATTAACAAAGTATGAGAAGGGTGCTCGAAAATGTTGGCAGTCAAAAATGACAAATGTTTACACCACTAATCACATTCTTCCAGGTGACTTCTGTTTCAAGAAGCTATTCAAAGTCATCTCTAGTCATCTATTCTTCTATGGTAGGTGTCAAATTATTTGGTAATGTCTATGAAGTGGTGGGAAAGTGTTGCTTATCTCATCTTCTCTGCCACTGGATTGGGAAAATACTTCTGAAGGACCTTCTTTCACCAGATCTTTCAAGGGTTTCTAAACAAGGCTGAACACATTTTCAGCAAATATGACAGATGAGTAAGGGCATAACCAGGTGGTTCAGACCATGGAGAGAATCCAACTCACCTCCCTAGGGCATGTATTCTATAGCTCCACATTAGAATTACTGTATTTACTTTGACTTACACCTGGAATACTAAAGTGAGCTGGCTTTGTAAAGATAGGTAAAAGATGTTAGTTTGCAAAGCCGTTTTTAGTCATGCATACAATCCTTAGATTGAAGGTTTTATTCAGAAACACTTGAAGTTTTCCCTGTAACTCAGTAAGGTGAATGATAAATCTTCTTTGCCAATGAGCATCAATATGAGACAATGTTTTTGCAGACCCTGCTCATCTCTTCATCTAGTTGAGAAAAAAACTCAAGAGGCCAGTAAGTTGCCCTTAATTGATCAATGATTGTAACAGCTTTGTTAAGTGTTCCTTTTAAATCTTCATTCACGTCTTGGGTGACAAGGGCTTCCTTGTACATTTAAAAAAGAACAGATTTTGCTTCTGGGACACATTTTTAATACCTGGAACAAGTTATTTCTCATCTATATTATTTTCCCTATCTATGTTGTTATATTTTCCATATGATTTTTCACTAAGTTATCAATATCATCTATTTTCAACTTCTCCTAATTTTATCATTTTATATAATCATAGTATATGTCAAAACAAAGTTGTTATATTGTTATTAACTCAACTCCCAACTTCATTTGGATTTCATGAATTTTTCCACTAATGCCCTTTTTCTATTTCAGGATCCCATCTGGGATGTCACACCATATTTATACATCATATCTTCTCTGATCTGTGACAATCTTAGTCTGTCCTTATTTTCATAATTTTGACTGGTCATGTTGTAGAATGTGCATCATTTTGGGTTTGTTTGATATTTTTCTCATGATTAGATAGGGTTGTGAGTTTTAGAAGGAATGCCACAGGGTGAGGTGCCCTTGTCATCACATTATATTAGGAAGTATATGATATCAACATGACTCATCAGTGGTGCATTTAAAATTGGTTAATTAGTTAAGATAGTGTTTGTCAGTTTTCTACGTTCTGAAGTTACTATTTCCTCCTTTCCAAATTCTACCCTTTGAAAGCAAATACTAAGTCCAGCCTGCTGCCACCTAGAGTGGTTGTGTGTGTATATGTTATTTGTAATTATCATTTGGCAATTTCTCTAGGGAAGATTTATCACTTCTCCTCATTTCTTTCTTTCTTTATCAGATTATCCATTTGTATCAATATCCTGTTGCTCAAATTCTTCCTGCTTTGGCCTTGGGAGCTTTTTCAGATTGGCTCCTGTCTTCCTTTGATATGCTTCCACCCTTTTGTTTTGGTTTGTTTTTTTAGGGACTTTCTTATTTTCTGGCACTAGACCATGCTCCAGGCCCACCTTGTATTTTCTTTGACCCAGCCCTAGAATCAGCCATTTTGCTAAGGAGCCCTGGGTCCTTCCACTGGAGACTGGGATTTAGAAACTAAGATATGAGTGCTGGGTGTATCAAACAATACGTTTTTAAAGCACACAGGACAAAGTTACACAAAATGAAATGTTTCCTTAAACTTTTAAAATTACACAAACACCAAGATAATGAAGTTCAAAGTAATTTTGAATATATCAGTTTGCATTGAGTGACATCATCTTGGTTGTATTTGGGATAATAATCATTACTTATGTTTTCTGTGATGAATTGTTTTATTACATAGAGAGTATAGGTTAATAGGACAGAAAGGGAAGAGTCTAAGAACCCTAGGCCTCAGTGGGCGGGGAAGTGGAGTAACCAAAGTCCATGGAGAAAAGGTGTTTTCTGTGGGGACAGCAGGGTTGACACTGATAGCCTTCATGCATATTTCCTTTTTTAGATGGAGCTGGCCCTCATCACTGCTATGGGGATATTTATAGGCAATTCTAGGCTTGCCCAGGGAAACGAATCAATTAAGATTTTAGTTTTTAGTCTATGTTAAATTATCAGTTACTTTTCATTAAGATCAGGTGGTAAAGACAAAGAATCATTTTAACAGTAAAGACCAAGTTATCCTCATTTTAGCTCTACTGTGAGCGTGTTCTTTGTTTTGAGCAAGTCTCTGAATCATCCAGCATTCCTAGTGTCACAGTAGTATAATTTATCTGTTGGCCTATGACTTGGGAGACCACATTGCTTAGTGTCTAAGGGAACAGACGAAGCAGCCTCTACAACTTGATAAGTGTGTGAACTTGAGCAAACTATGTCCCTTTTAAGTCCCTAGATTCCCTTCCTGTAAAAAAGATCATGACAATAATATTTAACTCATAGAATTATTTGGGGGATTAAATTAGAGAATGTTTGTAAGTGCTTAATAAAATATAAAAACCAGCTTTTGTAGCTATAATTATTAAGGCTGATTTTTTTTTTTCTTTCTATTTTAAAGGACTGCATGATGTTATAAGGTGTGTCAGTTTGGTCTTCCGGGTTCCTGCCCTTTGTAGTTCCTAAGCAGATGTTAGAAGGTAGTGGTCAGTCCCTCCTGGGCAGATGAGAGGGAGGCTCAGGACCTTCGTGTGGACTCTCTAATGTCCTCTACCTCTTTCTGCTGAGAGGAGCCATGAGTCCTCCAACAAGTCAAACGCCAAACCTGAATTTTATGCAGAAACTGTCCACTGACCCTTCATGATAAGTTACTTTACATCCTTCAAAATATCATGTTGACTATGCTTAAGAATTCAGTCCATTCTTCCATAGCCATGATGTCCAAGGATGGAGATGGATGAGAGTTTTCTAGATGATCATGTTGAGCTGTTACAGTTCTAACATTTATGATAGGTAAGGCTCTATGGGTTTTCCTCTGATAAAGGAGAGTAACTCACTATGGTAATAAACAAAAAGAAGTATCTATTGCTTTTTTTCCCCATTGTATCTAGAACGTTTGTGGATCATTTTTGTTTCTTTATATGTTCTGTGTGTGTATACAGGTGTAAGCATGGGTGTGTGTGTTTGCACGCTTCAATATTTTATAGTCCACTCTTAAAACCTTTCCTTTTTTTTTTTTTTTGCCTTAGGAGGATTGACTGATATGGTAGGAGTGACAGGTCTGAGAGATATGCAATGTCCTCAGGTAGGTCTGCTCAGGCCAGCTCTCACACACACTAACCATGCTTAAAATCCTGAAAGCAAATGAATTCATCGAGTAGCTATCCAATCCACATTCTATGTGAAAGTGTTTTACTTTACTGTTAGATTCAAAGAGACAACGGCACTCTGGCCTAGACAATGTCAAATAAATTATATGCTTGAACTTGCCACTTGTCAACAGCTCGTTTTGGTGTTGTACAAGCTCCACTATGCGGTCTTGAGAGGAAACAAGTGCTTCGAATCCATTCTTCACTTCTAGGAGGGCACTGCGGGTGTCCTTTGAGAAAACAAAGAAACACTATTCCATTCGTTATCTTTCAGATTTTCCCTTTAATCTGGGTGTAGGAGGCCAGATTCTAGGAGGAAAATGGCCAGTTGCCTTCTAGGTTACTGATTGAAAGAAACATTTTCAAAGTCTACATCGAACTGGCTTAAACAGCCAAAACCTCTTAGAGGTCAGGAGAGTGGTGAGCCTTGTGGGGACATTGACTAGAACAGGACAGCAGGGGCCTTCTGTGCTGACACGGTTTGTTTCTGGACGTGGGTGTTCATTGTGTGTATGTGTTCATGTGAAAATTCATCAAGCTGTGGGCCAGTTATTAGCATGCTTTACTGGAGGGACGTGACATGTGATCAAAGAGCTGAATTTTGTGGCACGTCCAGCCAATGGAATATTATTCAGCACTAAAAAGAAATGACCTATCAAGCCATGAAAAGTCACGGTAGAAACTCAAATGCATATTACTAGGGGAAAGAAGCCAACCTGAAAAGGATTGTAGGATTCTAATTTGATGGCATTCTGGGAAAGGTCAAGAAGGCCTGGAGGTCATAAAAAGATCAGTTGTTGCCAGGAGTTAGAGGGCAGGGAGGGGTGGACAGGTAGAGCACAGGGGATTGTTAAGACAGTGAAACTACTCTGTGTCACAGATACGGAAATGGTGGACACGTGTCATGACATGTCTGTCCAGAACCACCTCAGGAATGAGCCATAATGCAAAGTATGGACTTTGGGTGATAATGATGGGTCAGTGTAGGGTCATCTGTCATAATCAAAGTACCACTCTGGTGGGAGATGTTGATAATGGGGGAGAGGTGGAGAGGGACCGAGGAGATGTGGGAAATCTCTGTACTTTCTATTCAAGTTTGCCGTGAACGTAATACAAATCGTTCCAAACACAAAATCTATTTTTTTAATCTCTCTCTCTCACACACACACACACAAACACACACACACATTTTACTTTTAAAAGAGAGGCTTTCTTTTTTATCTTAAATAGAATTGCCTGTTCCCCATCTCCCAGACACCTAAGCCATGCTTGACGAGTGCTGGTAGGGCAATGGGGAAAGGGAGAAAAGAAGGGGCTCTTAAACCCAATCCTTTCCTCTTTTTGAACGGCTGACCTGTTAGAAGTGAACAGAAATCTTTTAAAATAAGCATGATTTTACTATTGAATTACTTACGAATACTTTCAGAGCAGCAAGCAAAAGGTCGGGTCGAGTCAACACATCTCTGTATGAATTCTTGGTGACAGAATCCCAAGATTTGTGTTTGGTTTGTAACTATTTAACATCGTTTTAAATTACCTGGAAGAGGAGGTAGACAGGGCAATGACCAGATATGCACATGACCCTGAGCTCTCATGAGTACCGAAATGTCAGGAAATTTTCAGGGCAGTTTGTAAAGGCTGGTGGGGAAAATGAAGGAGATGAATTTTACCGTGGGTGAATTTTGATGGAGGATGAGCCATTAACCCTTTATTCATTCATTTAATATATAAAAATACATAGTATATGTCAATTGTTATAGAAAGTACTGGGATTCTTGCCCCAAGAACTCACAGTCTTTGGGGAAGGTGAGTCACCAGATCGACAATAGCAGTGAGTTATGATCTGTGCTGTGACAGGGCAGGGTGTCCTGAGAGCTCCTCGGGCCCCTGAACAAAGCTGGGAGAGAGGTCTTGAGAAGCCTGTTGGGGGTGATGGCACCTGACATGGGCTTTGGCCCAGTTACCCCTTGGGGGTAACTGTTGACTGTTCCCTCAAAATACCAGAGCAGAGGCCGAGGGACTTTGTGGGCACACAGTCGATCAGAAAGCATTAAGCCCTCAAAACCAGCAGGGTCCCCTGTGTGCCATTCCAGTTGGTTCAAGAAAGATATAGAAAAGTTGGAGTCATTTCAGAGAAGAGGAATTCAAATAATAAAAGAGATTAATCCTCTTTTGGGGACGCTGCATATTTTAACATATGAGGCAATCTCATGGATTCCATCTGTTAATATTTGACCCCTCCTCACGCTTCCTTCCAAACCTCACCCTGATCACCAATTGTTGCTGCTTCAGTTACTGGTGGGTAAACATCAGGCTAGCTGCAACTTTGCTTATGCAATGTTCTGGAAGAAGGAAGTCGTGCGTGGGTCCGGTCTTAGCGGCAAGATGAATGTTGATCTGCATGGTGAATGGAGGCTAAAATCTGAATTTTCAGGTTGGAGAACTATGTCTATCTATACCTTACATCTTATGATGTCGTGATAGAACAGAAAGAGACTCAGATGGTTCTTAATGGGAAGCTTTTAAAACAAAGATTTAAAGGGGTGACTTTGGTTAAATTTTATAAAAATCACAGGAGAGCAAATTAGCCTGTGTTTCCATGTTGCATGACTCCAGCGGTGCCAAGAATCACTTACACTGTGATCAGTACTCCCTGGGCTCTGCAGTGTGGTAGCCATGGGGATGGCGGACATTTGTGTCACAAATCTCCAAATCCAAGAACTGTGGGGCAACCATTGAAGCTGAGAAAATATACATTTAAAATAAGTGAAATAATTTCTAACAAAGCTAATAAGAAAATTCCAAATTTCCATTTGGGAAAAAAATGCGCAGACCGAAAATATAAATAGCACAAAGTAAATAATGTTTGCATTGCAGGATAGCCCGAAGCAGAAAATGAACACCCATGAGTCTACAATGATAACAATAAATGATGGTCTAGATAAATAAATGGGAAAAAAGAGACAAATCTTCCTTACAGAGGAATTCCCCTGTTGATACTTCCCCCACAGGAGAGAGGGGCTTATTAATTCTCCTCCTTGGAAGTGTGGCATGGACTTAGTGACTTACTTCTAAAGAATAAAACATGAGGGATGAAAAAGAAAAACTCTACAGTGGAGAAAGCTGGCAGACACATCCTCAACTACGTGATCGAGGTCAGCAGCACCAGTGATAAGCCATGTCCACATCGTGTACCTCTAATATGATGTGATGAGATGGGCACCTCCCCCTTTGGTATTCTTTCCAGAAACTCACAACTCTAGCCTAAACATGAGAAAAACATCAGAGAGACCTAGATTGAGGGTCATTCTACAAAGTGCCTGAACCGTATTCTTCATGGAAAACAGGCAAGTCCGACAGACTCACAGCTCAGAGCAGAATAAAGAATATATGACAACTTGGGACACCTGGGTGGCTCAGTTGGTTCAGTGTCTGCCTTCAGCTCGGGTCACGATCCCAGAGTTCTGGGATCGAGCCCCACGTCGGGCTTCTTGCTCAGTGGAGCCTGCTTCTCCCTCTGCCTGCTGCTGCCCCTGCTTGTGCACTCTCTCTCTCTTTCTCTGACAAATAAATAAATAAATAAAATATTTTCGTTTAAGTGTATATGACAACTAAATGCAAAATGGTATCTCACATGGCATCCTGGAACAGAAGATGGGCATTGGTAGGAAAATGGTGTAATATCAGTAAGGCTGGAGTTTAGATACCCGTTCTTAGCAATGTTAATCTCCTAGTCTAGACAAATGTACTTTGATTATATAAGATGTCAAAATTAAAGGAAGCTGAGTGATGGTCATATAGGCTGTACTATCCTATCTTTACAACTATTGCATAAATCTAAAATTATTCCAAAAGTAAAAGGACATTTAAAATATATAAATAGACTCTGGAAGTATTTAGTAAGGTTACTAAGTGATAGACCCACAAGGTGACATTACAGAAAGCCAGAGGTATTAGATGCAAATCATTTATCTTTAGGGTATATTTACCAAAGATTGAAACCAGCCCAATCCACCACTGACTAACACATGATCTTATATAATCTAACCTTCATTGGAAATGCATGAGCGTGGCTTACCATGCTTTCCCGCACAGAGAGCACATGTTTTAAGTGTTTTGGGGTTTTGTGTTTTGTGAGGGTTTTTTGTTTTTTTTGTGCACTTTTTTTGTTTTTTTATTTTTTTTACCTCAAAGAGCGATTGAAGCAGAAATTTTAGTCACTGTGGTATAGCCAAAGGAAAGAGATTTGGCACAGGGACCAACCGTCTATATGTGTGGCTTGGCTGAAGTGTGGATGGGAGAATGGAGAATGGCTCATGACAGGCGAAGGCAGGGAGTGAGGAAGAGAACAGGGGCAGGAAGTGACGGGAAAGGTGTCCAGTTAGTGAATGGAGCTCATCCAGAGAAGGCTTTCTCCTCCGCAGCACTCCCGACGTTTCCAGCTGGGTAATTCTTCGTGGCGGGGGCTGTCTTATGCCTTGCAGCGGCATCCCTAGCCTCTGCCCGCTACCCCCAGCTTGTGACAACCAGACATGCCTCCAGATATTGCCAAACGTCCCCGTGAGAACCACTGGGTTAGCCGGCCAGGCTGTCGTCCCCACGGGTGTCTGTCTCTCTGTCCTGCGGATGATGTGGAGGTCATTTCTGATGAGACATCCTGCTCAGGCACGTGCGTCTCTTGCTCAGCGGGTTTCGCCTGTGCTTTGGTTGATAGCTTGCATTCTTGTGTTCCTAGGTAGGACCTGTCGGTAAAGCGCCGGGAGTCTGCAGCTGCCCCACGCGGTCCCACAGTGGTCCCACAGCGCTTCGCCTCTCCTTATTTTTCGCCTTGGAAGGGTTAGCTCCCGGCTGTGCTGTGGGTGTGGTGGAGGACTGGGGACAAGTCCCGGCAGAGCAGGTCTTTCCTTGGGGCGTGAGGGGCTTCCTGGAAAGTATTTTCCGCATCTTCCAGGACAAACTGTAACCCATTAGGTGCAGGAGGAAAACACTCATATCTGCATCTAGCAAGCAGATCGGGACTGGGCATCGGGCACATTTTAGGGAAGTGCTTCTCCTTGGATACTGCAATCATGAGGCTCTCATAAATGACGAAGTCTCCCCCGTGGAGGACAGGATGGGACATCCAAATGGACCCGTGGCCACAGAATCCCTCCACGGGCTTTCTCTGGCGAGTTATCATCTTGTCTTCCTTTACCCCATCGATGTCCAGGAGACCTCACTGTGGAGTATGAAAAAGTAGATGACATTTGGAGGTGTGGGGAAATTTTTTTAATTTATTCTAATTCTTAGCAGGTAACAACTATGGTACCACCGACCATCCCATCTCCCACTGATCTCTGTCCACCTTTTATTCCTTTCTTCTTCCTGTTCCCGATCTCTTTTCTTTATTGTTGTCATATTTTTTATTCCGGAGATAATGATTGAGTGTCTGTTACATGCAGAAACTGTCAGACCAAGGAGGGCCCTTTGCTCAAGACTCTGGGCTTCCCTCAGGCCACCAGGCGGGACCGGCCACATGGGCAGGTGGTGGCCGCAGGAGAGGGAGGAATCCAGGACAGGCAGGTGAGATGTGCAGCAGAGGCTGGTGCCTGGACATGGGCAGAAACCCCAACCTCAGTTCTTCAGTCTGAATTGGGGTCAAGAATCCAGCCCTCTCTTGGGAAAAGAACCTAATAGGGACACCTCCTAAAATTACTGGGGCCCTAGGCAACTTAGCCATAAAAAGACTGAGAAGAACAAACCAGAGCCCATGACCAGGACTGGATGGGGTCAGTGCCCAGCTGGCTGAGACCACAGCTCCTTACCCAGAGTAGGGACACTCTGATCAGAGGTAAATGCCTCGGCCGCTCTGCTACTGCTCACTAGCCGTCGTGAAGGCTGATTCACCCTGACCTCCCTCAGCTCCTGACCTTTGCTCTCATTTGCAGGGTTCAGGAGCAGGACTGGCTTCAAGCCTTCAGGAACGCAGCATTGGAGTATACCCTCCCCTTAAAGGTAGAAGAAGGGGGGCGTCTGGGTGGCTCAGTCAGTTAAGCGTCTGCCTTTGGCTCAGGTCATGATCCTGGGGTCCTGGGATTGAGCCCCACGTCTGGCTACATGCTCAACAGGGAGTCTGCTTCTCCCTCTCTCTGCCCATGCTCTCTCTGTCTCTCTCTCAAATAAATAAATAAAATCTTAAAAAAAAAGAAGAAGAAGAAGAAGAAGAAGAAGAAGAAGAAGAAGAAGAAGAAGAAGAAAATAGGTGTTGAACAAAATAGGAAAGAGAAAGAACATGGATGACTTAGGATTCTCCAAACTCTGCTTTCTAGCTCACCTGTGTCTTTACATGATTACTGGATTATTCTGTGTGTGTGTACGTGTGTGTGTGAGAGAAGGAAGGGCTGGAGGGGGTTGTTTTCCATTCTCTGGAGCAAGTGTCCTTGACTTGGGGTCCGTGTGGGCTTCAGTAGTCTGTGACTCTCTAAAATGATAAGCATTAGTGAAATTTTTTTTTTTTTTCTTAGCAAGGAGGTCCTCGGCTTTCTTCAGATCCACAGAGCAGTCTGTGAGCTCTGCGGCTGGAGAACAGCCATGCTGAGAGAGACAGTACTCTGGGAAGCTGATGTGTGACAGGGGGAGGCCTCTCTATTCATGTCACTCCCTTCTTCACATTCCTCCTTTTTAAAATCTCCCCTCCCCCATTTCCTCCTGTGCCTGGAGATTCTCGCACAAATCCATTTTAGAATGTAGGGGAGTATAAATCAGTAATAGACAGTCTGATTCGATTCAGACAACATCGAGCCCCGGCACACCACACCAGGGATGTTCATTTACGTTACATTCATTCTCACAACTCTCCTAAGAGCTGATGGCTATTCCTCCTTTCACCGACAAAGAAACTGAGACTCAGAGAGGTCAAGCAGCTCTCCTGAAGACACACAGCAAGTCAGTATTGTGCAGAGACGCACACGCTTCCCTCCGATGCTGGGAAGGGCAGGCTGTCTCTCCACTGTCCCATAATCCCGCCAGGCTAGAGCAAGACAAAAGTCACGGCGCCCAGAGGCTTACCGAGTCTTTTATACAGATGAGCAACGCCTCATAACCACCGAAGCCCTGCCTCCTGCTATAGTTGCCTTTAACCAGGACAGAACCTGAGGCCGCGAACAGCCACCGTCAGCAGTGTCGGAAAGTGCAGCAGACTGGGTTTCTCCATCTTTGTTTCTTTCTCCAGAGGCCTTTAAACAAATGACAGTGATGGAGAACAGTTATTAAAAGTAAAAATCCAGTGTACAAAAAATCTTGATAATCTCAGAGTTGACCGTCTGGCATCTCTTTGGGCTTGCAGAGATCCAAACAGGCAGCCTACCCAGCTGGGAATTGAGGCCATTAATCAGATTATTCAAGGTGAAAAAACACTATTGCTTCTATTACCTGCAGATTTCAGGCATTTTGTTTTTCTTAAGAGAAGGTTTCTTTGGTCTGGCTTATCTGGCTAATCCCCTCTTTCTCGGCTTGGTTTTGCTTGGTGTCACTCTGATCATACAGGAGCTGATATTTTTGCTGCAAAACCGTGTACGAATTTTGTGGCGGGGGGAACCAGCGCTTTAAGAAAAACAATCTTCAGCAGGGTGAGGACTTCTGTGAAATAGGCTTGACACGCACAATTAGGGATTCTTTCCCTGCGTGCAAAGAGCACCTTTATTGTTATCTATCGACTTCTTGGGGTCCTCTCACCTCACATAGGAGGGCTGCATAATGGAAACATAGGTCATGTTTATGATCAGCTCATTTTGCCCCTGTTTGGCGATCTCTCTCTCTCTCTTTTTCTCCCTCCCACGTTTCATCTCTTTCTGCTGCTCAGAGCTTTGGAAAGCCCCAACAAATATCTGAAGAGCGGCGATACGTACAGTAAGTCCGCATTCTGGGATGAGCTTGCAAGACACACAATGCCAGCGTGGCTCAGTGATCCACTTGTCAAGCCTGCCTCTCCACCTTCCCATCCTCATTCCAGGAGCCTATTAAATTAATGAGATAGAAGTCCGTGCTACCGCGGTCGGCTCGTTATTGGTGTACGGCGCGGTGCTGTTACAGTGGGCTTGTTTTCTCTCCTGGGACATTTAATTTCCGCTTCTCAAATGAGCTGCGAAGCTGAGAGGCCTGGCAGGGTTCGTTCTCGGCACTCTGTGATGCAGATAATGAGGGTACTGATAGGGACCTAGGAGGCTGTGATGGCTCCGAGAGCAGCCATGGTCTGATAACGCTTTATGCCAGCCGTGTCACCGTGGAGCGACTATCATCCCTCAAGGAACGGTTCATCTTTATGTGTAATACAGCAGCTGTCACCTAAATGGCTAATGGGGAAGCAAAGTAGAACCTTAGTGCTAGTAATCTTTGTCACTTAATAATTTTAAAGGTATCCGACTTCAGCGTCTCCTGCAAGTTCTCATAAAAGTGCACTTGCCGATTTTATGTGGTTTGTGGTGGATTCAATGTAAACGGAGGGATCCTTGGTGCTGCTCTGTGCAAATCTAATTTAGTATAATTTGAATAGCCAGGGAATTAAAATGTATTATAGGTAGAAGATGCTGGGATGGTGGAGTGCCTGCATTTAAGAGGAAGATTTATTGGACTCGCAGCATCTACTGTGAACCTTCTACAACCACATTAGCTAACATCTGTTGGAAAATGTCGAGATGTAGGGCTGAAGATGTGCACGCAGAATGTATGCTTTCACGAGTTGGAACGACCCACCGGAAACGTGGGGCAGCGCGCTCAAGCGAAATTAATTAGCGATGGGACCCGTGTCTGCATGGGCAGAGGCGAGAATGCACGCGGGGTATGTGGGTGTGTGAAGGGCCATGTGTGTGTACTCGTAGGTACATACACACACACATCCTTTCTAATTA
Organism: Mellivora capensis; assembly: GCA_004024625.1. Lineage (NCBI taxonomy): Eukaryota > Metazoa > Chordata > Mammalia > Carnivora > Mustelidae > Mellivora > Mellivora capensis. The sequence goes on from PISX010000514.1 coordinate 187,911, forward strand.
ACATCCAACCCCTGCGGAGTGGGAACTGAAGTTTGATTGGATTTAAGGAGCAAGGTAGTAATAATGGGACAGTTAATACAAACAATGTTTGTGTTGACACTGCCCCATTAGTATTTCCTGGCAGATTATCTGGTTTGCCTTGCCTAAGTGCACAAGATTATAGGAGGTGATTATAGGAGGCCAGGGCACTGGATTCTGAAGGCAAGCCAAGCCAATTGCAATTACACCTACAACCAGACTGTTAATCTTGGGGGAGTTACCATACCTGTGCTGGCAAAGGTTAAGAGGCAAGAGATTCTAGAAGGCACAGATAGAGCCAAGTGTCCAGGGGAAGGGGGGGAGAGATAGAAGGGACCCATAATTCTCTTAGGGGATAAATCAAAGGACATTTCGAAATCTGAAAAATATGCTCGTAGATAAGTGCTAGATATACCACCCAGACAAACGCGAAACACGTTCCGGGAAAATATCGGTCAGGAGGCAGTCAGGGGTTCTTGCTCACCGATGAACGATAGTCAAATGCCCATGAAATATGTTGAAGAAACGCTACGTATGATTAGTCTTCTCTCTTCACCACTGAACAGCTTGGGCCTATTGTGAAATGTGAGTTTCGCTGGGAGAAAAAAACTAGGTGGGAGCTGAGGTTCTGAATGATAGTTGGCGATCCCCCCACGCCCACCACCGCCGTCTTCCAAATCATGATGCTCTCCTAAATCTGTGGTCAAACACGAGCCACACTAATGAGGAACTTCAGTGCTGTAATTCACCTCTCTCCAGTGGCACATCTGCCCCCGCTGAGCTCACTTCCTGGCTGCCCTTTGGGCCCGGGGCATCGGGGGTCCACAGGTATAAATGCTCCTTTAGTTCAGGCCCCTGAAGTTTCCACCCCAATTCGCAGTGCATCTCCGAGGATGCAGTGGGAGCTGGCTGTTTTAAATAAATATATAGACTTTAAATAAGGTTTTTAAAAGCACCCTCTGGCTTGTTGATGCCTGAGCCCAAAACAAGTATTGACACAAGTGTTGGAAACATTTGCTAACACCTGCAGTCTGGCTCCCCAGTCATGTGTCTCTCGGCAAGTAAGAGGAGAAAGGCGAGCACAACAGACGCATCAAAAAATTAGACTGGCAATGCAAAAATGAAAACAGTTGCTCTTGCCTAATATAATAATAATGCGACGGTCAGTGTATATTCAGATGGGTAATAATTTCTTTGGTAGTCATTAAAAGATGACTAATCGCCAAGAGCTCTTTGGGAATCCTACGGATATAATTAAAACGCTCTACGCAAAACCCAACCAAATTTCGCATTCATTAAAATCCACTTAATATCAAACGTCATAGTTGAGACCAGATCTTCCATTCGTTGCTATTTTCGTGAGAAGCCCTGTATTTGTGGTTTGAAAATTGGGGGGGGGGGGAATGGCTTTCCTGAGGTGGAAGTTTGAAAGTCAATATTGTCAGCATTAAAAAAAAAGAAAAAACAAAGCAAAGGAAGCTAACATATGAAATGTCTGACTCTTTCTTCCCTCATTTATTCAAACCAAAGGTTTTGCTTCACATGGAGCACAGAGGTAATGATTGTGCATCTGTTGCCATAATACAGTGAGCTAGGAAGAAATAAGTATGTGCAATTCAATAAAGTATATTTAGCATATTTTCATTGCACCAAATATCAGCTGATCCACCTCTTATTAGTATAAATGGCATAGATTAGTGTCAGGCATTTTCAACAGTGAAGAAATTACAGAAGTCTGCAAGGCTCATTAGGCTCTGGCTGCATGTTAACGAGGGGCCAGGCCTTATTAATAAGAAGAGGAAAAGATAAAAACTCAGCTTCGGGGAAAATAAAGGAGCAGAACACGCCTTTAAAAATTCTCCAGCATTTACAAGGGAGAAGGCTGCAACGGGGTGATTCTTTTCCTTCCTGATTTCCTAGACATTTGTGAAGATGGGTATTTTCCTTTATTAAGTTACTAATTTTTTTGGCAATAGACAAATATGTATATTTTTTTCAGTGAATGTCAAATACATACAAAAACTATGTTATTTTATGTATTTTGTTTTATATTTTTTAGAAATGATGTTCTTTTAAAGAAATTAAGTTCTTTTAATATAAAAGTTTATATTTTTTAGAAATGATGTTCTTAAAACTAAGCTGTTCTGGAGTTTGAGCTCTGGTTCTGCATTTCACTCTTGTCTTCCTTCTCCCACACCGTCAGTTAATGAAGATGGGGGATAACCTGTGCAACCTACAGAAATAAAGGACCTGTGTCTCCTCCCAGCTTCCCCACCTCCCTGCACTACAAAATCTGAGCGGCAATATTCAAAAAGCAATCCTTCCTTGGAAAGGAGAGGGAAGATGAGGCTTTCCATGGTGTTGACATCCAAATGAGGGTAATGAGGGCTTTCTGTTAACCCTAAGGTCATTGTGATGAATTCTGCTTGGGGAAAACCAGCTCCATGAATAGCATTTTGCTTCAATTTTGAGAAATTCATCAATAAAGGCTGAAGCCAGAGAACAGGAGAAATAAGACAACACACAGAAGAGTAGAAACGAGGGTCTTGGCCAGAGGCTGTGTTGATTCAGAACTGTGTCAAAAGGAAAGAACAGAAAGCAAAGGAAAAAACCCTCCAGGCTTAGTACCGGAGGTGAGATGCTTTTGAGAAAGGGAGGAAAACAAAACAAAACAAAACCAAGATATTTGTCACAGAGTCTTTACAATGTGTGTGTACTTTATACACACATACACACCCTCACAATGGAGCGATTTTATTGCAAAGCTTTTTAAAAGCAACACCAGAATAAATGTAAATAATGGGTTTTTAATGCAAAAAAGGAAACTGCTCACACTTTGCCCTTCTACAGAGTCTTTCAGCCTCGAATATTTTAATGTTTCTTTTAGGCTAAGTTGTTATAAAAAGATAAGTTTTACATTCAAGGGAAGATAGCTGTGCTAAAGTAATAGTCTATTACTAGTCACCCAGTCAACAGTAACGAATTTAGAGTTTCAGAATGTTTCGAGTCACCCTGCATTACGTTTATGCTTAAAAATCACATTTCTTTTCTACCCATTCCTCTCCACTCGGATTCATGTATTGATTCTTTTTCCCCCTCACTGTGTTCAAAATGGAAGTGAAATGATCCTAACTCTTGAGGTCAGTTTTGAACCAGCATTACCACTAGCCCTTTTACAGTTCCAAAACACTGCAGTTTTCAGCGGATGACAATTGCAAGGCGAGAGGGACCCTTCTCAACACAGGCCAGTTCTGTGAATGTGGCACCTAGGCACCATGCACAACAATACGGAAATGCTGGGATTCTGGGGTGTAGCATGGTGGGTATTCAGAGCCCTGTAAATTCCACCATCTGAAATCATTCGGATGCTTGAAGCCTTAGTAATTGTCATCTTGGTCTGCATTACTTTTTTTAAAGCTTCTTTTCTGTACTTCACCTAGCCTATTTTTCACAGACCAAGAATTGACTGAAAATTATTACATATATGCCATAATATGTTTAGAAATATTTCCCCTTAATAAAATTCTGTGCATATACAAAATTATATCCTCACATATTTGACTATAAGCTTCTGTAAACACTGGGTTTGAGGCACTGGATAAGAATTTTCTGAAATAGGAAAATCAAATTTCTGGGAAGACAACATTTTTTTTTAATAAGAATTACGTTAATATGTCCATTTTAACTCTCAGCTTCATCAAAGCAACTTCTGTGAAATAATGCCACAAAGCTTGTCACAGAGTCAATGGGAAGGAAGCGATTGTTTTTCTTTTCTTTCTACACTTTAATATGGAGACACAGAAATATTTTCTGACCATCATCTTTCAAAGCAGGTTTTACTGGTAGAATCGGAACCCAGCCCGTGGAAACTTTGAGAAGCTCCAACCTCCAACATCCCCATCATGAAAGATCGTGTGTATTACTTGATTTTCTAAAGTGACAAGACGTACATTAAAAAATATTTCTCTTATTGTTACATTTCAGGCACGTTTACTGTTAGCTGCTTGGCTTCATTATGTATCATAGTCTGAATCTACAAATCAAGTATAATTAGACTTAGCGAACTGATTGGATTTCTAATTAAGCTACATTGGAAACAATGCACAATCAGTAAATACTCTGACTAGGTACATTTTAAAGAGCAACTCTTGGGCTTTTTGCTGATGACTAGACACCAGTGTCATTAAATTTGTTGGTGGCAAGCAAATTTTAAAGCTAAAATAGAGGCAATTAGTAAAGATCTTGAAATATTTAATCACGTTTGTCCAATTAGTGTGCAATTAGGCAGTGGTGTGGCGTGGGACAGGCATTCTGCTTCACGGCTTGGTGCAGAAGGATCCCTTTGAAATTTTGCTGTTTAGTTTATTGATATATAAAAAGGAAGTTATGGTTGTAATTTCCAATTTAAAAAAAATACTGTGCAGATGGTCTGACTATATATTTAACAATGTTAAACAAATCCAAACAAGGGAAGCATGTTACCTGAAATTACACAGCTGTGATCTGTGAATAAGCTCTGGATCATGGTAGATTACAGCTGTGCTCATCTCGATCATTGAGACAGCCAGGCACTTTATACGGGAGACATCAGGAACCTGATGACTCATCCAACAGGTCTTAAAATGATTGGCAGCTCCTTCCTTGACCAAATGTGCTCTCCCTGGTGGTTCACTCAGTTCCTCTGAGTTCCAGTGGTTTAAATTTTATGCAGAGGACAGAGACAGGAAGAGCTCCTGCAAGAAACTGACTTGGTAAGTATTGATACGCTGAACAGCGAGGTTCCTTCAAACCGACTGCTCCTGTCTACTTAATTATATCCTGGGGATGGGATAAGGTCAACGGGAGGTTTGGCACGCCCAGTGTGAAAGGAAGGAGGAATGTCTCTTACATTTCAAATGCTTAATTTGCATCGCCGTACCACAGAATAGAGTACTACTCTCTTTAGCTTTGCTGGAAAGCACGAGCTGTGTTCCTGACTGTCCTTTCTGGATAACTGCCAGAAAACAATACTTGCATTTTAAGAGAAGGGCTGTGGAGAGGCCACAGGGCCCTGTGTGTCTCAGGCAGCAGTCAGACCCAGGGCTGAATGACCTCAGAGATACCTGGAAAGTGTCATTCCTTGGAGCTGTCAGATGAGGAAATGAGGTCCCAGTAAGAGATTTTCTAGGTACTGAGGTACATAAACATTGGTGGGGGTGGAGGGAGAGGGGGGTTGGAGGAATGGGAAGATGCACTAGGAAGAACTTCCTATGTACCCTGGTATTCTGCAGAACTTGTTTGGGTCAGAGGAATGTCTCCCATTTTCTTCTGGGGTATTGACGTCACGTTCAGATATAACAATCCCAATATCATCTTAACCGGGAAAGGAAAAGATGCTCATAAATAAATAAACTTGTTTTCCCAGACCCTGGCAACCCAATACATTGAAATATATTGACTTGGAGAATCTAGGAAGAGACTTGGGGACGGAGATCCCTTTTCTCCTAGGTGCACCGACTTTTCATGTTACCAGATGTAAGTACGTTCTATCTGGATAACTTGGAAACCGGTGAGAAGACAATCCCCTGGGTATCCCCAGATGTAAAAGGAAGGGTTCAAAAGAAAAGTGGAATTAAAAACGTCCTTGGGAAAATGACAGGTGAATTCATGTGGCGGATGGGATTAGCGCACATAGGAATACAAGACCTTGTAATAGGCTTACTGGGAATTTAGTTTAGGGAGACTTTATCATATTTATTTAGATATCTCTCCTCTTTCCCGAATTTTGAAGACATTTTTGTCTGCCTCACTTTCTTGAAGCAGGTTACAATTATCCTAAGTCAAAGCCAGCTATTTTGAAACCTTTGAGTATAATTAAATTTTCTATTGAGATTTAATTAAATTCTTAATTAAATTCTATATTTATAATTTTCATAAATTTGTAATTCTAAGTGTAGTGAATTTTAAATGAAAAAAAAATTAGTAAGTTCATTGTGGATTACACCTGTACCTTACACTTGCCCTGGCAGGAACAGGATTCTAGAATGACGCTGTCAGCTGCCGTGGGTTATAGCTGGTGGGTCTGGAAGGACAGCGTGTCTCTGTCCAAGCTGCTAAGGGAGGGGAGAATCTCTTGATTTTTTTTTTTTTTTTTTTTTTTTTACAGGGATGAGGCAGAAAGATACCTGAATGAGTTTGAGAAGTCAAATAATTTCCTGTTTGGCACAGCCCTTCTTTGTTTGGTGGTCTTTGTACAGTAGTGCACTGATGCCCCTCAGGGTCCCTATGTCTCTGTGCTTTTTCTGCCTTCTGTACACGCCCCCAAACTACCCCCCCACCACCCCCCACAGCCTGCTCTCAGAAAGCCTCCTGGATAGGCTTAACCAAACTTAGCGAATAAAAATATAGGCTGCCCAGTTAAGTTTGAAACTTGGATAAGCGGTGAATAATGCTTTAGTATGACAAGATGTCTAAATATTACATGAATATACTTACACCAAAAAATACTTGTTTATCGGAAATTCAAATTTAACCGGTGCCCTGTATTTAATCTGGCACCCTCCTTCTGGAGCACAGTCGCACTTAAGTATACATAATTGAGAAAAACCTCATCTTTCACCCAAGGGCATGTGTATTTTTATGTCAGTCAGAAATTTAGGTGAGAAGTAGGGAGGCCGATGTTGAAATTTCAGGCATCCATTAAGGTACTGGTTCTCCATCTTGGCTGCATATTATAATCACCTGGAGAGCTTTTAAAATCACAATGGCCAGGCCAAAACCCAGACTAATTAAATCAAAATCTCCAAGGGTGGGACCCAGGCACCAGTATTGTTTAAAGCTCTCTAGTGATTCCAAAGTGCAGCCAAGTTTATAAACCACTGAGCTAAGGAAGGGTTCTCAACCACGGCTGCACATGAGAACCACCTAGAGAATTAAAAAACAAAACAAAACAAAGAACAAAAACCATGTCTGGACCCCATGTCCATGTCTGGATCCAACCCAAGAGGTTCTGACTTAATTGGCTTGGGTGGGAGTCTGGCATCCATAATTTTTAAGCCTCCCTGGGTGACAGAGAACCACTGAGTTAGAAGATGTGCAGAAAGGTCTCTTGAGGAGCAATGGGTCTTCTCCATACTGTGTAAATTTACACTGTGGTCCTCCTGTGCCCACATCGAGAGCTCTCCTTGATGCTTGGTTTCTGTGAGAAAAGAGTCCCTCTTCCTCCAGTGGCATCGAATTTGTCTACTGCCCGATATAAATCAGGGTTTTATATTTCAGGGACACTTGGGATGCCCCTGACAGTTGCCTTGGGGGAATCAGATGTGACTGTGCAGTATTGAAAGCATTTTTTTTTTAAAGGACTAAAGTAAATTATATCCTGCTGGGCCAGAAGGGTAGATCAGGGAATTGCCATGAAATAAGTGGTTATCAGGAGATCTGGACAACCAAAGGGAGAAAGAGGCTGGACCTAAAAAAAAATGGTCAAAGGAAAGAAAAATTCCAGAAAAATATCAAGTAGGTTGAGAATGAAAATATTAAGAAGGAGCCAATGAACCAAATGATCCAATAATGAACCAAATTAAGCTTAGCTTGATAGAAAGTTTTTTTGTTGTTGTTGTTGTTTGCCACAAACCAAAACAGAACTTAGGAATTTGATATGTCTGAGTGACAAGTAGCAAAGTTGGCTGAAATCAAACTCACAAATGCTGTTGAGTAGACGGACAGCAGACATTGGTAGACATCAGCTCTGTATCATTCGTGACCCCCATTGTTACCCAACGTGGCCTTACAGCGAGACATATTTATTCCTTTGCCATAGATAGTGTGGTTCAGAAAATGGGAACCCCTTAAAGTACTAGATCTGAGGAGACAGTAACTAAGCTAAGAAGAGTTCTGGCTGAGGTCAGGTGCAGGGAAGGAAAGACACGCAGCACAGAAGAGTCCCAGAGCCCAGGGTGGGGCCGTGAGGACGAGGTAGAGCTGAGCACCAGTGTGACCGTGGCCATGTCGCCAAGTGGGAAGCGGGAGGGAGCCAGGCCTCCTGCTCAGGGCTGGCTGGTGGGGTCTCCAGGAACAGCTTGGGGTCCACTGCCAAAGATCCACGGGAAGAAGAGTAGGAGCAGATTTGCAGCTGGGCTGAGGTCAGGGTCTGACTGAGAACATGAGATCCTGAGTCCTCCTGTGTGCATGCGTGTGTGTGTGCATGTGTGTGTGCGCGCGCGCACGTGTGTGTGTGTGTGTGTGTGTGTTGAGTACAAGCCCAGGTGAGGGGCAGCAGGAATTGAAGAGTAGGTAAAACCAGAAAAACTTGGAAATACAGGCTAAAATTACAGAGGAAGTTTCTGGACTGCTTTCTGCTGAGTCTAAGCCTCCCTTCCAGACCCTGTGACCCTCCTCCAAGAGCATGGTTCTGTGGCTTGATCCAGACTTGGATCTGCAGGTGCACCGGGTTGGTGGGATGCACGAGCCTTGGGCAGAGTCTCTTGGGACTGAGGTCACCTTGCTCAGGGCCACTGCCGCAGGAGCAGCCCCCAGGTCCATGTTTTGTACCGTGTGACCCCACACAGCCTATTTCACAGCTGGTTAGGATAAGAGTGGGTATCCTACTATAGGATGGAAAGCCCTTTGGCGGGCCCCTACCAATAATTCTGTTCAGAGAAAGAGAAACAGAACCCATCAGATTTCTCTCTTGTAACAAATACATTCAGATAGTGGGAAAGGGGCTGCTCAGGGTAAAGCAGGGACAAGAGAGGCCATGGTGGGTTGTGTTTAGGGGGTTTGGAAAATTTGATGACAGAAAGGCAGCTGATGATCGAAAATAAAGCAGCAGAGGTGTGCTGAGAAACGAGGAGATGAGGAAAGGGAAAAGATAATGCTGCCTTTGAGAGGGAGAGTCACTGATCCTCAGTCGCTGTGTTAATTTCTAGAGTTTTGCAGTTTGCGGTCCAGTTCCAGTCCGTGAGGATCCTTACAACAACACTCTGTCCCCTTTTCTTGTATTCTGAATGGATCTCTGTTGCCCTAACCACAAGCATCCAACGAAAACAGAAGGGCACAAAGCAGTTTGTGGTTCGCAGTGGGAAAGGCTCCTAGTAAATGGGCACTTGAGAAAAATCCCCCCTCTTCTCAACACCCTTAATGGGTCACCATAGTGACCGGTCTAGAGTGCCGTAGCAGTGCTCTGGGCATCTTCTTGGGGCTGGTTCTTCAGAGCTCCCCCCTCCCACCCCTCCCCTCTCCCCCTTAGTCTCCTGGCTTGTGAATATTTTGCCAGAGGTCCCAGGCTTCCAACTATAGGTTGCTATAATTTATAATCTCACAATAATCTTTTAAGCCATTGTTAATTTCAGCCCCAGTCCCAAGTAGAACACCTATCCAGATGGTCTTGAGCAGTAACTCAAGTCGTAACACTTGGGTTTACAGCAGAAAAGAAGTTCACATCACCTTGGGCTTACCCTTTCTGTGCCTCATGCTCCTTATCTGTAAAATGGTGATCATGACCATAACTATGAAGAATTAAATGAATTCATGCATTTAGAAGCATTTAGAAGAGTATCCAGGGAATATTAAACCCTAACACAGGAGCGATTGTGTTGCATGCTCCCCTCTACTCTCAGGGACTCTGTTCTTTGTATAAACGCACCCACCCACCTCCCTAACTTGGATGCCTATTAGAGGTGATGGTGTCCCTTTATGGTAGGCCTGCTGTCCTTGACCTGACGCCCTCGTTATGCTGAGTACCTTCTCCTTCCATTGCCAGACTTACTTTGCGTATGTCTGGAAGGCACTTCATGTTTTTGCTTTTTTTGTTGTTGTTGGTCACCTTTGTTGACCAACCCATTTGGAATTCCAGTGAAAGGGAGTTCAGGCTTCTCAAAGTAGGATTATTTTAGGCAATTCCACCTTCTAAATGATCACAGACCCTTCCTTCCCCCATTTCACCTAATGGTACACTATAAAGTATGGCCATTGTGTCAACATCCTAGCTCAGAATGAAGTGATGTTGATCCGTGTATCCTCTGGTCACCATCTGGGCTGCTGAAAAGATCAAAAATCTAAACATAAAATGACTAACCATGACTAGCTAACATCAATGAAGTAATAATGACCATTTACTAGATATAATCCCCCAAACCAGGGCATCATGCTGACTGATTTATACAAATTATTTCCTTTAGTCCTTCCACAAATCTTGGAGGGAAATGTTTTCAATTTTATTTTTATTGATGGGGAAACTAAGGCCTCAAGAGGTTCACTGACGTTTCCAAACTGAATAGTGAGAAAGTGACAAAGTCAGGATCGGAACCCAGGTCCACGTGCCTGGGAAGCCCAAGCTCTTGGCTTTTGCACCGCATGGGACGGGAGGACCCAAACTGTTAACTACTTGGCCTTTGTGTGGAGTCTCCAGCTTCCATGGGTGTAAGCCCCATTCTGAGGAGCCTAGAAACCACCACAAAGAGAAAAACAGACTTGAGGAATAAATGGAAGAATGCGGAGCTCATTTGCACCTTTTGTTTTTATGTTTGTTTTATGTTTTATGTTGTTTTTATGTTTATGTTTTTAAGGACGGCAATAAACAACCAGGCAGGGTCTCCTTTTATGGACAATCTGATGCTAAGCTAAAACATTATGTATATATTTGGAAAATCCAAAAGGTTGGTACAGAGATTTAAAAAACAAAGCAGGCCATTGATCATATATATATATAATGACACGTTGCAAATGAATTTTATTTGGTTTCAAGAATTCTCTGTGAATGTCCAGAGACCCCTTCAAGTCAATGATGGCCCTCTGGAGGGTCGTGAAAGCAGGCAGGGAATCTCTTGTCTCCACTCCCCCTACCCCTGCCCCTGTTGGTACCCTTGCTCTTGCTACATGCTTTCAAGAGGGAGGGAGTGATCACATTTTGTTTGCAAGAGTATAGAAGAGGGGAAGGGAGATAGCTTTTTCTTCTAAAAGAGTGATTCTTGACATAGCTCTGTGGCTTAGTCACCATGCTTCCTTTATGAGATGTTTCCAGGGCACTGAACATGGTACCCATAAGGACTGCAGTTTTCGCTGGTCCAAAACTTTTTGGTGGGGAGATTGTATGTCAAACTCTGTCCCTCCTACAGTCATAACAGTTGCCTGCCAGTCTGCCCAGCTGGCTCAGGGCCTGATTATTTTGATATAAAAAAAAGGAGAGAAGATGCCTTTCTCCCTTTGCCCTCCCCTGCCTCCCCCTCCCCCCCCCATATTGTACAAAACCATGCGGATTTGCTGAACAGGTCTGTAAAATTAATTATACTGTGAGTGCTTGGTAACCAATGAATTGTAAATTGTGCATTATTAAAACAGCATCAGAGCTCTGACTGATCTATTATTCTTTGGGGAATGAACAAAGATAAGAGCTTTATGTGCTTTGGAGGTCTTTCTTGCCACCATACAGCAGGCATGGAGAGGAAATATCAAGTAGTTTTGCATTTTGTATTGTTTTTCTGCAAGTTGAATTAAATAAAAAGGGTATCTTCCCCCCTCCCCTTATTAAATTGTTACATGCTTCCTCCCTGTTCTGTGTGTAGCATCTACTATGGTAGTGGGCACTGAGTAAATGCTATTGTGCAGTGATCGCGATGATATGTTTCCATATATGCTCAGACACAAACACAGTGCCCGTCAACCTCATGTGAACAGGAAATATATGAGATGACATGGCATCGTAATCAAATACATTGTGTCGATGTAGTGCTTCTCTACAACGGCTCAGGAAGAATTCCGAGTAAACAGTAGGACACAAAAAAATATCGGCTGAGTATATGCCAGGGGCCTTGTGGCTTCAGCTGGATTAAAAAAAAAGACTCTGGAAGAAACGGTTTTTCTGGTCTCTTCCTTCTAGACACGATCACCCCTGGGATTTGCTTGTGAACCACTCTTTCTACTGAACTATCTCCCCCGTGCAGAATTTCTCCGTAGCTTCCTATCTGCCGTGATGATTCCTTCCAGGCACTCTGCACAGCTCTCCATGGAAACTTTCTCTTTCCGTGATTGACCAAGCCTGCGGTCCCTGGGAATGGAAGTGCCGGCCAGTCACGCGGCGCTAGTCTTAGGAGCAGCCATTCTAGCTAAGAGAATCAGGAACGGGCATGAGGCGCGCAAACCTACACACACACACACACACACACACACACACACACACACGCACGCACGCCGCCCCCCTCCAAACAGAAACGTTTATAAACCCACCACTTCAGGAGGGAATAGGATGTCTCCGAACAGGGCTGCCCCAAATGCCATGCAGAACCACATATGTAATTTGTGGGACGCAGTGCAAATAGACCATGTGAGCCCCTTGATTCAACAATTGGGAAGAATTTCGAGACGGTGACAGCAAAGCATTGGCCTGAATGCAGGCCTCGTACAGCTGCTCAGGTTGCATACCCAGGAAGCCGGCCCTGCAGCAGAGAAGGGGGTTGGGGGAACATTTGCCCAATGGGTTTTTTGTTTGTTTGTTTGTTTGTTTGTTTAGGGGGGGGAGTTCTGTATTTTTGATGCATTTTCATCTTTAAGTGGCCAAATTGGTTGGGCCATAAGACACTTAAAGCATTTCTCCCGCCCGGAGAAAGACAGGGACAGCCACACTTTTCTCCATGAGGAGACCCGGAGGAATCTCGTCTCGAACCCGGCACAGCAGCCGGGTTCTCAGTGTGGACTGCTCTGGTCCAGAGAGGGCCGACGGCGGAGCCGAGCTTCACCCTCTAGTCTGAGAAGGCTGTGGGCAGTAGCGTGGAGCTCAGCGCAGCCTGAGAGGGCGGATGGACACACAGAGAGATGGCCATGGAACAGTAGACAGAAATCAACTCCCTCGCAGACCCCGACCTTAGACCTAGCTCCGGGTTGTTCTAAGCACTGCGTTGTTGCTGCCTTCTTAATCTCCACAGAACTCCTGTGATTTTGAAGGAAAGATAACAATAGTTTGTTCTGTGTTATTTTTAATGAGCATGTTCTCACCTATTCCTTCCTATAGGAGTTTGGTACAGGCGGTGGGGAAGATGAGCAGAGGAAATGAGGATAGAGTCGGCAAGATTTTATTGGGGTAGGGGGGAAGGAAGTATCATACACGTGGTTTGGGGGTACGCAATCACAGCAGAGCGCAGCTGGTTGAGGTGGGCCGGGGGGTCGGAGGACTGGGGTGCTAGCGAGCTGTACCCAGCCCCGCCTCCCAAGGTCTAACTTCCTGCAAGGTCTTCAGATTTCTCTGTGACCCTGCCACCTCTGAGAGGACCTCCAGCCCTCCCCGTTGTCCTTAAAGGACAGATGTGTGCAGCTGGGCAGGCCTACGGAGTAAGTTGGCTTCCAGATTCCTTATCACCAGAATCATACTCTTGCAATTTCAGGGAATGAATAGACCATCCCAGAGGGGGCAAAGGTCTGGCTGATAAATTTGGTTAAGACGGGAAAATTAAAAACAAAAACAAAAACACAATAGCACATCTTGTAACTCATGTATGGCTTTGTTGTGGAAAATGGGTTTTGCTTTCCTCCCAGAAGACCCCCAGCAGAGAGACTGTATTCCTGAGGGGTGGGGAGGTTGAAGTACTAGTCTAACAGCTCTGGACTAGTCTTTGCTGGACATCAGAACCGGGGCCAGAAGATCCCACCTGCCCCAGGACAGGGAGAAGCGGCTCCTTCAGGCAGCGGGCCCTGTTTATGAGTGCAGTGTGCCCTAAAATTCAAAAGAGGGCAGCAGATAACTGACACAGCCCATCGCACCAGGAAGGCACGAAACCTGAGGAATGTCAGCAGGAAAATGTGCTGCTTTATCAAAACTCATGTCATGCAAGGGTTAGCCACGCCAGAAATGTGTGTTGCTAGCACCGTGTGCTTAATTTAATGTAAAAGCAAATATTTGATTAATGGACTTTCATGAGCTTTGGTGGTGTTGAGGGCAAGCGTAGGCCTCAGCAGCCTCACGCCACGGGACTTGAGGATATAAAAATCTGGAGGTCAGGGCCCCAGGACGAGAGAAATGGCCACACCCTGTGAGGTGGAGAGACTGCCTGTGTGTTTGGTGCTTTGCTGTGAGGGCTTTTCCTGATTCTCTGAAATGAGCAGGACCCTCCCCAGCAAGTGTGCGCTGTCACCTCCTACCTGGTAAATTCCACAGAGTGTGACTCGCAGGAAGTGGGAGAAGGCGATTCCCTGTGACATTCCATGGCTTCCAGAAGACAGAAAGTTTGGGACAGGGAAGACAGGCCCACTCTGGTTCCCAGTCAGGAGATCGGGATTTTGAAGAGGCTGGGGGCACATGGAATGAAAAAAGAGGAGAAAATTGTTGAAAGGAGAGAGAGCTGAAGTTCGCAGTTGAAACTGCAGCCTTCAACCTAATACCGCCGAGTGAAAGTATTAGGATTTCATCCCTGGGATCACTCAGTGGACTGCTTTATGATCCTAATTCCTAAAAAGAGGGATAATCTGGAGTCAACCCCAAACACAGCTTCACAGAGAAGTTCTCCTGTTTCTCCTGTGTCTTTTAGTAGGGAGTAACAGTGAACAAAAAGGAAATCTTATTTTAAAAATAAACCCTAAAATGAGATTGCAAGACTTCGGAGATCTACAAGAGTCTTTTTTTTTAATTTGACCTGGCTTTAAGTAATTATTTTTACTCTTGATTTTTCTTTTAAAGCGTTTTAAAATCATTTTGACTCTACCAAGAGGGCATCAAACTGCATCAGGAATCTAGAAAATGTTGCCTCTGAAAAATTGAATTCTGTTTAGTTTTAGCATGTTTGTGATTTCTAGAAAGAATTGAAGATTTTTTTTAAAAATTCCATCAACAAGTTAGACTGCTTAAACTGTTAAGTTTCCATTAAGACTTGAGAAAATGCACATTATCTTTTTTTTTTTCACCTAAAAATTAACAGCTGCTTCACTGTCTAGGTGCCCACCTGATGCCAAACAAAGGGTTTCTGAGAAACATGCCCTAAAACTTTGGGCTGATTTAATATTAAACAATTACTACGGAGCTGAGAAAATCAGCCCCTTTATAGATGCTGGTGAACAGAGGATTCTCTTTATATGTATAATAATAAAAACCAGACTTGGCAAGAGCTCACAGGTCTGCAGTGACTGTGCATTTCTTTGTATTCCCTAAAATAAATGAGGCAGGAGATTATTTTTTTTACTGGTGTTTCACATGTCATGAAGTTAGAACTGCAAATTGACAAACAAATTAGAAAAGTCCCTAGTGTCCTGCAGGGTCACTAAGAAATTATGAGGTTTGGGTAGATATCCTTGGAGTCTGCTTGTAGAATAGTCTAGAACGATCATGAGATCTTGCACTTGAAAATAACGCTCGATGAAAAGAGGCAAGACTCTTTTCCAGAGGAGTCATCTCTAGAGCTTAAAAAAAAAAAAAAAAAAGAAAAAGTTTTGTTCTCTTAGGAACATAGCCCTCTTGGGGATGACCTCAGTTCTCAAATTACAAATGCAAAAAACAAAAGACCATGTTTACAGAATTTTTTTTTAAGAGGAAACTGATCTGCAAGAAAGAAAAAAAATACAAAATACATGCATCAGGATAAATGGGATCCTGATAATATAAATTAACTGTATTCTCTATTGAACTTAGTAAAGTCAAGGAGACGACAATTTGGAAGACCCGAGTTTTGCTGACAGCTCCGCCAGACCTCATGTCTTCTTACAAAAGGCATACTTTTACATTTCTGACCCTCAGTTTCCTTATCAGAAAAATGAGGGTGTTTGCTTTTACTTCAAAATTCTTATTTTATGATTCACTGAAGTGTTGCAGTAGACCCAACAAACTCCCAAACATTGGGCTGTGTACCTTGTTGAATTAATCTTGGCTTTATTGATGGTAGAGCATAGCTACCAGAAACGACATTACACATATATTATAAAGGGCATCCTTTGCTAAGCCCTGCAGAAATGCACACGTTTTATGCTCTTTTCAACTTATTCTGTCTCTCGCATACTACTCAGTATGCTGTGTACTGCGCCTTGTGTAATATCTTTGGTTTCAAAACTGTTTCTCTAGTGGGGAGTGTTATGAGGACCCTGGCTTATTTAGCGCTGAGTCTGGGAGTCTGTGGGTAGGGTTCTTCCCCTGACCCCTTCCTCAGCATCTGTCTCCATCCTGCAGCACTCAGCTATGCATCAGAACATAGACCGAAAAGCAAACAAGCATTGCACCTACCGTGTGAACAGCAAAGTCAACAGCTATCAAGGCCCCCTGTTTTAATTTCCCATAATCATCAATTTTCCTCTGCCTCTTGGCCCCTGCATTTCCTCCTTGCCCCTCAGACTCCCATCTGCCCTCCAACCCTTCTTCTTCCGTTAACGTTTATGTCATTTATGTCTTCGGTGCACAGAGTACCTCTGGTTTATTCTAGAGAGAAACAGGTGACACAGAGGGTTGAAAATCGGGGTCTCCCAGAAGTGTTGGTGCATTTATGGAATTTTTTGTCCTCCACACTGAGGAGGACCCAGGTGCACGTACGTACACCCCTTGCTCCTCTGTCCTTGTGAACCCCATTTTCATACCGTTAGAGGGCACCCATATATTTACGTCTTACAAGATGAGTAGAGGAAAGGAATTAAATGATACCGAATGACTCCCATGCCTGCATTAGGATCTTTGCACCCCTGATTCACATCTTTATGCGAGTCCTATTGCTAAGTATTGTGACCCCATTATAAAAGGAAGTTTAAAAAAGGCTCAGAGAGATAAAGTACCTTGCCCAAGGGCACACAGTAAGTGGCAGAGCTCAGAATCGAATTCCATAGACTTCCAGATGTTTCCTTTCTCCAGTTCTTATTCAATTTATGAAGAACTGAAGCTATTCTTTCCACTCCTTTTAAATTCATAAAAATCAAATACAGTTTTATGAAGGAGAAATCTGTTATAGGAAATTAAGGCACAGTTGTACTCTATCTCAATTTTACAAGCACGTGGTATTTTAACATTTGATAAGCATTAAGCAGGACAGCTCAAAAGCAGAGAGACACAGCAGTTGGTACAAGACCTGACTGCTTTTCTATAACACATTATAGGTCATCTTTAGGATGACAGCATATACTGGGGAAAATGAAGTATTTTTTCTAAATTTGTTTATCTAGAAGACTCTCTTGACCATTAAAATAATATTGCTCAGGGTGGCTCAGTCGGTTGAGCATCTGCCTTGGGCTCAGGTCATGATCCCGGGGTCCTGGGATTGAACCCTGCGTCGGGCTCCCTGCTCAGTGGGGAGTCTGTTTCTCCCTCACATCTGCCCACCATTCCCCCTGCTTGTGCCCTCTATCAAATAAATAAACACAATCTTTAAAAAATAAATAATATTGCTTATCACTGCCTACACAGGCAGGCAGACCTTCTCCAGACATTTTCTAGGGTGTCACATAGATGTAATGAGAGGACATAATGATTTAGAGGGACACAGAAGAAGGTAGAAAACGTCCTCTTTCTTTTGCGCCTTTTTTAAGAAAATTGAAGGTTTAGTGTGGTAGGGAAAGCCAAGGTTATGATGCATGTTTTGACTCAAAGAGAGATTACTGAGTATGGAGGACTCAGCATCTTGATGGCAGGCGTGTCTCAGGGACCACGCCACAGTCTCACCCGTTTCAAGCAGCTCTGTCCTAGGCATCCCCTACCAGCACCGAATTCCTTTCTCCCACTGGATATTTTTGCCGTGGCCTTCTGTTGATATTTTATTAACCTCTCCTCTTCGCTTGATCAGAGCTCCTGCAACATTGGAAAGCGATGTCAAAAAGCAGGAGAAATAACACCACGCGTGGCCCAACAACAGCAACTTAAGCCTCTGTAACATGGGATATCTTATAACACTGTTTCTCAAAGTGGGATTCCTGGGAGACTCACCTCTGATTTGCCAGGGAAAAGCTAAAATGCAGATGCTTGCCTCCTGCCCTCCACCTGATCAGTCAGAATCTCAACGGTAAGAGGGAGGGATGGGTGAAAGTCAGGAATCGAAAATTTTTAGTCGTCAGAGTACCTGGGTGGCTCAGTGAGTTAAAGCCTCTGCCTTCGGCTCATGTCATGATCCCAGGATCCTGGGATCGAGCCCCGCATCGGGCTCTCTGCTAGGCAGGGAGCCTGCTTCCTCCTCTCTCTCTCTGCCTGCCTCTCTTGTGATCTCTATCTGTCAAATAAAATAAATAAAATCTTTAAAAAAAAAAAGAAAAGAACATGTTTAAATCTCTAGAGATAATGGTTATAGATCTCCAAATTATAACCAGTGTTGTAAAATATTTTCATCTGTGTTACTCTCTCGTCTTTCAGGAGCCCTCTTGCTTGGTAATTATTAATACACAGCCATTTACAGATGAGGCCATTGGAACTTGGAGAAGTGACTTGCCTGAGGGGACACACGCAGTGGGCTGTGGCACTCTGAGCCCCTCTCCCCTCCCTAGACCGTGGTGGGTCTGCACGCACAGATGTGGGCAGGGGGCGATAACACAGGGCTGAAATTCTTTCATGCTTTTGGTGCCATGGCTAAAAATTCATCACCAGACCCAAAGTCACATAGATTTTCTCCTGTTTTCCTCTAGAAGTTTTACACTTTTGGACTTAACATTTGAGTCTAAGATCCATTCTGAATCAATCTCTTTGAAAGGTCCAACGTCTTGCTCGAAGTTCAGTTTTTGAGTGTGGACGTCTAATCGGTCCAGCATCTTCTATAGAAAAGTCTATCCTTTCTCCATGGGATGGTCTGTGCTCCTTTGTCAACAAACTGAAATACTTGATACTTTGTTGTAAAAGCCCATTACCAGGGTGCCTGGGTGTGGTTCCATTGGTTAAGCTTCTGTTTTAGGCTCAGGTCATAATCTCTGGGTCCTGAGATAGAGCCCCCAAGTCGGGCTCCCTGCTGAGCAGGGAGTCTGCTTCTCCCTTTGCCCCCCCACCCCCGCTTGTACACATGCACACACTCTCTCTCTCAAGTAAATAAATAAAATCTAAAAAATAAAATGTATGTTACCTCTGTTTTTTATTTTAAAAACGCAGCCAGCTCAGTGCTGTGTTTAACGGTTATTTGCTTACAATTTGAACCCCAGCTTCTTACAACGTGAGGCAAGTTGTAGATTAGAATATAGAGGGAAATAAGTAAGAGTAGACCACCTAAATAAGAGTAAATTGGAATAGAATCCAGCCATACTGAGTTTGTGGCTATGGATTGTGGATTAGAGAGAGAGAGAGAGAGAAACCAGGCTCTATGCCTGCCTGCATCCCTCCACCTTTCAGGCTTCTGTCTTCTTCACTGGAAAATGGGAGGCCTGTTAACTAGACATATCCCAGGTTACTAACCTTCCGATTCTACTTCTAGGACCCCAGATCATAGGAGTGGACATGAAATTTTTGTCCCTAGAATATTTTCCCACTCGTGGCAAGCCTTGCCCTTTTAGAACTGACCCATGAGGATTCACTGCATTTGCTGGGGCTGATCTAGCCATGCCTCTCGCCTGGGCTATGAGAACAGAGACCTAAGGCACATCTGCGGAGACCTGATCCTACCACCTTCTTGAGTGTCCCTTGCCTGCTGCTTGCTCTGCAGACCCGTCCCAGCCTATACCCATGCAGTCTTCCCTCCTTGCCCCCCATTTTCATCTCTGGTGCTGAGGTGTCTTTGTTGACTCACCCGAACTTGGGTCAGTCATATTTCTTTCTTCGGGATACAGGATCGCTCTGCCTCTCTCCTCTCTTTCTCAGTCTCTCCTTCCAACTCTCTTGGCCCAAGGCTGACCACACTCCCCTCATTCTTAAGAACACACAGCTTATCTATTTTTCATGTTTAAGGCAGCCAAAGGCTTTTAAAGGTAATGAAAACCCCTCAACCACAATTTTGAGTTGCAAAGAATTTCCTAGATTTGCTGGCACAGAGAATTACAGGAATGTTCTTCTGGTACTTTGTGGTCTGGAATCCCTGGAGGGTCAGGGATCTACAGGGAACACAGACATGTGAAAATAATTACACTACAGTATGGGGGGTGGTAGCTGTTTTGGGGGTGAGGAAGAGAAACATCATATAATTTTTGCAGAAAGGGTCAAAGGATGTGAGGAGTTTAACAGCAGCCCAGAGTGAGAGTGGGGGTCAAGGGATCCGGGCAGGGGTAACACCATTTGTAAAGGAAGGGAAGCATGAAACAGTAGGTCCTTTTGGAAGTGGACACATTAACCCTTACCCACAGATGGGCAAGTTAGCCGGTTTGGCTGACTGGGCGGGTGTCCCTCCCACAGACCCACATTCCATGTTCCATGTATATCCTCCCTGAGTCTGCTCTCTTCCTAACTCTCAGGAAATCAGTCTTACACTGTCAAGATTAGGGAGATAAGCATGCTTTGCTGGGTAGTATGTAGAGGAGAAAACCTTAGTCACTGTGGCAGCGTAGAATGTGTGCTTGAGGGCAACCAGAAGTGGAGGAGAAAAAGCACGGCTGGGACATGACATTCCAAGAATCCCTACATCCGGGTCCTGGGGCAGGAAGAGGACCTTGTTTAGCCCCAGGGTTTTTTTGCATCTTACGGAGCAGCTCCAAGGAGGAGGCCCGGTGCCAGGTATGACTGTGGGTATCTGAAGGCGGCGTGGGGCTCGCTGTGCTCCCCTGGCGGTGGCAGTGTCTTCTGGGAACTGAATTGGTTGGCACCTTGATCTTGGACTGCGAGTCTCCAGAACTGCGAGAAATAAATATTTGTTGTTTAAGCCCCTGGGCTTATGGCTGACTGAGACAATAAGGAATCTGGAAAGAATGGCAGGTTTTAGGGGGAGACCACAAACTCTTGTTTCAAATCTACTGTGCTTCAGAGGTAGAGGGGCCAGAAGGCACTTAGATACAGCGGCCTGAAGCCCAGCTGAGATGCAGCGTGGATAAAAGGCCAAGAAAGAATAACCGACGGCACTACCAGGAGGCTCCCTAAGGGGTACTTCCTTCATTCTGCTCCACAAATATTTTACAAGACCCTGATTAGGCCTGAAAGACAGGCAAATAGGAACCTCACAGAGCCTTCTACTTCAGGGAGCCTACCTAGTTTTAACGACAGCCACCGGCTCAGGTTCCGCAGGTATGAAGTGTTTCTAGGAACCCTTGATGAAATAAGGTGTCAAATTCATGTCTGCAAGTTTAGGTCTGTTTCCTGGGCTGTCTGTGAGTTTGACATATAGGCACGTCCCTCTTTTTTTTTTTTTTCTTTCTTTTATTCAGATTACTTAATGAATTTCAGCCAAATTCTAAGATATGATAAACATGACATTTGATTTCCTTGTTCTTTATTTTCCGTCCTGCTTTATGCTTAAACATAACATGATTGGCTTATAGCCATCCAATAAATGAGGAATGCATTTTTATGCACTAAGATCTTTAATCTTAAGAATTAAAGTAGAGAGAAAAAAGAAGGTTAACATGGTTTACTTATTTTTTTTAAAGTGTAACTCCTTTTTGAAAAATATTTTTCTGTATGTTCATTAATTATTTTTAGGTAAACACACACAGGCATACACACAATTACAGCCTCTCAATTGACTGCCACAGTTTACAGAAGAAATAGTAAATATTCAAGAAAATGCTTAAAATATTTAAGAAAATATTTAAAACATTTAAGCAAATAAATAAATTTTAAGAAATAAATAAAATTTAAGAAATGTTCTTAAAATGTGAATTTGCAGAACTGTATGTAGACTCCAATAATTCCATTGGAAATTAAACTTTGCAATTAGAGAAAATTTCAAAATGTGAACTTAATACACGTGCTTGAAGTGCTAATACAAACTTTATATCATAAAAAAATTGAGAAATCTTAATTTAAAGCAAATAAAGGTGTCTAGTTTCACCAGGAATTTGCATATATCACCAGCG
Source organism: Mellivora capensis (assembly GCA_004024625.1). Taxonomy (NCBI): domain Eukaryota; kingdom Metazoa; phylum Chordata; class Mammalia; order Carnivora; family Mustelidae; genus Mellivora; species Mellivora capensis. The sequence goes on from PISX010000514.1 coordinate 209,766, forward strand.
CTTGTGGAATTAAACTCTTAGAAAATTCCTTTCTAATGCCTGAGATTTCTCATTGGGAAAAAATTCAGAATCAAGTGGATTGGCGTAGAAAATAGGTTCTTGCATCTCTCTATTTAAACATTTTAAGTTTAATACTCCTTCAGTTACATTTTAGCTACTCGAATATAGGTAACACGTTTTGTTCTTCTTTCCACAGAAACTGGTGTGTTTACTTTTATGGACTCAGAGGAGCTTTTCAAATTAACTTCAATTTTTAACAGTCCTTTTTTCATATCCCATGTGTGAATTTACTGTGGAGCCTTATGAATGATGGAACTGCCTTCAGCGGCCTACTAGTGAATTGCTTTGCTTAGGTGAGTGTAGAAAACTTTGGGCAATGTGGCTCAGGCCCGAGTTTTAGCACCTAGGCAAAAGTTTTTAGAGCAAGCCAGGATATGAATCAGTATGAAGGAGGCACTTGAACACGATCCACATTTTTAAAGATTCATTGAAACTTTGAGAGCATTTTCAATGAAGTAGATACGACTGCCATTTGTCTCCCTTGAACAGAATAATTCTCTTTTAAAAGTATCGATTGGCTCAATGCCCCAAAGTGTTACAATCCTAACATCTTTTGGGCAATGGTTCTAATTAATATAATTAATATTTTAGCAAGACTCATGGGTCATAATTGAAAGAAATCATCTGGGTCTGAAGAATGCCTACTGAGGACAGCCCTGTTAAGATGAACTCTGAGACGCCTGGAGTAATTTCCTGGACTTGCAAAGCAGGAAAGGAAAGGTTTTCCTTCCTTATAAGCCTGGAGGTTTTGATGTTTGGCCCTGTTGAGACCCAAGGGCTATCTGGGCTAATTATCATATATGTAATTAAAGTGCATCAGCTAGAAAGGCAGAACCAGTTTTATTTGGCTCTGTACAACTGTGAATAATTTCTTTCTCTCTACATTATTTACCTTCTGTGTAAGTGTGTGTGTGGGAGGGGGTCTAGTTTCCCTGGACATCCTCCTGCTGCCTGTTCTGGCAGACAGCAAAGAGCAGACGAGTTTTGCCTAGCATTCAAACTAGGTTTTCGTTGCATTCATATCACCATTTTTAAGCCACATTTTTCATCACAGGGTAAGAAACACTGTAAATAGTTGAGGTGATCCATCAGTAGACCCATACTTGATAATGAAAAATCGCATAACTCAGTAGAAGTCAATTAAAAACCGCAAACTTCAGACTCCTTTGCTCAGTGAAAATTTATTTTTATAGGAGGCATTTAATACGATAGATTATGGGGTCAAATTTTTTAAAGTTCCAAAAATCCAGTTAGACCTTGACCATGAACATAAGATTTATATAGTATCAAAGCGTATTAGTTCTTTTAAACTAAAAGGGTTTTTTGTTTGTTTTTTCATTCCTTTAACATGGAACGGTTTGAGATGTTCAGGATTTTATAACCGAATTAGAAATGACATGCCACTGTGGGATACTTTATTCCTTTGAAGCTTTTAAATGTGTGTCGTACTCTTTGCTTGTCCCTATACAGTGAAAGTAGGTAGACTAGGAGAGAAGCAGGGCATTTCATCTGTTAAACCTAAGATCTGAATAATTAGGACTAGATAAATGACTCAAAATGTTGTTGTTGTCTGGTTGCTTTGTTAGGTCACAACCAATACGATGGAGTGTCGTATCTCATACAACTCTGTATAATTAAAAAACAATAAGGGCAGTGTCTTTAGAGATATCCAAACTCTGCAAGTTTCCAAGGGAAAAATGCCAAGTCTCTAAAGTGCAATGTCCATAACACTTTTCTTGTTAGTGGTTTTTCGTGCCCAAAATCTAAAATAAAGAGTGATATCTGTCTTCAAAAACAAAAGTGTTTAGCCATTTGTTTTAAGGTTCGTCATCTTCTACTATAAACTTAAACTGTACCTAACTGCTTAGGTAGAATTTGGCAGTCAGGCCTGGTGGATGCCTAACTCCAACCAACAGTACACATGTGACTTGCTTCCTACTGAAATTAAACTGCCAAGGAAAAAGAAGGAATTGTCCCCTTTATTTAATAACAAAGAACGCTATCGTTCGAATTCTTCAGATTTGGAATTCCAGCAGTGTTTTTCTGTTTTCTTCTTGATGTGTGACAAGAATGAATAATACCAAAAATAAAAATAAACCTCATCTAAACAAGCAGTCCTTTGACTTTATAAGGCTCAACATCAAATATATCAAATTCTAAAAATACCAAAGACCAGTGAAATGTCAAAGCTGGGGGGATAACATGCTGGGGATAGGATAGATTTTTAAGCCTTTCGATTTAATTGAACCTTCTAGCATTAACTTTGTTATGTTCATAGCTGCCACTTAAAGGGACTACTAAGGGCCACGAGATTTCATATTCATATAAATATTTGACTTTGACCTCATAAATTGTTCCTTGGGTCTATAATACTTTTATTCTTATATAATCTGAAACAAATCCTTTCCTTTTAAAAATCAAACAGACCACGTTACACACACAGTTGACTAACTATTTACAAAGCACCCAATTAAATCCTACTTAATTCTCTCTAACTCTAAAAATTCCATCTAACTGGTGTGCAAAGTACGGACCACATTCAATGCATGATGTTCACAGGCCCTGATGGTCCTATCCAACCTGGAAAATATTAACTTCGTTGAAGAGAAAAGAAAATCTTAAAAAATAAGTAAAGGGTTTTGAAGAAACGAGACCAGAAATCACAGTACAAGACAGATAAATCTACTTTAATATTCACATGTAAAAGTTACACATCACAAGAGATTGGACAGTAGGTTTAGCAGTAACTAACATAGCTATAGTGAAAATCATTTTTATAAAAAAATAATCTAGATGCGGTCATCAGAATTTTTGGTCTACTTAAGTTAATGTTTGAAGATCGACTTTTATCCCTGCTTGAAGGATTTGCCATTATGCCTTTTTTTTTTTTTTTCTCCCACTGTTGCCTATTAATATTCTTTGGAGGAAGGAAAGCAGAAAGTGTTCATTTCCAAGAGTTTGTCCTTTGGTAGCAAGCAGAGAACATTTTTCATTTCTATGATTTAATTAATCTGTACAGACATGAAACGTAGTGACATTAAGCCTCAGTGTAAAATGAAGAATGATAAGCATTTTTTTTCACTTTGATAAAACAGTAGATTTCATAAACTCCTTAAGGATCCAAGCATTTCCCCATCCCATATGCAAAACCATTCAGAATCCATTTAGACCTCAGTTAAAAAACAAAAAAGCAGACACTTAACTCTTCATACATTACACTATCAAACCCTGTACTTAAAAACTGATAAAGTATATTTCTAACATGTATGCTTCAAATACAAAGATTTCAATCTAGGTTAAAGAAAACACATTTGAATGGACTCAGAACAAGTTTATTTTGTGATTAAGCATCTCATGCAGTCATGCAGGACCACTAGCTATAACGATTACTTCCGAGTCTACACAACACTGGATAAAACGAAAACAAATTAAAAGCTAGGCCAAACAGAAAAGACATTCAAGATATCGAGAGCTCTGTAATGGAGCTGAAAAATAATTTTCCAAAAGAAATATTCCCATAGATTAAAAAAAAACACACACATAATATTTACAAAAAATATTTAATTAAAAATATCTTATAATTACAGTAGTCTATTAAAGCATATACTTTCTCACACTTATAGAACATCTCTATATATACATGGTATGAAATGTCACTCATCTATACAATATGTAACATTCTTGCAGGGAAAATAAAGTTCCCTGCCCCGTTATAATCATCTATTTTAAACAATAGATGTAAAAAAAAATATCTACAATGCTCTTTTATATTAGTAAAGCTTCAAAACAAAAATTGAGCTCCTTGGTCACAAAGTAGGCATCTAAAGTTGATTTACTCTTGATCTATTTATCAGTCCTGTCACACTTAAGCTTAAAAGTTTAACTGCATCTCCAAAAACACAGAAATGTACATTTCACAGCGGTTATAAATGAAGAGACAAAAGAGAATACATATGCAGAATGTTTATGAACGTGCAAAAAAAAAAAAAAAGATGGAAGTTGTATTTTTCTTCTCCCCCACCCCCTCTTGGAATGACGAATGAAACGTTTCTAGGATTTGCTGATTTTTTTTTTTTTCCTCCTTTCCTCGGCTGGCTTTTTCTCTAACTTCTGCTCTTTCCCCCTCCCTTTCTAGTGCTCCTGGCTTGGGCTCAGGCGGCCGCACACCTGTGGAAGAGGAATGAATAGAGGGGGTGTGTGAACCTTCCCGCTGTAGACTAACTGGCGCCACCGACCAAACTCAAGACATGCTTGATCAACAACCCAAAACAACACCCGCAGCCCGAGGCTGGCCAGGCGACCTGCAGGCAGCTGCTGGCCCCCGGGAAGCCCGGACTGGGGATCCACTCTCAGGCCCTACCCGCACCCCACTTTGTGGGTGTCAGACGGCGCGGGGGGGGGAGGTAGGGGTTGCAGGTTTGCACATCGGGCAGTTTCCATGCCCACGAGGATGCCCTCCCTCGGCGGGGAGGAAGGCTGTTAGAGCCGGCTGGTCTTGGACGAGGCACGAGGGTGGCGTGGCGGGGACGACGGGGACAGGAGCTGGTGACACGTCTCCATTTAGAGTGAACCCCCAATTACTAAAAGCGAAGTACGGTGGCATGGAGAGGGGGTGTCCACCTCATTGGGGTATGCCCTCAGAAATGCTTAGGGGCACAGAACACTGCGGTGCCTGGCACCGGAAGCCCCTGGGGACGGGCGTCTCTGGTGACCCGCCGCTGGGAGAAGGGAAACGCGCGCTCACCTGGACAGCGCGGCTCAGCGGCACAGAATGCTGTCGCCCTGCTTGTTCACCGCGCCGGCCTGGAACAGCAACGAAACACCAAGGCAAAGGTTAGCAAGCACAAGCGTCGCACTCTGGCACGGTCCTGGATTCGTTCTTGGAAACCAGGCAGGCGCGCCGGCACCCCCACCCCAGCCTGCAGCCCTGGGGGACTCCCCCAACCCCACCCCAGGCGCAGGCTGGACTTGACAGCCCAGGATGCGCAGAGCCCCAGTCCCGCTCCGCGCGATCCCCCGGACCTGCGCTCGCCGCGAGGAGCCCGCCGCTGGTGGCCCCAGGAGCCCGGAGGGGGAGGGGGTGCTGTCATTTCTCCGCCGCCCCTGCCGTTGGAAGGGGAGCGCCCGCGTCCGCCCCCAGCCCGGCCGCCGCCCTCCCCGTCCCCCGCCGCGTGCGCCCGGGGCCGGCGTCTGGCCTCTCACCGGGTCGGTGTTGAGCGCCGTGAGCGGGGTCCGCGGCGGCGCTGCGGGACAGGTCCCGGCTGGGTGGTGCGGTGGCGCCGGCGGTGGCGGCTGCCTCAGCAGAGCCGGGTGCGTCTCCAGCGCCAGCTGCAGGTCCAGGATGTAGTCGATAACGTGCTGCAGGATCTCCACTTTGCTGACTTTCTTGTTGGGCGGGATGGTGGGCACCAGCCTCCGCAGGCGGCTGTAGCAGTCGTTCATATCGCACTGCAGGCACAGCGCCGGCTCGTCGGCCGCCGCCTCCGCCGCCTTGCAGCGCGCTGCCGCCGCCGCGGCCGCCGCGGCCGCCGAGCCACCCAGGCTGTGGCCGTGCTCCGCCAGGCAGCGCAGAGCCAGCTCCCCACCGCCGCAGCCCGACGGCGCCTTGCGGCCCGAGGGGCGCACCGGGCTCACCGCCTTCATCGCGCGCGCCCTGCGCCCTGCGCGAGCGGACCCGCTGGGGCGAGCGAGGGAGGCAGGCAAGCTCCGGGCCCCCGCCCGCGGCCGGCTCCGCGCCCCTTGCCTTCGCGCCCGGCGCGCTCGGTCCGCGCTCGGGGCACCGCGAAGCTCCCGGCGATCCCGCGCCCACGAATTGACGGCAGGGTCGCTCCGGGTTTTGCGAGGGGAATCTCTGTTCAGCGGGCGACACTCGGCCGGGACCAAAAGGCAAGAAAAATCAAGAGCGGCGGAAGGAAAGCAGCCCACCGGGTTCCCTCGTCACTCCCTTCGGAGCTCCGACTACAGCCCGGCCGCTCCCGCCGCCGCCGTCGCCGCGCTCCCCTACCCGGAGGTTCCCCCACTGCCAGACCGACTCCCAGGCGCGCCTGCTCTACGCTCTCGCCCCGCCAGCCGCGCAGCTGTATTTATGGAGCCGCGCGCCCCGGGGGCGGGGCCAGCACGCCCGCAGGGTCGCCGCGCGAGCCGAGCGGAGCGGGCCTGGGCGCGCGGGCGGGTGCGCGGAGGGAGGCGGCGAGGGCGGAGGCTCCGGGCGGCGCTGGGGGGCGGAGAGCCGGGCAACCCAAGCGGCCGGGTGGGCGGGGGGGTCGGGAGTGGCCAGCCAATCGGGCGGACGGTGCCACCTCAGGGAATGACGCTCGGGCCAATGGGAAGGACACTCCATTCCGTCAACGCTGTGGGTCGGGGTTCTGAGAAAAGAGAGCTGAGTGGGAGTCGGGCCAGGCTGGTGTGTGCCCTAGGGAGGGGAAAAGAGAGGGAGAAGTTCCTGCGAAGAACTGCGGGAATGTGCGGCTGGAATTCACTCTCCCCCGCCTTAGGCGGCCGAGGGAGCGCTGGGCCCTGCTCGAGGATCCCAGCGCGGCGACCAGGGACCCTCCGCCACCCACCACTGCAGCCCTGGGATTCCAGCGCCTTAAGAAGGACGCTGTTCAGGAAGGCACGTTCGTTCTCTTGTCTTTTCCCTCTCCGTTTCATTATTCGCCTTTTCACAATCACCGAAACCATAATGATGAATGGAATGTGCAGCCGTTCCGTTTTCTTTTTTTAAAAAGGTTAAAGCTTAGCCAAAAAGAAAAAACAAAAACAAAAACAAACAAACAAACAAAAAAAAACCCAAAACAAACAAAAAAGAGTGCCGAACGCAGATATTTGGTGAAGGGCCATGTAAATCCAAACGTCGTAGGGTTTTCTTTTCACCCATCTAGATGCACAAGTGGGCTCAAGAAAAATGCAAATGCCTCAAAGCATTAAATGAGGGCACGTAAATATTAACAATGCACGGGCACGGAGTATTTAAAATTCCACCATGACATATAATATTAATCCGTTTTATGTAAAATTCATACCTGTAACTTAATGTAGGCCGTTAACGCACCGCCTCACGTGTTAGCGTACCCCGCTTTAAATAAGATGCTCAGAATTTCCAGAGTCTCCCTTTTCCAGCAAAGCATTAAAATGCACACTTCCAGTTCCTGGAGTCCTGCTTGGGCCACACCCTGCAGAAAAGTCTGTTAATTAAGGACGTTTCTGTGGTTTCCAAAAGAAAAACTGTCCTAGAAGGGTTCAAACAAAATTGCCCAATGAACTTTGATAGGACCCTGTGTGTACTCGTCAAGGAAAATTGAGCCCTCTGGTTGAGAAATGAGCATAAAGACTCTCTGGTCTCAAATTTTCATTTGTGTACGTGATATAGATTGGTGCCTTCATTTTTGTAGATCATTAAGAGAAAGAGATATGGACCTCACCTCTGCCCAGTCTGCTCTCTGCAAGGAAGCTCTCCCTCCCTGCCCAGAGCTGATAGACCTGCATGAGGCCGGTAGGTACTCTGTGTAGCCACGTGGGTATTTTATAACTATTGCACTGCTAGTTCCCCAGAGCACATTCCTTTTTCCTGATGAAATGAGGAGTAACTATTTAATGCTGGTTTCCCAGGAAGATGCAACAATGCTCCTCTCCGCTAATACTTACACATTACTGCCTCTAATAATTGTTTGGAAATGAGGGACAGTCTCACTTACCTACGTGCATACTTCGATGGTCTACGTAGACCCTTATCAAGAAAAGCGGGATTGTAAAATGTCAAAGAAGACTTTCTTCTAAATATAGACATGATTTTATATATTCTTAAATTAGAATAGATAAACACAGAATATTTTCATTTTAGAGAGAAAGGTGGGTCAAGGAGCACTCGAGGGCATGAAGCTATTCTCGCAGAGCTTCTCATATCACCACAGAGGATAATCATCATAAGCAGAGATATGTACAGATGTTTCTGTTCCATTGATTTTTTTTTTTTTTTTTTTTTTTTTTTTGCTAGAGTTTAGAAGCTGCTCCAACATTTAAAACTTTAGATTTTTCTCTGGCAAAATTGAACTATGCTAATATACCTGGGGCACAATCATTTTAAAACTTTGCAGATCTCGAGTTGATTTACTTTAAAATGTAAGTTTTAAATACATGACACCAAGAAACAAACCTATCCACCTTGTTGGACTTTGCTAAATCTCAGAGAGCCGTGCCCTGGGTGTGACAAGGGCCAAAATCCAGTGTTTCAGGTTTTGTTGCAGTGGCTCTGTGTGACTGGCTCAAAGTCAGACTAGCAGGGTTACTGTGGAGCGTATGTTCAAAGGAATGTACCCCGGCCACATGATCAAGAACACCCAGGAAAAATGTGATCCCCCAAATCCCACCAGCAGAATGGGCAGAGGCAGATAATATATTCCTCGTTTTGAAAGTTGAAAGATACTAATCAGTTAAAGGCTAAGAAAACATTGTACGATGGAAATAAAGTATGGAATCCTGTGCTTTTTAGCCTCCGAAACCTGGGAGCTTAAGGGCTGGATGGATGGATTTTGAGCATGGATGTTTTTGATTCTTAGACAACAGTCACTTGCATGACGTCAAAGCCGAAGTCACAAACTCCCAGCACTGATTGTTCAAAATGGAATTTACTTAGCAATGACTAGCTCTTGGGAAAACCTTGCAAACTACAGGATTTCTACCGGGACAGGGAAGGAAACTTAGTTTCCCACGATTCTTCCTTTTACATCAAAATGCTTCGCTGGCACTTGTAAAAATAAGATGGGCTAGCTAGCCAAAAGCCCTTTGCCATGAAAGTGCTAGAGGCTCCCAAAATGTTCCTCAGAGGGACCCTGGGATGAAATAGTCATAGGAAAATTGCTAGGGAGCCCTGGTGACCAGAGTCATGTGTACACCCTTCCTCCAGACAAAGAGTTCTGCAGCACTTTCTTGGGATGCATTCTAGACGCTAATCAGAGCCTTGCTGGACTGCAACACCCAGGCTCTTAGAATTCACAATCACCCTGTGTTTACATGAGGCAAGGGTATCCAAGCATATTGTGCTATTCAGTCCAAATGCCTTTTTAGGACTTGATACTTCTTTCCCCACAGCTTGCAGGGAAGCAGTGGGTGGGCTCAGACACACAGATAAACAGCAGTGTTCCCATGCCTTGGTGCCTCTCTAGATGTAAATGGTCACTGGAAGGAGGCACATGCATTCTTTCCAGGCACAAGGAACCAGTATGTACCCTGCTGCAGGAGCGTCCCTTGCTCCGAAAGAGTACATTGGGCAATGTGGCAGTTCATGCTCAAGGCTGCTCTATCTGGCACAGAGTGTTACAGAATTACTTGTGCTACCCTTGGCTTGCTGATACCAGTCCCGGAAGCACTGATAACCTTCTGATTTGCTTAGTCTTGGGAAAAGCCTTGTAAGAAGGGGACATTATATAGTGAACATAGCCAAGCAGACGTGGCCAGCAAAAATGCCTACTTCAGGAGTTTTGCAAGGTAGTCTGTTGAAATAAGAAGGAGCTGATGTGGAGAAGAAAGAGGTGTCGTTTCTTTTTAGGAGACATAAAGAGTATGGGCCTTTTTTTTTTTTTTTAAAGATTCGATTCATTTATTTATTTGAGAGAGAGAGAGAACGAAAGAGACAGAGAGAGAGAGTGAGAGTGAGTGCACAGGAGCAGGGTGAGGGGCACCAGAAGGAGGGGAAGCAGACTCCCTGCTGAGCAGGGACACCCCCCCCACCCCCGACCCAACACTGGGCTGGATCCCAGGATCCTGGGATCATGACCTGCGCTGAAGGCAGATGCCCAACTGACTGAGCTACCCACGTGCCCCAAGAATGTGGGCTTGAAAGTCAGAACACCTCTGTGGCTCAGTTGGTTAGGCGTCCAATTTTGGCTCAGGTCATGATCCCAGAATCCTGGGACCAAGCCCCATGTTGGCCTCCCAGCTCAGTGGGGAGTCTGCTTCTTCTTCTCCTGCTGCCCCTCCCCCTGCTCATGCTCTCTCTCTCTTCCTCACTCTCTCCAATAAATAAATAAAATCTTTTTTAAAAAAGTCAGAATGTCTGGGCTCCAATTTTGGCTCCTTGGTTTAGTAGTTTCATATCATTAAACTGGATGTTTAAATTCCTGTGCCTTTCTTATATGAAATGAGGATAAAAATTGTATCTGCTTTATAATGTGTTTGTATATATAAAATTCTTAGAACAGTATCTGGCACTTAATGAGTGTTAAAATTTATTATTATTTTTGGCAAATATTATTTCTCAGTCTGTGGATTGTCTTCTCATTCACTTAACCATCTATGAGAGCACAAATTTTTTATTTTGATGATGTTCATTTTATCAATTTGTTCTTTAATGGAGCATGCTTTTGGTATCATATCTAAGAAATCTTTGCATAAGCCAGGGAAACAAAGGTTTTCTCCTTATGTTTTCTTCTAGATGTTTTATAATTTTTAGACTGGGTTGGTTTTATGGGGACACAACTTATGCAGCCACATAGGGTCCCAGGCTGAGAAGGATCTCATTGGATTCATACTCTGATGTTACCATCTTGAAAATCTCAGTAATTTTTGAAAAAGGGGTGCCATGTTTTCATTTGCACTGGGGGCACAAATTATGTAGCCAATGCTGGCTTAAGGTTTTAGGTTTAGGTCTGTGATCCATTTTGTGGTTATTTTTGTATGTGGTTCAAGTTATGAACTGAAGTTTCTATTTTTGCTTATGTGTGTCCCATAGTTCCATCACCCTCTGTTGAAACTTCTGTCCTTTTTCCTGGCTTTGCACCTTTGTCAAAAATTGGCTGTATTTATATCTGTGGTTCTATTTCTGGCCTCTGAATTTTGTTTCATGGGTCTATTTGTCTGTTTTTATACCATACTGTCTTGATTACTATAGCTTTATAGTAAGTCTTGACATGAGGGAGTGTTGATGGACCTGTCAGCCTTGTTGTTCTTCATTTCAAAGTTGTTTGGCTATTCTGGATATATGTTGCATTTCCATATGGATATTAAAAGCAGTTTGTGAATGTCTTCGAAAAGGGCTTGTATCAAAAATCTATCAAGAGCATCTACCAAGAACGTATAAAGATCTCTCAAACTCAATAATAAGAGAACAAACAATCCAATTCAAATGTGGACAAAAAAGCTGACCAGACAGTCCACTAAGTAAGGTATACAAGTGACAAAGGAGCACAGGGAAAGATGCTCAGTATCACTCATCATTTGAGGTCCACTTCAAAGCTATAATGAGATAAAACTACACACCTGTCAGAACAACTAAAATTAAAAAGATTAACCACACTAAATATTGGTGAGGGTGTACAACACCTGGAGGTCTCCAGGTGTTTTACAGGGATATAAAATGAGAAAAACCACTTTGGAAATCTGTTTGGCAGTTTCTTAAACTGTTGAACATATGCACACCACATAGTTTACCATATTTCTACTGCTAGGTGTCTATCCAAGAGAAGTAAAATAATATATCCAAGGTCCATGATGGGACACAAGAATGGTGGGTACTTTTACTATGTGCATTGTGGTAATGGTAATGTCAAAATGTATCAGGTTGTGCAATATATATATGTCTATATATAGGTGTATTGATATTGTGTATCATTTTATGTACTATGGCAATTGTATCTCCATAAAGCTTTTAAAAAGTAATAATTTTTAAAATTAATATTTGGATCCCAGAAGAGCTTCTTCCACGAATCCATCAGTTTGTCCTTTAACTTCTGTAGATGGGTGTTTTATCATTTCTCCCTCCCTCTCTCTCTCTCTCTCTCTCTCTCTTAAACTCTGTATCATAGTGCTGTCAATCTGGGATTATAGCATTAGCTGAATGCTGGTGAGATGGCCTCCAAAGCAGGCATCAGACATGTATGCTTGAATATTTCTTCTGTCGTGGGGATCCATTAACATAGTCAATCACCGGCTAGAAATGGGCTTTGCTAAAAGCACATCCACTCCTCCCTGTTTTGTGTTGTTCTCATGGGGCATAGATTTGAGGCTCTGAGGAGGACTTCACCTGATTATTGGAAATACTTATGCCTTGTGTGGAATGAAAGCTATGCTCTGGACCCTCCTCTCTGTGCTTCATCCCAGCTGTAGCCTCTGCTGCCTCAGGCACCCTGTATTAGCAGCTGCCTGGGGGTACACACACATGCTGGATGGGGAGACAAGAAGCTCCATCATTCTGTGTTCAGGACGGCTTGGAATTTCTCCTCTTCACCCTTTCTGTCTCAAGAAAATAAACACTCTAACAGAATGAAAGGCATTCACTTCCAGAACAGGGAGTAAAAAATCCCAGTTAGTATCTTAGTTTTGCCCCTAAAGTCCTCTGGCGCAGTCTGTAGCCTCAGCCTCCTCATCTGGCAAGAGGAGACAAGTATAAGGATGGAGTGAGGGGTAGCTTCATTGAGCGCCCCAGAAGCAGGGCAGTAAGTAAACAATAGGAGGCAGTAGACTTGTGTGTCAAAGATACTCAGTGTCCCCCCCAAGCCTGTACCATTATTGAAAGGGGCTTGTAATAGGTTGAATGGTTAAAAAGATGCCAAGGAAAACAAGTTCTTGCTTTAGTGCATCATTATCCTTTAGGGGAGAAATTCAAGGCAAGAATGTATGCATATATGTTTGTATTACTTAAAATTCATCCTAATGGAGGTGCCTGGGTGGCACCCAGGTGAAGCGTCTTGGTTTCTGCTCAGATCAGCATCTCCAGGATCAGAGCTAGCCCCGCCTCCCACTGCACACTCAACGGAGAGTGCTTGAGATGCCCCCTCTCTTTCTGCCCGCCCCCCTCCCGCTCTCTCTCTCTCTCCAAAGTAGATACAACCTACAAAAACTTTTGTCCTAATAAATACTGCTTTGTATCTATCCACTAGGTGTTTCGGGCAATACCACAAGGGAAGTGGCTGCTTAGATCTCTTCTACTCGCAGCACAAGCTGGTGCCAGCCTTCCACCAATGAAGGCTTTCAGCTACATTTCCCTTTCTTTTACCGTGAATGCCAAATAACACACCCCAGTCTAGGAAAAGCACCATGAGATGTATTTTAACTCCTCCAAGGAAAGATGCTAACTAAAGTGTAATTTGCTTCACATCTTGGATCTGAATGCTGGAGGTGAACTGGTCATACAGTAAATCTTCCTTTGCTGAAGAGAACTTCCCCCTCTTGTTGATATCTAGGTCATGGTTCCTAAGAATGGATACAGTGTTCAAGAAACAGTTGCAGTTTTTTTCCCTGAAGAGGAATTTTTGAGACATTTTTTTGCAGATCTCACACAGTTGTGATTGTCTTTGGATGGCTCATGATGTCCATGAACTGTGTACCTGCAGGGCAAGATGGCTCTGGAAAGTAGATGAACAGATGAAAACCTGCTTGTATGTGAAATAATTAAACTTGTACATTTTTCTATTAGCAAAACACGTGCAACAAGACAATAAAGGAATTCAAGTTGCAGAATTAAAGGAAAAAGGGACTGAGTTAACTCCAAACTTTATCGACATTGGTGATAGTATGTGAAAATCGTCCAGTTTAAACAAAGCCATCCCTTTGGGAAGGATTATAGTTAGAACTACTTTCCCTTGAACAGAATTAAAGGATATTTATAATCTTTAAAGACTAAGAGCTGGAATGAAATATTTTTTCTTAAAAGTCCATGACAGAATAATCTAAAAATTTGATAAAACATTAGATAATACTATGTGGTCTGAGGAATCCTCACTTACCACGGTCAAAACATCTTGTTCATTAGGTCAATATCAAAGTATGTTTCTCTTTGTTTGCATTAAGTTCTAAAAAATGGGCAAGACACATATTATCTGGAAAACTAAGGCAATTCCTGTGACACTGTAAGATGCTACATACATTGTCTTTGAGGCTTTGGGGAATAATTAGATTGGAGTTCTAGGATATCCAAGTAACTTGTTAAAAATGCTTTAACATTGGTCATCAACCCACTGTGCTTTCTTTATCAGGAATCTACAACTTGTACTACATAAAATGAGTTTTTGCCCTTTCGCAGATTATTCAGTGGGCAAGTTTGGCACCTTCCCATATTGTCCATCAACAGTCTTCCCAGAGCTGCTGACTCTTGATCTCTGGTGAATACAGTTGGAAGACTCATAATGCTTTCTTTTTATCCTTCTGGGAAAAGCATCCTATTATCCGAAAGAGATACTTGCTTAAAATTTCTATATTATCAGTTATATAAAACCAAATTCTTCAGCCTTACTTTTAAGGCTCTCTGTCAATGGGTCCTTCTCCAAAACAGTTTTGATCTAAGTCATCTTGAGTCAAGCCTACAAAACAAGTATTGTACATTTGTTAGATGACAAGACTTTGTTCAGGAAATGTTAAGTCTCTTGCCCTCAGGGAGCTTGCTGTTGAGATGATGGCTCACACAGATTAAAAATTCATTAATGAAACACACCGTGTTCTGCACCATCATACAGGCATGGATGGGCCACTATGGAGGCAAAAACCCAAGCCTGAGTCAATGGAAGCTGGAAAGAGGCAGAGAGACGTGAGCTCGATTCTGAAAGATGACTCCTTCAGTGGTGAAGGCTTTCCAGGTAGTAGCAGTGCCAGGAGCCGCAGCCTGGAGCAGTGAAACACAAGGGTCTCTCTTGTCATTCTTCCTGCCTCAGTCCAAACACTCAACATCCATTGCTTTACATTTGATTAGGACTTTTCTTCCTCAACTCATCCTATTCTTCCCTTCGAAGCCATTTTTCATTGTTTTTTCTCCCAATCTGCAGCCACCAGTTCCTCCAGTCGCCATGGCTTCTGCATTCACGACGCTGTCAATCATGAATTCCCTCACTCTTATTTACAAGTCGCTTTCCATTTTATAACAAAGGATATAAAAATTGCAAGGTAATTGAGAAACCACAGAAAAGCAAAGAGGAAAATAACCCACACCTAGAAATACACTATTAATATTTTGTTGTGCCTATTTCCCCATGAATATAGATACTATTTCTTGAGTAAAGATTTTTTTTTAAAGATTTTATTTATTTATTTGACAGACAGAGATCACAGGTAGGCAGAGAGAGGGGGGGAAGCAGGCTCCCTGCTGAGCAGAGAATCCCAACTCGGGGCTCCATCCCAGGACCCTGAGATCATGACCTGAGCAGAAGGCAGAGGCTTTAACCCACTGAGCCACTCAGGCACCCCTTGAGCAAAGTTTTTTGACGTGCAATGTGTACTTCTTGGAAACCCAGTTTTCACTTTCTATGGCATGGATACATTTTCCTATCAATAGTTACTTGTCTTTGTCATCAATTTTAAGGTTGCATGGTAGTTGATTATGTGGACATGCCATAACTTCTTTAACAAACTATTATAATTTTTTTTATTGTTTCCAGCTTTTGGCTGTGTATTTTCAATCACATCCGATGCACTTCTTTTAACTCAGTATTACACGGTGGTTTGCATTTGTTGATGTGCTCCTGTGCAGGTAGTTCAGGATGGACCTTCAACTACCAAAACCATCATTAAGGCAAGGCCAGCTCTTCCTTTTGCTACTTTTTATGGATCAATAAGGAGATTTATTCCTATGGGAAGTGCTCAAGTGGCTACTCAGGTGGGTTGGCATCATCTTCCAGGATGACATCCTGATGAGGAATTGTTCAGAGGTGACCTGCAGATTTTCCACATATTCGGAGAGTGGCTCTCTTGTTGACTTGAGAAGAGGAAGCATTGGAGCCAAGTCATGGTGGATCCATTGGGTCAGCTGCCACCCCAGAAAGGTTCTGGTCTACTTAACAAAAAAAAAAAAAAAAAAAAAAAAAAGCACTAGGAAAGCTGCTAAGACTTTGAATTATGAAGTTGCTGGCAATTTCTCAAGGGAGGGAAATGGTGAGAAGGAGATGTCATGGGATAGAAAGCAGAGCATATGGGCCGCATGGGTGAGCACTGGAACTGTTGTGTGTACCATGGGTTGGATCATGTCAGTACTTCTGCTACTGTTGGTTCTCTCTCTGCTCAGGGTTCATGTCTAGGCTGTGCCTCTCATTCCTTTTTTTCAATTCTTTATTTTCTTGCTCAATCATCTCCTACAACCTGAATTTAAATGCAGTTGCAAACAATTTCAACAACAAAGTTTATATCCCCTCTGCATACCAACTAATCATTATGTTCACCCACACTGACCCCAAAACCCTTTTATTTCTGGAGGTCAAACAAGTTTTCTTTTGAAGTCTGTAGTCACCCTGCTCCCACTGTAATCCAATAGCAAATGATAAACTGCCTGTCTTATTGGTTAAAATGTAAATGAGGAATAAGTAAGTAAAGAAGACAATTTTTATCAAGTTTTTTTTTTTTTAGGAGATTCAGGAATTCATTCATTTATTGAACAACCAAGCCCAGAACTATTTAAGTCAAGTAAGTATAAAGGTTCCCTTTGACGGTTTGAGTTTAGAAATGCTTATTATAATAATGTCACTAATATAATTGTTTATTTTGGCAAATTTTGTCTTGGAATAGAAACATCTTTAGTATAAGGATGACTCTTTATTGTCTCGATGGTAATATGATTAATGTTCAACATGTTGATGAGATAGCAGTTTTATAATCCGGGTGGTCAGAAATCCATTATTTAATTTCTGAAAGGACAGGAAATCGCAAAAGCAGAGCACTCTTTTTCATCCTGCCATAGTATATTTGCTGAGCTACTGGGTTCCTGATGCATCTTTATATCTGTCCTGCTGAACTGAGGAAGAGTGGTTATCATTTTACTAAAATGATGGGGCTGAGGTCTTTACAGCAGGCATAACAAGGGATCTCTTCCTTCCTTCTGCCTTGGGTAACCTAAAAAAATAGAGTGTTACCTGTTTTAGGTCTTGATCAAACATAGACTCTTTTAAAAATGTGAAGAAGTGTTGGCCACAGCTTTACCTCTTCAGTTCTTGTCACTGAATTTTCAGACAATTCCAGATTTTAGAGGTTAGTAGGCAGCTGGAGCAGGTAGGACAACCAGCTCCAAAGACCATTTCTCAATAGACTATCAACTTCCTGGTGGGATCATATATGGCAGAGGAGGGAAACACTGAAGTTTAGTTTTCATTCCCTTGTCATGAATAGAAATCACACATCTAAATCAATACAGATTTTCCTCTTGGCCATTTAATTTTTGTATTTCTACCAGTGATTGCAACATGTGAACTAAAGGCTACTTTATAGTCAGCAGAAGAATTTAGACTGGTGATCGGGAAGTATTTGGACACTAACAGAGCAAATAAATACCTCAGGTCAAACTTTTCAGAGATCACATAGAAAAGAAAATATGAGGGGTGGGTCAAGAATCCAGGTCTGACATTTAGGAAAGTAAATACAAAGAGGCAAAAAAATATTAGAGATAGTATTTTGAATGAATGAGCTGTTTTAATGAGAGTTGCTAGAATGTGATACAGATATTTATTAGATAAACACAGAAAATTTTCTGTATTTATATATTTAAAGCAGAATATGATGATCTTGGTGGAAGATTGGAGTGGAGATTATCTAGGTCCCTTCCAAATGTAAACTTCTGTGATTCCATGACATTCTTCTATTGCTGTACATGCCATTCCTTCTTAATTTGCAATCTCCAATTAGCTTTGCAATTATAGTTTTAGTAAAATGCTTTCATTGGTCTTCACTTCCAAATGCCTAACACCACGTTAGTACAGGCAGCAAAGAGATAAACCGGGACCTTGGCGATGAAGGTACTTGGCCTATGTCAGTAATAGAAATATTTCATCTTGCAAGAGATTCAGCACTTATTTTAATGCATCCTCTTTGCTTTGTGCATGCCTTGTACATTACCATCTAGCACAAGAGTCTCATCTATAACTTGGAAGACATTTATATTCATGTAGTGGCTGTATTTTTGAAATACAAAGTCTGAGTCTGTATTATCAGTTCTGATTTCCATAAGTCATCCAAGAAAACTAGTTTCATTACTCCATGGTCCTATTGCACAGATAAATCCTGGTTATCTTCCACATGTTTATTGACTTTTTTTTTCAGGAAGTAGAGTGTCTGTGTAGTTGGAAAGGATTTGCAACATCTCACCTCATATACAACAGCACATCGTTGGACTCATCTTCTAATTAAAGCAGGGAAATAAATATGCAGTTTCCTATAAACCACGTCACGTGGAGTTCACAATTTAGGGCAATGTATGCATTCACTCTTTCATCTCTTCAAATACCAAAAGTGCTTAAAACTGAGGAGGCTTGAATCCATTGTATTATCATTCATTCAATATCTACCAATTTGTACTAGGTCCTTCTACTTCTTCTGGGGACTTAAATCTTTACAGTCATAATATGTATTGTATTCTGATCAGTAAGTTCTAGAGAATTATACTCTACAAATACAGGTTACTTTAAGAGTGTGGTAAGATCAATCTCTCTTTCACTATCTTAAAAACCCCTGGCAAAAGTGATGGCATTAATTTGGCTCTGTTCATGATCCCAGGGTCCTGGGATCGTGTCCTATATCGGGCTCCCTGCTCACAGGGAGCCTGCTTCTCCCTCTCCCTCTGCCTGCTGTTCCTTCTGCTTGTGCTCTCTGTCTCTGTTAAATAAATAAAATCTTAAAAAAAAATGATGGCATCGATGAAACAGTAGGGATTGAAGGATTAACACTGGTTCCCAAATGTTGGTATGCAGAAGGATCTCCTGTATCCTCGCTTTAAGTACAGATATCTGAGAACCGTACCCCCCAACCCGTTCTGCTTCAGGTGATTCAAATGTGGTGATTCAAGGATCACATTTTGAAAAATAACTGGTCTAGTCAACAGTGAGTAGAACAATACATTAAAATAAAAACAGACACTGTACATATGAGATGTCCTCAAGCCTGTAGGGTAAACGTAGATAATTGAAGACAGAATTTTTCAAGAGTTAGATATGCAGAAGTGAATGGAAATGAATTGGGGAAGGAACAAGTTGATGACAGGGGTCAATGATGACGTGACAACACATGGGAGCTCCCATCTATTCAACTGTGACCACACACAAGGCACTCAGAGATACCTTCACATATAGATATATAATTCTCACCATCCTCAGGGGCATCCCAACATGAAGGACTGAGTGAAATTAGTTGGCTGATTAGTTACCCCATTGATTGCAACAGAGTAAGTGTAGATGAAGAACTTTAAAAGAACAAAAGAAAAAAAATGAATCGGGGGCAAAGAGATTAATAATTTATGTCTGTAACTATGTCAATATCCTATTTACTCATTTTCAGAAGTCTGAACACGAACCTTGTCAATACTTGTGTTCATGTGCCTGCTGCATTTTCAAATTTAGAACTAATCCAGGCATTAACCACGGGGGAGAAATTGTCAAAAAATAAATACAAAAACCATGAAGAGCAGGGTAAACTCGTTCTCTAAATATAGACTCTTAGGAGTGAAAGGAGGAGTAGACTTTCCCCAGCCAAGTTTCGCTTCGGAGGAGAACTCCCAGTCCAGAGGAACCACCATCGCAGCTCTGGCATGACTGTTGATTATGCCAGCAAAGGGGAGGGTAGAGCCCTTTTCCTGACAATGAAAACGCTTCACAGAGTTTGGTAAGAACAACATGAGCTCACTCCCTAAAAGACCTAAGAGTCATGAAAACCATATTACTAACTCTCATGTTTCTTTTAAAACTGAAGTTACCTATAACAACATCCTTTTATAAAGCAGAACCATGGGACTTCTGTAATTAAAAAGTTAACTGAAGATAGAATCAAAGGGCACAAAGTTTCAGTTATGCAAGATGAATAAATTCTAGAGATTTACAGATAGTAGTAAAGCATAGTGCCTATAGTTAACAGTGTATTTGTGTACTTAAGAATTTACTGAGAGGGGACACCTGCATGGTTCAGTTGGTTGGTTAAGCAACTGCCTGTGGCTCAGGTCATGATCCTGGGGTCCTGGGATCGAGTCCCCCATCAGGCTCACTGCTCAGAGGGGAGTCTGCTTCTCCCTCTCCCACTCTCCTCTCGTGCTCTCTCTGTCAGTCTCTCTCTCTCTCTCTCTCAAATAAATAAGTAAAATCTTAAAAAAAAACTTACCAAGAGGGTAAATGTTACATCAAGTATTCTTATCACACGCATAATAATAATAATAATTAATAATAATAATAATAATAAGGAGGAGGAGGATGGAGGGGAGGAGGAAACTGTCCTTATTTTCCAACTGGAAGAAGGCACTGTAGAAGGCTTTTTTTTTCATCTCTAAGAAAAAAAATTTCCTTCCTGTTCTTATTCATCATTACAATGGTTTCCTTGTATATAGGCCACATGAAGTGAGTGAATGAGCTCAAGAGAGTGACTCTCCATTAAAGGATACATGCCAGGCATACCCACAGCTCTCTGGACGCCCTCTTCCCCCAGCCCACATTGACACTGAGATCTGTCATTGAGAACACCTTTGTCTGTCTCCCTCCTTCCAGCTCTGACTAGCTCCATCAGGTGTCTGCCAGGTGGTCTGTGAGGTCACTTGTGTTTTTACATGTCCCCCACTACAGGCAGGAAACAGACCTGACCTCCACGCAGAAGCTCTGGGTTATGGGTCTGGGCTCACTTGTCCATCTGCTTTGTAGGGGTCAAATGAAATTCTTCCCATTTAAGCCATTCCCTCTCGACCCTCCGCTATTTGATCCATTTTGCCTGTGGATTTCAGAATCACATTTATGAGCATGATATTTTCTCATATTCTTGGAGAGAGGCTTCTTCTTGGTGGCTTTGGGGAGAAGAGACCCCTTTACCAGCCTGTGATCTTTGGAAGAATGAATCATTTACTACCTTTATCATTAGACTGAGATTCTCTACACGGTAGATTATGCAGCTGGATCTGAGTTGTCAAGTCACTGAATGTTTAAAATTTTTGGTCCTCAGTTATGGATACTATATTTATATGGAGAGTGACCTGGTTAAACACGCTTCCTGGCACGTTAAGTTGTGTACTGTTTACCTGACATTACCTAAACACATCTGCTTATCATAACGTAATTTAGCATTTCCTTCTTTTTCCACAGTCACCTTAAATGCCATATAATGACAATGCACCGGATGTTTCCTTTTCCTCTTATTTATCAAATTAAGAATACATTTATAACAATAAAAACAAAATAATCTTTGTCTTTATTTCCTGAATTTCTCACAACATGAAACATGAATTACTGGTACGAAAGAAAGAAAGAAAGAAGGAAGGAAGGAAGGAAGAAAGGAAAGAAGGAAGGAAGGAAAGAAAGAAGGAAAGGGAAGGAAGGAAGGAAAGAAAGAAAGAAAGAAGGGAAGGAAGGAAGGAAGGAAAGAAGGAAGAAAGGAAGGAAGGAAAGAAGGAAGGGAGGAAGGAAGGAAGGAAGGAAGGAAGGAGAATATCTACTAAGAATATCTACAAAGAATATCTACTATAAATGTTTTTATTTTTTGCTATTCTTTATTTAGTGTTATTATTAAAAGAGTACAGATTACTTCCTAGTGACATTTCTAGCCTAATGAGGGTTGCTGGGAATACCAGTTCTAGTTGAAGACAATAGGCATAAAAAATAAGATGCATGTGAATTTTCCCTGGAATAAGCATACAGTAGGTGATGTGAATTAAGGAGTATGGGTGTGGTGAGGGGCAGGGTTGTATGGAAGTGCTGAATCACTAAATGGTACACCTGAAACTAATATCACACTATATATAAACTAAGTGAAATTTAAATAAAAACCACAAACCAACAAAACAAAACAAAACAAAACAAAAAATACAAATCTAAAGGCCTGTCAGTCTGGAAGGCAAAGAGAGGCAGAGAAGGATGTTTATAAGCGAAGCCATCAATACCCTGCGTTTTTCAGGTGCCTCAGATTGATCAGGTTGTAGGATTCTATCATGGGTCAATCTTCGAATGAATTTGATTTCTCTGTGTGCCCTGAACATACTTCTTGTCACACCAACTTAAAAAAACAAACAAACAAACAAACTTTTTACTTGGAATAGTTTTAGGTGTACGGAAAAGTTTCAAAGATAGAACAGAAGGGCCTTGTGCACCCTTTACTCAGTTCCCCCAGGGGATAAAATCTTACAAAACTATGGTACATTTGTGATGATTAAGAACGTAACCTTGTTGTTTTACTATTAACTGCAGACTTCATTTAGAGTTCACCAGGTTTTTTGGTAATGCTCTTTTCCTTTTCCAAGATCCAATCTAAGATACCAAATGTGTCTAAAACTCCAACTGTTGAGGCACCTGGGTGGCTCAGTGGGCTAAAGCCTCTGCCTTCAGCTCAGGTCGTGATCCCAGGGTCTTGGGATGGAGGCCGGCATCGGGCTCTCTGCTCAGCGGGGAGCCTGCTCTCCCCCCCGCCGCCCCCCCCTACTTGTGATCTCTCTCCATCAAATAAATAAATAAAATCTTAAAAAAAAAAACAAAAAACTCCAACTGTCGAGGAAAATTAGGACCAGAGTTAGTGCTATAAAGACCTTAGACCTAAGGGATAGTGACTGAGATTTGGAATGAGGAAGAATAGAAATAGCATAGATGTAAGCCTTGGACAAAGCTTGAGTTCAAGGATGTAACTATCATTATGTTTTATTTCAGTCATCTGGTGTTTTCCTTTATTATCAGAATATAACAAGGGTTCTTTTAAGTCAAAATATTTTAAAAATCTGTTTACCATGAAACACTATGGATTTAAAGTTAATGACAGTATTTCAGAGATGTAGTAGTATCATCTAAATAATATCATCTATGTAATATTCTGGGATGTATTTATCTTCATACATAGATAGTATCTGGCGTATTTCGTCTCCTTCCAATTTATCCATTCTCCCTTGACCTGTAGCTACAGGAAACATCACAATGTATCTTTGATTCATTCATTCACCCCCAGCAGATATTGGGAACCTCTCTGTGCTAAGCACTGGGCTGAGCTATATAGACCTCTGAGTCTTTTAAATGAACCCAGGTAAGATAATCAGGCTTTACTGCACAGTGGGCAGTTGCTAATAGAGATATTCCTAGAATACTGTGGAAGGAAGCGTGGAAGCCATGATGAGACAGGAAACTCATGCAGTTTGATGAGACAGAGAAAACCATGCTACCTCATGCTTCCATAAGGTAGCATGGTCTTTGGGTGTTCATGGTCCTGCTGGAAGACATGGTGTGAGCTGGGACTAGATGTATGGGGGGGGCTTAAAAGGACAAAGGCCTTAGATGTTGGCTGAGGGGTCTGAATTAATCATGAAGAGGATGGTAAACCAATGCTCCGATTTTGCTTTGGAAAGGTCAGTCTAGTGAACAGATTGCTAGAGGAAAGAATTTGAGGCAGGGACACCAGAGGGAGCTTTGGGGGAGGATGGTTTACACAAAAAGCCATAAAGACCTCCTTCCTCGTCTCCACCTGACTAACACCTAAATCATCATTTTGAGGGCAGGTTGAAATGCTCCTTCCTCTGAGAAGCCTTGTCCCCCCACCCCTCCCATACCTAGCCACTCCCATAGCTCTTTGCTCATAACTCCATTATCATAGTCGCTCTGGAGCATCGCAAAGATTGTTTTCTGCATCTGTCTTCCCACTACAGTGAGCTTCTCTGGTTCAGGGCCTGTGTCTATTCATCTTGGCACCTTCAGCATTTAGCACAGTGCCTGGCACAGGGTGTCTGCTCAAATATATTTGATGGATCTGAAACAGGATGAATATTTGCTAGCCATGGATAGAATGCATGAGAAAGTTGGCCTTTTGCCCCAAACCAAACATTCACTATCACCCAAATTAATTTTTGCAAAATTCTGTACACAAATATTTAATTAGTTCAATTGAGGAAACAAGGAAAGGAGACTCAATTAAAGAAGAAACTCTAAGTCTTTAAGCAATTGATATGGATTAGAATTGCTTGGTCATGATTGAGATAATCAAAATTTGTGAGTCAGCAAGTAAGAGAGATCTTTATGGATGCAAACTTGTTGCAGAATACATTATAAAAATGATGTTGTTTGATTTACCTTAATCATAGTCTGCAGGTTATCAATTCTGAGGGTTATCAATGGGGGTAAGCAAAATATCTGTTGTTGCTGGGTGCTAATTTTCTGGGGGAAAGAACTTGATTTAGTCTTTTTGGATCCCTGATGTGAATTTATACATAGTTGCTGGAACCAGGGGTCACAAAAGCAAGTGTCATTAGGGGCCAGGCAAGGAGCAGAAATGAACAACGGTGACTGGTGTAATAAACTAGGATGTTGGAAAGACTTGTGACAGAATCATGCCTGATCCATCTCAAGGTGACAGCCCTTACTCCAATCAACAGACTCCTAACATGGAGGAAACTGGGTTCAGTTTGTTATAACTTTTATTTTTTTATGAGAAGCCATATATCTTGATCTTTAATGGAAACTGATTTTTATATTGAGGATAAATAATAAAAGAAAAAAACCCCCCACAATCGATACTGTATTTAAAACCACTTCCAGAAATGACAGACCAGGTTGTTTCGGTGGACCTACTTTCCCACCAAGAGCAGCTAGAGAAGCTGGACTAAGTAATATTAAAAATAAAAAACCTAAAATCATTGTAGAACCAGCAAGGCATGAAGTATTGTGAGGTTAAGATCTGACAAAGGATGAAAGTCCACAGAGGTGAACCTGATATTTGGGTCTACTTTTCCCTAAAAGTGATTGCTGATTCTGAAATCTGTGGCTGGGCGGTTGCAATCTGAGAAAGCTATAGACAGATTCATGGAGGTAGGAAACCAAAAATTGGAGGTCATTGTTTGCCAAGAAGAAAAATCTTGGCAAATACCTCAGGCAGTCAATTTGGACCCAGAAAGGCTATCCGCAGAAACAACCTGAGCTGGAAATAGACCAATTCTCAGAGAAACTGAAGTCCAACATCAGATGACCTCCATTTCTAACTGGACTAAGGTGTGTAGGGGTTCCTAGTGCCCCTAGCCAAGCTGCTTGGTAAAAACATATGCACATTCTCTCTGGAGGAATATAGCAGCATTCATAGTCTCTCAACAAATTTCACATACAGTGCCTTGTAACCAGGCAAACAAGGAGACAAGATGTCACCAAAATCCAGATGAAAAATAGACTAGAGAAACAGACCCACAGGTGATCCACATAACGGGGTTTTCATACACAGACATTAAAACAACCACCACTCGTATTTTAAGAAGTTATAAGACAAAAAGAAAAATATCTACAGAGGACTGGAAACAATAATAATGAACCACAAGAGATTTACAGAATAAAACTATCTGAGCCATAACAACATATACAGGAAATCAGATTTTGAGTAATGCTGTGAACATTCTGGGTGTAGCCCTGGCATAATGGTACCAGATTGCCCTGGCTTATGGTATATAGCAGGAAGCATTTGGCAAAAGTAATGAAATCTCTCTTTATGGACCAGAAAGGATAGCAAAGGTTTTAGATCAAAAAAGATGAGGGAATGGATACGGTTCAATTAGCTTCAATAATGAGTTTATCCTTTCAGTAGTTCTGTTAGATAGAATTAACTTACCAAAATCTCCAATCTAAAATCCTACCTGAAACATTGTGACAGGGAAATGCCGAAGGATGGTATAGTAGGTTCCATAATATACGGGATAAAATGGATCTAGGTTTGACACCTGGGTCTATTTCTTACTGGGGAGGGGTGACCTTGTACCAGTTACTAAACTCTCTGAATGTCACAGTCCTCATTTCTAAAATATGGGTAATCGTTAATTTGTTGAAGTTGTTAAGAGCCTTAGAAAATGTATAAAAAATTTCCAAGCATAACAGGCCCATAGAGTAGTCATGCTCGTTCACTCATAGAGTTGTTGGCACAGGTAAGGACTCCACCCACTCTTCTTTCCTTTCTATCCTTTTTCTTCTCTATACGACCTAGAGCTCTTTCCACTCTGTTGCCTCTAATCACATGCATTTCTTCATTCCCTCCTTTTACTAATTCCTCTTAATTATTTTAAGGGAGAAATGGAGAATTCATCTCATGTAATTAATTAGCACATCTATCTCAGGTAATTAATTATCATCTTCTGGGATTAATACAGTTTAATACATGATCTGGAATATATTTTAATCTATGCCTGGAAGGAAGTATATTTTGAAACATCATTGATTTACATTTATTCTGAGAATACCCAAAAAAATGACCTTTTCCTTTTCTCACATATACTGATAATACCAGTATGGGTTGTCCGTTCAAACTAAAAATCTATTAAGCTGGGTTTTGTTTGTTTGTTTTTTTACTTCCAGCCAACTAGAGAGGGTTACAGCTTTATATTTGCGTGGCTGATAGCCTCTGTCGTGATAACCGAGCCAGCAGAGTCCTGAATCATCAGCAAGACCTCAGCTGTTTCAGTCAATGCACAGAACGCTGGCAGAGGAAACATTTTGAATTCGTTATCTGAAACCTCTATTTTTTGGCCATCTTTCCTTTCTTCCACACCTTCTTCTTTTAAGTGTAAATGTCTACCATATTGCCAGATTGAAAGACAAATATGAGATATGCGAAATTTAAAAATACAATGTCTATATTCCAAATTATTTTGAAATATCCCTCATAGAAGAAATGTAATTTGTGATAAGTATCATTTGCCAAGAGATTTTCACTAAACTAAAAAAACATACAAGAGAACAATTTCTGTAGCCAAAATATATTATATGAGCCCTTTCTATTTTCACTCTATGTACCTCAAATATTAGTACTTAGAAGAATTTTAATATGTTTGCTTCCTTTTATATGAAAAAGAAATCGAAACTTCATTCTTTACTTAAAACTATTTAGACATTTTATACCTGATCTCTGTGTATTTTCTACCTCAATTTTAACATCTCATTATTATAAGGATGGTTTTCCTCCAAGTGAACATCAGAAAAATGGTAACATTTTTAAAGAATAGAGTTTGATTTTTTTTTTCTTTCTGCACTAAGGTAATAGTTTGTCTTATAACATTCTTTCTAAATGTCAAGGCAAACTGTGTTGAACTGCGTAGTCCTACAAATTTTTTTTACCAACTTATGCAAACAAAATATATTTTATAGTTTTATGTCTCAGCAGAAGAAAAACATTTTCTTTACTACCCCTTGCTACTTCCTTATTGGAAAGAAATTTTAACTCAACAACTGTGCATTGACTAAATATCACAACCAGGCACTGGGGTGGGCGGAGGGGGGGGTGCCTGGGTGGCTCAGTTGGTTAATTATCTAATTCTTAATCTTAGCTCAGGTCATGATCTCAGGGTCCTCAGGATGGAGCCCGAGGCTGGCTCCCTGCTCAGTGGGGAGTCTGCTTGTCCCTCTCCCCTCCCCTTGCTCATGTTCTCTCTGTCTCTCTCAAATAAATAAAAATCTTTAAAAAAAAAAAAAAAGAAAGAAAACTTTCTTTCAGCATGAATTGGTCCTGTATGCATGGAATTCATGGCTGCAGGTGTTTGGGTGCCTCTAGTGTCTTGGGAATTTTGAAGGAGACATTTTCAGCCATTAGTTTTGTTTTTTGTTTTTTCGTTTTCTTTTTCCTCTCCTTCTTCTCTTCCTCCCCCTTCTCCTCCTTGTTTCTTCTTCAGAAGCTTCTTTTTTTAGAACACGTTTCGATTTACAGAGACATTGGATAAGGTGATACAGAGAGAGTCCATATACCCCCCCCCCAGTTTCCCTTGTTGTTAACATCTTATTTTAGTACAATATCTAGACAATTATGATTAATGAACCAATCCTGATCATTAGTCTTAACAAAAGTCTACACTCGATTCACAATTCCTTGTGCTTGGGAAAAAAAAAAAAGAAAAGAAAAGACCTAATCCTAGGCTAGGGACACACCCCATGATTATTTGTCCAGTAGAGGCAAGACTCCCATTCAACTAGATGGTCCTCTCGTGGGGACTTGGCAGAGGCAATTCATTGTGGCTTCTGCGGGCACGTCCGCTGCTCCCCTCCTGGGGCTCTTCCCCCAGCCCACTCACTGGGCACCTCCTGGCAGGGGCTGTACTTTCAGACCACTCTCCTGACTCTGGGCAGTAATGTTTGGCCTCTCAAAGCCTTTTCCAGTCTACCTTAGTCTCTCCAGATTCCAAATATTTCTTTATGACTAAAACCCTAGTCATTTAACTGGCAACGATGTCCAGATTTTTATCAGCAGAAATCTTGTCCCTCCTTAGTGAAGGGCAGAAAGAGCAGAGTATTCAAAAACCACAGTTGCTGGAATCTGCCTCCTGGACAGCAGAGGGGGTGTTCGTGTTTCATCCTTCTAGAACTCTGAACAATGTCTAATGCAGCAAAGAAAAGACAAAACAGTTGAGAGTGAATGTTCCTACTCTGCCAGACGTAATCCCAATAGTAGAGTTCGCACTGTGAACAGAGGTGTGTGCAAGATGCTGGAGGAGCCCAGAGGAGGGAGACACTAAATCCACAGGCTTATGGAAGAAGAAGGGGAAGAAAGGGATCAGCAGAGACTATAAGGCTTCTCACAGGTGATATCTGAACCACGTCTTCAAAAATATGTGGTGGGCAGTGCTATCCCAGATAGAAGCAATAGCCTGAACAAGGACACGGGGGCATGGAATAACATGCTGTGTTTAAGGAGCTGCCAGCGATTGTAAGGGGTACAGCGTAGAGGGAATATCAGGGAGTGGTAAGAGATGAGATTGGAAAGGTAAGCAGAAATCAGTCAGATTGGAAAGGGTGTCTTATGGCACTCTAACATCCAAGAATGTTGTTGCATGCTGTGACATTAGCTCACTGTGGTGGCAGAGCCGTGGGGTTTAAGACCTAGATTGGAAATGGTTAGGATAAGGTCAGGAGTTAGTGCACTCAGGCAAGAGATCTGTCCATTTTGTTAAATTGTAAAAGAGCCTATTTTAAAGTCTTGACTTAAAAAGTTGTTCGCTTGCTGAGACTGTAGGTTGACTAGAAGTTGGCAATGGCAGATTTAAAACTAGATTTGTGAGACGTTGAAACTTTGGCTGCCTGCAGAGATGCTCCTTGGTCAAAGAAGTCCAGGAGGCTATTTGCCCTCTAGTGGCAACCACAAAGCATTTTCTATTTTGCTAGCAGTGGGACTAGAATACACAGATCCAGATCCACTTGGGAAGCTAGCACTCGTTCTACTTCATGAAGCTATTTGAATTAGTTCCTAGACTTGAATATCTAGCTTAATGCATAAACCTAATAAGAATTAGTTGAAAGAAAAAAAAAAGATGATGTTTAATAATAAAAATCTATCATACATATTGCTGGTTTATATTGCTGGGTCATTGAAAGCAATTTTCAATATCATATTTCATAGGTAAGATTATAGTATTATATCCCAAATTATATCTTTACCTCAAATTTTTAAGTGTAATTTATTTTTTTTAAGGATTTTATTTATTTATTTGACAGACAGAGATCACAAGTAGGCAGAGAGGCAGGCAGAGAGGAGGAAGCAGGCTCCCTGCGGAGCAGAGAGCCAGGGATGCGGGCCTGGATCCCAGGACCCTGAGATCATGACCTGAGCTGAAGGCAGAGGCTTTAACCCACTGAGCCACCCAGGCGCCCCAAGTGTAATTTATTTTTAATGTACAGCGTAAGATACTTGGAGGTAGAGAGAGAAATTTCCCTGCATATCCAAGAATCTATTTCAGTCTGATCTGTTCTCTTCTATTTTATACTTGCAGCTAGAGAACTTTGTTTTGCTTTGTCACCCAGTTTAGCATTATAGGACTTCCAGTTTATTTTGTCTCCTCTTTTCCCCCATATAAATTGTTTATAACTTATGGAGAAATCTGTGGTATTAGTTTTTGTAATATCAGTTTTTAATCTTTAAAATGTTCAGTCTGAGAAGTGTTGTTTTCCCCTGCCTTTGCTAAAGGCACTTCGCAGAAACATCCCATTATTTATTTATAAGGGTAAGTCTCCGGAAGAAGGTAACATTATCACTGGCCTACTACTGCCTCCACACACATGAACACATTCATAATTAATAGGACGGTCTCTACTACTATTGCAGCTATAGAACAAACCTCAGGTCAGATCTCTGGGAGAGCAACGCATGCCATTATTTTTGTTAAGAAATACGTAAATGGCATATGTTTAAAATAATCTGAAAGGAGATGTGTGTGTTGACTAGTAGGGGAAATGATGTGGGAAAGCAAAAGGAGGCACACAAGTCTAGAAGCATATTTTGAACCATGCCTTGCAAAGGAAGTATTTTATGTTCTCTTTCTCAGTTGTCTCTCTTGTTGGTTGGGTTAATGATTGACTGCTATGTCAACCTTTTCTTCTCTTCTCTTCTCTTTTCTTCCCTTCTCTTTTTCTCTTCTCTTCTCTTCCTTTCCTTTCCTTTTCTTTCCTTTCCTTTCCACTGGTAGTTAAGCCCTCAAAGAAACTGAAAGTCTTTGAGAAACAATAGGTTGCTACTGCTATGGGAAATTCTGGCCAGATGAACATCCAATAGACAGGTGAGGTTTTCCTTGGAATGCTTCTGCCCAGGCTTCCTTCTCTTGGTGCTGAAATTATCTCACTAGGGAGCTCTCTATCATACAATGGATTACCAGTAATAATGAGAGTCACTGACATAGAAAGAAATTCACCTGTGTGGCTATTAGGACTGGGGGTGGGGAAGCAGGCAAAAAGTATATGCATGGTATAATGGCATTTTTTTGTGGAAAAAAAAAGAAAACCCATAGATATGTGTATGTGTATATATATTTATGTATAGAAAACCAACTAGATTTACTCTAAATGCTAATAGGGATTGACTCAGTTTGATGGGACAATGGATAATTTTAGTCCCCCTACCTACTACCCTTTCTAGTTATCTGTACTTTTACAAAAAAAAATTTTAAAAAGGATACAAAAATTTTCTTAAAACAGAAAAGATAGTTACATTGTAAGCATAAATCATTTATAAGTACTCCTATTTATGGTTGATTTGAGTTTTAATCATTACTTAAAATCCTTAGGAACTAGAAAAAGATAAAGGTGAGTGCTATTCTGATTTTAGAGTGGCATAGGCTTTCTTATGTGTTAAAGCAAACAATCAAAAACCACAAAAGATCGATTGATTTTATCACATAATTTTTAAAGCTTCTTTAGGTTCTTAAGTGGAGATAGTTTAAATAAGGATTAGAGACACATCAAACTCAGATAAAATATTTACAATATAAAAAAACAAAAATGCTTAGCACAGCACCTAAATAAGGTAAGGGGGTAATAAATATAAGCTATTATTTATATTAAGAAATATAAGCTATTTATTGCAAATCAACAAGAAAAATAAAAATTCTTCAAAATTGGACAAAGGAAATGAAAGAACAAGTCCCTGATCATGCAATGGCTAATAAACTTAGGGAACCAAGGTCAAACTAATAGCTATAGAAATGCATATTAATATACATATATATATATATAGTTAAATGGTATACCATATATATATATATATATATATGTCTATATTTATATTTACCTATCAAATGAACAAGGACTTGTTAAAAAAAAAGATGAAAGGTAGTTTCTAGTGCAGGCAGGTTTTCAGAGTGAGAAAATAAATAGTACAAGACAACTTGTTGGTAAGTATCAAAAACCTTAAAAATATTTACAACTTTCAAACTAGCAATCTCAGGCCTATGAATTTATCTTAAGAAAACATTCAGGAATATTAACTTAGATTCTTTAAAGACCTAGTGATTTCACTTGTAGGAATTTACCCTACAAATAAACTCACACAGAGACTCCTGGGTGGCCCAGCCAGTTAAGCACTTGACTCTTGATTGCAACTCAGGACATGGTTGGGGGTTGTGAAATCAAGCCCCAGTTTGGGCTCTACGCTGGACCTGGAGCCTCCTTGGGATTCTCTCTCTCTCCCTCTCTGCTCTCTCCCACTAAAAATAAATAAATAAATAAATAAGCTCACACATGTGTAAAATGACACAGATACGGAGTTATTTATGTAGCTTAGTAATAAAAGATTGGAAATAACCTAGATCACTGTCAGCAGCAGTAAGATAAATTATGGTACTTCTAGACACAGAATATTATGGAGGAAGAATAAAAAGGAAAAGAATATGGTTGATATAAAAAGAACCCCCCTACCAGTACTTCAAATTTAAAAAGATAGAGAACAGTGTAAAAAAAGAGAAAATATGAATATATTTGCATTGGCTTGGATATTCATAAAAATACTCTGGAAGCATATCTCAAAAATTAATAGTAGCGATTTTTGGGGGGGTGTATTTGAGAAATTAGGCAAATGTAGGAAAAGAATGAGAGGGAGAATATTCTCTATAATTTGGTTTTTGAAAAAATTTTGTGAAGATAAAATGGAACTGTAAGATCCTATAGAAAGCCAACTACCTGTGTCCAAACTGAATAAAAAGAATATCTGAAATTAACTATGCTTATCTGTTCCTCTTTTAGAGCAGAGGAAACATTTTTCCTTCTTAGCATCCTCAGTCCTGAGAAAGTACCTGACACATAGTAGGTACTCAGTTAATTTTAGAAGAATAAATGAATCAGTGATGGTTTAAAAGTTAAGTTAGTCACCAAGGAAAAAACAAGAGTGTCTCACTTACACAATATTTTTTCCAGCAAAAACTAAAATCGTTTTTTGAGAGAAGATGCAAAAGTTCCAACAGTCCAATAGCAATTTTAAGTACCTCTTTCATCAGCTCTAATCGTGTACAGCCTGTTAATGTAGATTATTAAAACAAAGGTAAAATCAAATAAAAAAAATCAAATAAAATGGCAGTGCAAAAAAGCAATGCACTGCCACTATGGTACCATATAGGTTCATAAACCAGATCTATAATTTCCATCCAATAATATGCCAAATAGCTTTTCCTTTTCTTGCCAATGAGAGGTATCAGGATATGCTCACAACTAAGTCATGACAGTTAATGAGGGGTAGAAGACATTGAGCTTAGAGAATGTGCTATAAAACATCAAAACCCACCACAAAACACACCAAGTATTAAAAATGATCTAGTGCCAGTGTAATAGTTAACACCTGGGGAAATGTTCAGGGACAGAAATGAAGTCTATGAAATGAGCTGGTGACTATATATCTGATTAGTGATTCTCAACACTGGCTGCACATTATAATCATCTGGGGACCTTTTAAAAATACTGATGCCAGGGCTCCACTCCCAGAGATTCTGATTAAATTCATGTGGGGTGGAACCCAAGCGTTCCTTTTCTTTCTTCTTTTTTCTTTTTTTAAAGCTCCTAAGGGGTGATGTTGATGTTGAGTCAGGGTTGAAACGCATTGTGTTAGAATGGAAAGGGATGGAGGGAATTCTCTTACAGGACAAGATGACTTAATCAGCTCCTTCCAGCCATTTAATTTAAGGAGTTTTTCAGATTAAACTTTTCCCTTTACTTCTTCATCTCCCTAGACCAGAACTTACCCCCAAACCCATGTTTGGACTATTAAATTATTTCCTATAGGTCTCTCTTGCTTTCATTTTTCCTTCATGTTTCCACCTTGTGCTGCAATACAAATGGTTTTCCTTCTGACAAGGACTTGGCTGTCTACAGAACGTACGCGATCTAAATTCCTTGGCTTGGCTTCCATCCCAAACTCTACCATCACCTCATGAAATAGTTTTGTTGCTCAGTTTCCTCTATACCAAATTGTTGGGACTGATAACGTCTGATGTTCTTTTCAGCTCTGAAATTATAAGTTTCCTGGTTCATTGTCATACTACGTACCCCACCAGTGAATAACCAATCTCATCTTCTGTAGTTCCCTAAAATATTTCCTAATGAAAGTCAAACAAATCCTCTCTACTGCCTTACTTAATTCATGCTCTTTTC
The DNA here is from genome assembly GCA_004024625.1 of Mellivora capensis. Taxonomy (NCBI): domain Eukaryota; kingdom Metazoa; phylum Chordata; class Mammalia; order Carnivora; family Mustelidae; genus Mellivora; species Mellivora capensis. The sequence goes on from PISX010000514.1 coordinate 243,584, forward strand.
CCTCCAATGATTTTTTGTTTTGTTTTGTTTTCTTTAATGCTATTTGCTCTCCTGGAAGTGTTTTCATTCCCCTCTCCTACCACATCCTCAGTTACCAAGCTCAAGTTCACCATTGGGAAATGTTAGCAGTTTCTCTATATCATATCCTTACTTTAGTTCCTTGGTACTTTGTAGTATAGACCCTCTTTATTCAAAGTATGGTCCATGGGCCAGCATCACTTGGATGCTTGTTACATACATCCAGAATCCCAGGCCTGACCAGAGTCTGCATTTCTACCAGATGCTAGGTGATTCAATGCACATCTAACTTTGAGATGCACTGGCCTATAACAGTTTATTAGCATCTTCTTCTATTCCTTCTTTTTCTTTCTTTTTTAAGATTTACTTATTTGAGAGAGAGTGTGTATGTGTGTGTGCTGGGGGAGGGGAGGGGCAGAGAGAGAGGGAGAGAAAAACTCAAGCAGATTTACCACTGAGTTTAGAGAGTGATCTCAGGACCCTGAGGTCATGACCAGAGCTGAAACCAATAATTGGAGCCTTCACTGACTGAGCCACCGGAGGTGCCCCCCCACCCCCACCCCGCCTTGTTTTCTAGTTTGTTTCTTACTTGCATAAGGAATGTCTTCAGTCCTGGGATCCTACCTTCTAACTTTAAAAATATTTAACTAAAACTTCTAGTACTTTCTATTCACATAGCAGTTCACCCTGAATATTGAATGAAAGAGTAATCATTGTGTTTACAAAATGCAATTAGAGGAATAGTGAACTCCAAATTTAGTTTTAAAGGCTGATAAGTACAATGATGGGCTTACAGAACTTTAGAAGTCTTAAGAGGACATCTCACAGGATCTCAACTTCTTTTACAGACGAAGAAACTGGAGACTCAGAAAGAGAAATGACTACAGCAGGGAGGGCAGATTTAACATCTTCTGTAATACTCAGGCACACTCTCCAGTTTGCCAGTTTCACTAACAACGCATCATCCATCTTGGACACCGCCAAAAACCAATAAGTAAGCACCTAAAATAGATGGTTAGGAATTCAAGGGTATTCATTTTACCCGAGCCTTTACTCAGAGGTCATTCCCTCTTGCACCGTAAATGATCCATCACATTCAGAGTCCTTACGGTGCATCTGAGAGCGCTATTGGAGGTACAAAAATGACCATGACGCAGTACTTGGCCTTCTGGAGGTCACTCTCTAACAGACAGCAGGACCTAGGGAAAACAAAACACAGAAGCACTGAAATACTGGAACCCCTTTGGAAGCAGGCACTTGTCTTCTAGACCCTCAAAAGCACTGTACAGTACAGCACAATGGAATAATGGAAGAAAAGGCAATCGGCTCAAAGCCCGAATCGTGAAGTCGTTACATTTCTTTCTTCTCTGTGCAATTTTGAGCTTTTCCCAAACCTCTGATTCTTTCTAGTGATATCAGCGCAAGGCAGAGCACAGAGGTAAGGCTACCGTGAATTTACTCAACACTTTCAAAGCCCACTTTATCGACAAGGACACGTTTTATTTGGTTTTCCCTTTTTCTTGAGTGGCCCAGTCTCAATGAGTGGAAAGCCGATGCTCCCTAACCCGGCCCGGGCCCAGCTCGCGGGAGGCCCGGCAGGGCGCGCGCGGGTGGGCGGAGAGCAGGGATCCAGCCGCCGAGCCACAACCCCGGCGCGAGGCACTAGGAGCGCGGGGACGGCGAGCCCCGGACGCTCCGGCCGCCCAGGGAGGGGCGGGGCGGGGCGGGGCGGGGCGCAGGCGCAGGCACCTCCCTCCCGCCCCGGCCGCTAGGCTCGCCGCACATTCCTGCACCTCCTCCCGCGCGCTGCGCCGCCTCCCCCCGACAGCTGATTCATTGGCTCCGCCGCCCAGACTGCCTGGCGCCGGCTGCGTGACGTCACCCATTCACCGAGCCCGCCTCCCCCCTCCGCTGGCGCCGGCCGGGCGGTCGTCCTGACAACGAAGACGCCAGCCGGCACAATGACTTCCAGCTGGAGCAGCCCAGCCAGCCCGCGCGCTTGCTGCTTGCTCGGGGCTTAAGAGCGCGGGGGTGGGTTTCTTTCTTTCTTTCTTTCTCTCTTTTTTCGGGCTCTACGGGTTCGCCCTGCCGGGAAATGCACTCGCTCTAGTTTTCTAGGGCTCTGGTCCCAGCCCCCTCCAAAGCGCGCTTGCAGGCGCCCTTCCTCAGTCGCGGTCTCCCTGGGCTCTGTGTTTTGCTGGGCAAAATCCCATTCCAGGCTCCGCAGACCTACTGGCGGTTGGGTTCAGCCCTTGCAGCGCTAACACCTGCAGAGTCGAAGCTCCTGCCAAAAGGCATAAAGCAAAGGAGGAGAAATTCATTGCCATAATAACGAAAATGATAAACCTCAGCTGTCTTAGAAAAGAATGTCTGAGTAGGTGTTGATTACCTCCCACAATCACAAAACAACTTTCTTTAAGAGAATTCACACTATCCCTTATTAAAACGCGGTGGTTCTTATTATGCTTTTAAATAGGACTTCACGACAGTTAGAAACTTAAAATTGGGAACGAAATCTCCCAAACGGATAAATCTTTCCAGAACGGGGGGGAAAAAGATGTGGGAAATTGTAGTGCTGTAAATTAAAATGGAGAGTATGTGAGGATCCTATTTGGAGGGAGCTAGGGAGAAAGAACAAGGAGGAGGAGGAAAAAGAGGAGATGGAAGAGATTGTTGGTTTGGGAGTAAGGCAAATAGTTCCGCAAATAACCCACTCCCACTGTCACTCCCTATCCCCATCCAAAAATCTTTAAACCCTGAAGGTAGGGGGGGCAAGAAGACATAACTGTTGACTAGAGTTGGGTGGGAGGTGATTCCTTATGCCTCATTTCACTTTTTTGGCCAAACCTCTTGCTTCAAACAGCTGCATTTTTGGAACTAATTCCACAAGAGAGAACTAAGGGCAACCCTTCCTTGGATAGGAAAAATCTGCATTGTTGAAGCTTCTTATCTGCAGGATAAATGAGCCCAGAAGATGCAAACTCCCTTCCCACCTCTTATAAAAATACCTCCAGTGAAAACAAGCACTTTGGCTCTTTTCTACTTTCTGTTAGTTCTGATTTCTGCATATCCTTCTTTGCTTTATTATTTCAGTTTATATATTTTGTCTAGACCTCAAAACAGATTTTAAACTCTTTGAAGGCAGAGGAGTACTTCGTAAAAACTTAAAATCTGGCCTGGCTGAAGAGAGGCACAGTGAATATCTTCTGATGATGCTGTAAGGGCACAAGGCATCTTAGTTGGTCAGGTTGTCGTTTACTGGCTCATAATAACCCTTGGATTCTATGTCTTCAACACTCTTCCAAAATAGTTCATTACAAAGAGCCACCAGGCAATGGTCGACTATCATTAATAAAAATAAATAATATATTCGAATTCATGGTCAAGATAGGAAATGCTTACTTGTCATATGTTTCCCAGAGTTACAGTTGGTAGTCCTAAGCAGTTTGTTAAAAAAAAATTTTTTTTTAACTCTCAAACTCATTTTGTTACCCATCAAAAATGAGGACTCCGTGAAATATTAATTTTCTAAAATTGCTGCATATTTAAATGTGATTGTAATTGCTCCTTAGCATTTTAAAATTATAACATTGGTACCAAGTGCTTTAGAATCCAAAAAACTATCAGGTTTGGCATTTTTGTATAAAATAGTCTGTAACATAATGGATAACTGATTATCCCATCCACATTATTTGGATTCAACTAAATGCCAGGTGTCATCATTAGGGCAGAAAAAAAAAAAAAACCCTCAAGAGGCTTAAAATAGATCGCATATTTAGTTGTCCCCTTCATTTCCGCCACTAGACTTACAGGTATGCAGCTCACCTGAGGTTTCAATAATGGCACTAGATGCCAGTGGTTCCCAATCCTTGCCACACTTTAGAATTAACCCATGAACTTTGAAAAAATACTGTTGGCTAGGTTCCTTCCTTAGAAATTCTTATTTACTTGATCTGGGATGTGGTCTCAGCATGTACTTCTTCTTCTTTTTTTTTTTTTTTTTTTGTAAGATTTTACTTATTTTTATGACAGAGAGAGCAAGCACAAGTAGGGGAAGCTGCAGAGGGAGAGGGAGAAGCAGACTCCCTACTGAGCAGGGAGCCCAATGCAAAGCTTGATCCCAGGACCCAGAGATCATGACCCGAGCTGAAGGCAGAGGCTTAACCTAACTGACTGAGCCACCCAGGCGCCCCAACATCTACTTAAAAAAATTTTTTTTCTTTTGAATTGTAGGTTCACATGAAGTTGGGAAGATAGTGCAGAGAGGTTCTATTTACCCTTCCCTTTGTTTCCACCATTGGTTACATTTTCTCTATCTAGAGTACAATAATAAAAATCAGGAAATTGACTTTGTTATAAAGTGTTCCTGTAATTCTGGGTCAGCTCATCACCTGTAGGTTTCTGTAGCTGCTGCCACAATCAAGGCAGAACTCTTCCAACACCACAAGGTGCTTCCTCTTGTCATCCCTTTATAGTCCTGTCCCTCCCCACACCATCCCTAGTCTCTGGCAACCACTAAACTCTTCTCCATCTCTATTATTTTGTCATATTGAGACTGTTATATAAATCATTATTACAAGCTTATGACCTGAGGGTTTTTTTCTCCTCCTACTCAGCACAATGCCCTTGAAGTCTGGACAAGTTGCTGCATGTATTAACAGTTTATTTCATTTTATTACCGAGATGTCTTCCATTGTATGGATGTACCACAGTTTGTTTATCCACCTATTGTAGGACACTGTGGTTGTTTCCTTGTTGGGCTCTGTTACAAACAAAGCTGCTATGAGCATTCGTGTACATACAGGTTTTTGTGTGGATATAAGTTCTCATTTCTCTGGGATAAATGCCCAGGAGTGGGATTACTGGCTCATATGGTAAGTATATGTTTAGTTTTTTAAGTAACTGCCAAACTATTTTCCAGGAATGCTGTACTATTTTACTTTCCCAAAAGCAATTTGTAAGAAAGCCAGTTTCTCCCATCCTTGTCAGTATTTTTAGTTTATTCTGATAGGTGTGTAGTGATATCTCACTGTGGAATTATTAATTTGCCTTTCCCCAATTATTAGTGGTGTTGAACACCTTTTCATGTCCTTATTCACCATTCACATATCCTCCTCAATGAAATGTCTCCTCATGTCTTTTGCCCATGTTCTTATTGGATTGTTTGCTTTGTTACTGTTGTTTTGAGAGTTCAGAAATTCTAGATGTGAGTCCTTTATCAGAAGTTTGGTTTGCGGGCGCCTGGGTGGCTCAGTGGTTTAAGCCTCTGCCTTCAGCTCAGGTCATGATCTCAGGGTCCTGGGATCGAGTCCCACATCGGGCTCTCTGCTCAGCAGGGAGCCTGCTTCCCCCCCATCTCTCTCTGCCTGCCTCTCTGCCTACTTGTGGTCTCTCTCTGTATCAAAAAAAATAAATAAAATCTTAAAAAAAAAAAGAAGTTTGGTTTGCAAGTAGTTTTAATGTTTTCATCCTCTTAAAAAGATCTTTGGAGAGCAAAGTTTTTAATTTTGATGAGATCTGATCTTTTGATTTTTCCTTTTCTAGATCATGCTTTTGGTGTCCAGCCTAAGAATTTCCACCAAGTCCTAGGTCCTGAAGATTTTCTCCTATGTTTTTTTCTAAAAGTTTTTTTTCCCCCCTGAAGATTTTATTTATTTATTTATTTGATAGAGAGAGCCCACAAGTAGGCAGAGCATCAGGCAGGGGCAGAGGGAGAAGCCGGCTCTCTGCTGAGCAGAGAGCCCAGTGGGGGACTTGATCCCAGGACCCCTAGGATCATGACCAGAGCCGAAGGAAGCTGCTTAACCGACTGAGCCACCCAGACACTCCTTCTAAAAGTTTTATAGTTTTTCATTTTACATGTGAGTCCATGATCCGTTTTAATTTTCATATAAGGTGTGAAGTTTAGATGAAGGTTCATTTTTTGCTTATGAATATCCAGTTTGTAGGAAGAGACTATCCTTCCCTCATTGAACTGCTTTTGCACCTTTGCAAAAATCAGTTGGTAGTATAGGAAGTCTATTTCTGGTTTCTCAGTTTTGTTCTGTAGATCAGTAAATCCATCTCTCCATTATTACCATACTATCTTGACAACTGTGGCTATGTAATAAGCCTTAAAATTAAGTAGACTGATTTCTCTGAGATTATTCCCTTTGTGTGTGTGTGTTTGTGTGTGTGTGTGTGTGTGTGTGTGTACACAAATAGAGAGAATACATATCTATATGTTCTAGTTCCATTCCTTTCTACACATCTTTTGGAATAATCTTATGTATATCTGCAGTAAACCCTGCCTGGATTTTGATCGGTATTGTATTTGAAGTATATATCACTTTGGGAAGAATCTTTACTAGGTGAGTTCTCCCAGCATATGAATACAATATGGGTCCCCACTTATTTAGATCTTGTTTGATTTGTTTCATTAGCATTTTGTAGATTTCAGCATACAAATTCTGAACATTTATACCTAGGTGTTTCACTTTGTTGGGCAATTGCAAACATTATTGTGTTTTTACTTTCTGTTTACATTGCTTTGTGGAGATTTACTTGATTTTTGAATGTTTGATCTTGAGTTCTGTGACCTTGCTATACTTATTTGTCTGGGAGGCTTTTTTTTGGTTTGTTGGTTTGTTTTGAATTCCTTGGGGTTTTTTTACATAGCGAATCATGTCATCTACAAAGAGGGGATTTTAGTTCTTCGGTTTATCTCCTTTTCTTGCCTCCTTGTGCTAGCTAGAACTTCCAGTACCATGAGTAGCAATGGTGAAATGGAACACCCTTGCTTCATTCCTGATGTTAGAGGGAAGGCATTCAGTTCTTCATCTTTAAGTACAGTGTTAGTTATAGGTTTACTTTTTAATTTTTTAAAACCAATTTGAGGAAGTTCCCCTTATTTCTAGTTTTCTGAGAGTTTTTATCATGAACTGATATTGTATTTTGTCAAGAACTTCTTCTGAGGGGCACCTGGGTGGCTCAGTGGGTTAAGCCTCTGCTTTCGGCTCAGATCATGATCTCAGGGTCCTGGGATCCAGCCCTGCATCAGGCTCTCTGCTCAACAGGGAGCCTGCTTCCCCCTCTGTCTCTCTGCCTGCCCCTTTCTGCCTACTTGTGATCTCTGTCTGTCAAACAAATAAAATCTTAAGAAAAAAAAAAAAGAACTTCTTCTGCATCAGTTGATAAGATTATGTGACTTTTCTTCTTTAGCCTATAAACATGGTAGATTATACTGATTGATTTGCAAATCTTGAACCATCCTTGTATCTCAGAAATAAATACCACTAGGTCACGGTATATAATTCTGAGCTGAGCTGACGTAGTGCTAAAATCCATTTCCTAATATTTTATCAAGGATTGCTCATTTTCTCAGTCATTATTTTTTTAAAACACATTTTCCACGGCATCTTCTTTCTCTTCTCCTTCCTGGTCTCTAAGGATGTGAATGTTGGATGTCCTGTTATTGTACTACCAGTCTCTGAGGCTCAGCTCATCTTTAAAAGGTCTATTTTCTCCCTATCTTCCAGATTGGGTAATTTGTATTATTATATTCAAAATCATTGATTCATTTGTCCCTTCATTCTGCTGTTGAGGTCATCCATTGGGTTTTTTTTTTTTTTATGTTGTTTTGTTTGTTTGTTTGTTTTACTGTATTTTCCATTTTTACAAATTTTTTTTGGTTCTTTTTTACATTTTTGTTTTCTTTGCTGAACTTTCCCAATTTATTTGTTTCAAACATGTTCACAATTGCTCACTAACACATTTTTATGATGGCTGCTTCAAAACCCATGGTCAGTCACTTCAGCACCTTGTCTTTGCAGTATCGGTGTCTTTCAAATTTCTTTTCTCACTCAAGTTGTGATTTTTCTGATTCTTGTCATGAAAGATGATTTTCTATTGAAACTTGGTTGTTTGGCGTATTATGATGAGACTCTGGATCTTAGAACTTTAGTGTTGGAAGGTCCCTAGCCCAGATCTGGCAGAGGATGCAGCGTTGGGGGAGAGGGAGAAAGGTGCCTTTTCACTGTCTGGTAGGCATGGAAATCCATGCCTGTGTTGATACCTGAACGGAATGGGCCTTTCACTGGGAGTTCTGGCTCCCCACCAGGCCTCTGTTGGCATGAGCGCTTCATTACTCTTTCTCTACATGGCTTGCATGGACATTGTGGAATTGGGGTAGTCTTGTTACCGCTGAGTGACAGTGAAAACCCTGACCCTCCAGTGGGGAAGGAAGGAGCACTTTATTACTTCTGAGTGGTGTGCAGGTCCTGGCTCCTCCCACAGTCTCAATGGACACCATTGGGAGGTCCCCCTATTACCTTGTGAGGATGACAGCCTTGGCTCTCTACCTTCTTTTTCTGATACCACTCAGGTGAGAGTGCTGGGTACCTGGCAAGGGGAGAAGTCTAGGCTTCCACTCAGTTTTTGCTAGTGGGGGTGGGCATAGAGCCACAGTTTTCTCTGTGGTATTTGAAGTAAAGCCATGACTGTCTAAGCATTTTCTGTCTGGCTATAATGTCCCCTTGTCCTCTGTCTAGAGAGGGCAGCTTTTGTTGGGGCTTTTTTTTTTTTTTTTTTGGTCTGTGCTTTCTGGAATTTCTGGATTACCAGCTTTCTAGTACCCCATTTGGGATATTTGAGGCAAAAAGAAAGCCCAGGTCATGTACTGCATATTGTTCCTTGGGTGCCAACTTCCCAGACTGGTTTGCCTATTTCTCTTTGCCTTGTCTTCAGTCTTCTCATGTTTATTTTATTTTATTTTATTTTATTTTTTTATGTAATGCCTAGAGATTTTAGTTGTACGTAGTGGGAGGAATACAGAGAAATGCTTCTAGTCCATCTTTCTGGAAACAGAAGACCCAATGTTTCCTAAAAGCAGCATAGGTGATTCTAAAAAAGCCCAGTCAGAGTTGAGAACCGCTCAGCTATGCCTATCTGTTTAACATTGTGGGTTATGAAGCAGGTCTCAGTTCCTATTTCTGTTAGGTTTGGGACTATTTTCAAATAATTCTAACATAAAGTGGGTTTTCTCTTGGCCTGAATTGAAAATACTTTGAAGGAGGGAACAACGCCTTCTTATTCTTTGGAAGGCAGCTGAGCCTAGTGGCATGGCTAAGACTTTTGGAAGCAGAGTAGCTAATTATAATGAGATTTTTGGCAAGCTTCTTAGATTTTTAAAAGTCAATAAAAATTAATTCACCGTATTTTCTAGATTAAATATGCTATATGTAAAAGATATATCACAGAGCAAGACCAACATATATGTTTACATATTAGTTCTTTCTTCCCTTGGTCATGCTCAGTATAGCACTTGTATATAGAGATTATAGAAGCTAAATACTGGGACTGGGTTCTTGAATTAGTGGACTTACCCTGGAAACCTTTTAACCTCACACTCAGTAGTACCCAGAAAAATAGCTCTAGGGAGAATATCATTGTAAAAATAGATATGTGGATTTATTTTTTATTTTTTAATTTTTTATTGATTCAAGGCAGAAGATATGTAGGGTAGTGGTGAAAGTCAATAAGAAAGACTGTTGACATTGCAGAAAAGAAGTAAAAGTGACTGTTGTCTAATTGAGTAAGGAAGGAAGTAAAACGGTAGCAGGAATTAAAGGACTGGGAGAACAGTTAGAGGTGAAGGGTAGAAGTTTCATTAACTAAAATTCTTCCTACTTCACTTGACTTTCCCATTCTCTCTGGAGAGTCCCCTTTCTTTACCTGTTCCTTAAATGTTGGTGTAATCTGAGGTTTTGCCCTCCTCTTCCCTGTGTACTGACCCTGGATAATCTTGTCCCATTCACAGTAGTCTGAAAAGACTAGAAGATCCCAATTTATGTCTTCAGCTCAGATCTCTCCCTTAAGCTCGATACTCACGTAGTGGGTCTCTCATTATCCCGGGATGTCTCTCTTTGGATGTCACTGGCATTTCACCCTCAACATGTCCATATTCTGCCAGTCATCTGTGTTCTCGTCTCATTAAACAGCACCTCCATTAATTCAGATACTCAGGCCAGAAACTCAGGTATCATCTTTTTAGGCAACAAGCAACTCCTATTGATTTTTCCTTCGGGAATCCCTCAAAACTTATAGAGCACCAAGGGAAGGAATGTTGGAAGGATGCCAAGATATGGCAGCAAGGAACTAAAATAACCTCCTCAGTTTCCAAACTCATATCCCCTTACCATCTGTCTACATTAAGGGGTACCTGGTAGAAATGCTAGTATTGTTCTAGCATCTAGACCAATTAGTTACTGCTAGTATTTGAGTTTTTTGTTTCATATTCTTTGTAGAACTCCATATCCTCATACACCATCTCTGGTTTTTTTGTTTTGTTTTGTTTTTCCTTTCAACTTTATAGTAATCACTGCTGTAAGTGAAACTCTTATTTCTCTCCCATCATTCACTGTATTAGTTAGGGTGTAGGTTATGTTAAAGGAAAATCTTAGTTGCTCAGAGAAACAAAGGTTTATTTCTTGTTTCTGCTACATGTCCATCCTGTTTGGCTAAAGACAGTGCTCTGTGTCTTTTTCTTCCAAGTCTTTTTCTTCCAAATGTGAGTAAGGCTGCTGGAGCCTCTACCATCTGGAGGGTTGTCTGTTGCTGTGCCATGAAGACCTGGGGAAGCGGGTGTATCCTACATCGCTCTGAAAGGTTTCTGCTTGGCTGTTGTATGCATCCATTGGGCTCACCTTCTAATGATCAAAGCATGTCATGTTACCATGCCCAACTTCAAGTAGGTTGGGAAGTGTAGTTTTACTCCCTGCCATGAAGATGGAAAACTGGGATAGCTGGTGAACATCTTTAATGACTCACTCAAGGCTCTTTTGCTGGCAACTCTCCCTCTCTTTCTTACTCCTTCATTTCCCCTCTCTCTTCTTCCCTCCTATGGCATCATACTCTCTCCCCCACTTCATTCTTTCCTCCCTCCCTCCCTTCCTTCCTTTGACCTTTTGCAAATGACTAGAAAAACTTCTTGGGAATTCTACAAAAACGGGAAGCTAAGCATTCAGTACTACAGGATGGTTTTAAGTGTGGAAGAAAATTCGATTTGCTAATATGTTGCATTGTAGCTGCCTTTCTAGTGGTTCTAAGGGCAGTTTGACCATGCACAGTGATCCAAAGTAGCACAGATAATAGAATCAGGGCCTAAAGAGACTGCAGGCAAATTCGAGTTTTAGCAAAGACCCAAAGTGCACCTCTTTGCCCTTATCCTATAGCTCTAGGCACCGAGGTCGCTGTTAGTTGCATGAATCACCATGGCAATTGATGAATATAAAAATTCAGTGTCTATTTTTCCCTTGAGTGTTTTAAAATGTTTGGTTCTGAAGAATACCTTTTCAAACCCTCTGTGTCTCATTCTGTCTCTGTCTCTCTCTCTCTGCTCTGTTTTTCTATTAAATCTAGGCAATAAGAAAGCATTTTCTCTTTTCTGTAATTTAAAAGCTTTTTAGCAGGTTCAATGTATGTGAAAGCATCTGAAAATTGACTCCTGACAAAACAGAACTCCACAGTTACACTCATCACACAGGCATTTACGTCAAACTGATTGCTTTCATCTTTCCTTATTGGTATGCTCACATTCACTGCTAGGACTATGTCTCCAGCAGCGAGACTGTATCACAGCTGATGGCCAGTTTTTGGCTGTAATGAGGAAGACCTGTTAGATGTGATCTGGGGTACCAACCTCATCGTAGACCACTTGCTAACATTAGACTAATGCTAAGAGTTAAGCAGAATGATAGAAAGGAAATCCAATCTGTTATGCACATCAATGGTGTGTGAGTGTATATATGCGTGTGTGTGTGTGTGTGTGTGTGTGTACGCATATATATATCCACATACATATACGCATGTGTATGAGTGTATTTTTTTTTTCTCACCTTGCCCCATGTCCCCACATCCACATAGCTTCATGGAATGCTACAATTATTTGCTGTCAGCAGAAGTCACATTCATGTCCCTTAGACTCCTGGCAGGGAGGGCTCCCAACCCACTGTGCTTGGGCTCAGTAGAAAGTTATCCTACAACCATTTATTAAAAAAAGAAATAACCTTACAATCATTTGAAACAAATGCCAATTATTACTTTTAAAAAGCTACCTGCTTTCAATTAAGCAGGAAATTATCTAAGAAGCCACTTAATTTGCTTTGGTCTGTCGTCCCACAACTGCTTTATGCTGAGTGGAGCATGAAATTAAATATGTAACAACTCTCCTAATGGTTGTGTTTCAGAATGCCAGCATTCGAGGATCTTAGGTATTCTGAGGGGTAACAAATACAAAATCAAAGAATATGAGAATTGAATTTGAGAAAAAATAGAAAGTATTAATGTCCTCTATATATTTGCATATAGATAATATGTGTTTTAAAACTGTAAGGTTTTAAAGAATATATTTTCTACTGATTTTTGCATACAGGAAGGGTAGCTGTTCCTGTATGGAAAAAAAAAAATCTCTGACTTACCATAAAATGCCACTCCCCATCCCCCACTCTGGAAATTCTTACACTATTTTCTTGGGCCCAAGTATAAAGTAGATTATGTAGGGAGAGATTAAAAGAGAAGGTCATAATGAATTTTTACCATTTGTTGAAGAAATGCTAATACTAATCCCCTGTTCGAGGTATTTGTCTTTGTTAAGAGCCAAGAATACATACTGTTTGCGATGGAGAAACTGTTTATATAGACATATAAAAGCACTAGTTTATGCAAGAAATTTTAGAAGCATTACTAAAATGACACTTCAATCAGTTCTAACAATGTTGTAAATGCTAGATGGTTCTCAGAGCCTCTTATTTATTTAAAACATTTTTTACAACTTTAAAACTATTTTTATACTAGATAAATCTTTTCAAACACTAATCATATTACAAGTAAACATTTTAAAAAATCTCTGTATAAATGCGGATAAAAGCATACTTGTTCTTTTGCAGTTTGTATTCCAAACCCACTCCTTTCTTCTTTTTCCTTTTTTTTTTTTTTAATTTTTTAACTAGGATAGACATTCTGCCACTTTACCAGGAAATTTTGACAACCATATAGAAGAATTTGACTGCTGTCTCTTCACCTACTGGGTGAAGCAAGGCAAGTTTGAGTTGAGATAGTGCATGTGGTCCTAAAGTTGCTCTGATAATGAAAATTCATTATTTCATTCTCAGGATGCTTACTATTCTAGTTTCGACCTCCTCAATCTATCTATACTTGGTGATAGTGTTAAAAATGCTGTCCAGTTTTAGAAAGCTATTATCTATAAAAATTCTCAAGAAGCTACGAAAAAGAGATCATGGTGATTTATGGGGTTTGGGTTGTTGGGTTGTTGTTCTAGAACCAAAGTTCTCCTGCATATGTCCTCGAGGTTGGCTTTTGTTTTTTTTTAAGGTTTTATTTATTTAAGAGAGAGTGAGACTGAGTGAGAGAACATGAGCAGGGGAGCGGTAGAGGGAGAAGCAGGCCCCCCACTGAGCAGGGAACCTGACATGGGGCTTGAGCCCAAGATGCTGCTGCCATCCTAACCTGAGCTAAGGACAGTCGCTGAACCAACCGAGCCACCCAGGTGCCTCTTGAGTTTTTCGGACCAGAAGAAGAACACAGACCTTAGTCAAGGAATCCTGGGACCAAAGTCTGTGTGGCCTGAAGAGAGCTGCTTAACCTCTCTGGGCCAGAGGGCTATAAACTATAATGTTGTTTTATGTATACAGTGGGAAGAATGATCATTATCTGTCAGAATCCTGAGGATTGCTTGGGATACATGAGAAAAGCACCGGTTAGAGTGGCTGATACACAGTAGGGCCTCATTCTCATGACTGGAGTGCCTTCGGTTAATTGGTGGAACATCTCAGCTTCCTTTCCTGGCAGCTGCCCAGCTGTGCCAGGTCATGGCAGGCACTTTGTGTCATTATTTCTTTTATCTTCCCAACAGCCTGGTGAGGTAGGTGCTGTTATTATCCCATTTACCATGAGGATATCAAGATAGCAAGATTGGTGGTTACTTATCCTTTCAGCCAGAAACACACAGATGAGGGCAGCGTTTTGAGTTCAAAAGTCTCCCTCCCACCGCCCCCGAAAGTCAACCGAAAGTTTTCCCTACCAATAGACCTATGTGCATTATATCAGCCTGTAAAACATTTGCTCCCTTTAACTGTATGTCTTTTGGCAGGGACATTAATGATCTAATAATCTATCGTGCTAAGACTATAGGCAGAGCTTATTTGATTGCCTTTGCTATATGGTGCTTTGCAGATGTTGCGGGTTTTTTTTTTTTTGTTTTATTTATTTATTTATTTTATGTACAGGTGTATGCAGTCCTGTGTCAGGCAAGTCTATCAGCACCATATTTTCATATTTCATGTCTCTGTGTCATATTTTGGGAATTCTCACAGTATTTCAGACTTTGCATTATTCTTATATGTATTAGGGTCCTCTGTGATCAGTGAGCTTTGATTTTACTATTGTAATTGTTTTGGGGAACCCATGAACTGGGGTAGTATAAGATGACGAACTTACCTGATAAATGTTATGTGTGTTTTGACTCTTCTACTAACTAGCAGTTTCTCTACCTCCCTCCCGCTCCTCGAGCCTCCCTTTTCCTGGAGTCACAATAATACTGAAATTAGCCCAGTTAATAACCCTATAATGATCTCTAGTGCTTGAGTGAAAGGGATAGTCATATATCTCTCAATTTAAATCAAAAGCCAGAAATGGTTAAGCTTAGTGCGGAAGGCATGTTGAAACCCGAGATAGGCTGAAAGCCAGGCCTCTTACGCCAGTTAGCCAAGTTGTGAATGCAAAAGAAAAGTTCTTGAAGGAAATGAAAAGTGCCACTTCAGTGAACACATGAACGATAAGAAAGTAAAACAGTCTTATTGCGGATATGGAGATAGTTGGAGCAGTCTGGACAGAAGATCAAACCAGCCACAACATTCCTTTAAGCCAAAGCCTCATCCAGAGTCAGGCCCTGACTCTTCAGTTTCTTGAAGGCTGAGAGAGGTGAAAGGCTCCAGAAGGAAAATCTGAAGCCAGCAGAGGTGGGTGCATGAGGTTTAAGGAAAGAAACCATCTCTGTAACACCAAGTGCAAGGTGAAGCCCAGGTGCTAACGTAGAAGCCACAGCAAGTTCTCCAAAAGATCAAGCTCAGACCATTCATGAAGTTGGCTCCACTAAACAAGAGATTCCTAATGCCGATGACATAGCCTTCTATTGGAAGAAGATGCCATGTAGGACTTCCGGAGCAAGAGAGGAGAAGTCAATGCCTGCCTTCAAAGGACAGGCTGGCTGTCTTGTTAGGGGACAGCGCAGCTGCTGACTTGACGTTGAAGCCAATGTCCATTCACCATTCTGGAAATCCTAGGTTCTTTAAGAATGATTGCAGATCTGCTCTGCCTGTGTTCTATAAATGGAACAACAAAGACTGATGACAACACATCTGTTTACAACATGGTTTCCTGAATATTTTAAACCCACTGTTGAGACCTACTGTTCAGGAAAACACACACACACACACACACACACACACACACACAAAACACAACCCTTTCAAAATACTACTGCTCTTTGACAATGCACCTGGTCACCCAAGAGCTCTGATGGAGATGAACACCAAGATGAATGTTGTTTTCATGCCTGCTGACACAACATCCATTCTGCAACCCATGGACCAAGGAATAATTTTGACTTTCAAGACTTATGATTTAAGAAATACATTTTGTAAGGCTAAAGCTTTCATAGACAGTGATTCCTCTGATGGATCTGGGCAAAGTAAATTGAAAACCTTCTGAAAAGCATTCACCATTCTAGATGCCATTCAGAACATTTGTGATTTATGGAAGAGGTCGAAATATCAATATTGAACAGGACTTTGGAAGACATTGATTCCCACCCTCAAGGGTGACTTGGAGGGGTTGACGACCCCAGGGGAGGAAGTCACTGCAGATGTGGTGGAAAGAGCAAGAGAACTGGAAGGGGAGCCTGAAGAGGGGTCTACATGGCTAGTGTCTCACAATCAAACTTGAATGGTTGACGAAGGGCTTCTTATGGATGAAAAAAAAAAAAAGTTTCTTGAGTTGGAAACTTTTCCTGGTAAAGATACTGGGATGATTGTTGAAATGACCACAAAGCATTTAGAATATCACATAATCTTAGTTGACAAACTAGTGGCAGGGTTTGAGAGGATTGGTTCCAATTCTGAAAGAAGTTCTTCTGTGGGTAAAAGGCTATCAAACGGCATGACATGCTGCAGAGAAGTTGTTCATCAAAGGAAAAGTCAATGAATGCAGCAAACTTCATTGTTATCTTGTTCCAAGAAATGGTCACCCCCTCCTTCAGGAACCACCATCCTGACCAGTTGGGCAGCCATCAACATCAAGACAAGACCCTCCCCTAGCAAAAAGATTAGGACTTGCTAAAAACTCAGATAATAGCATTTTTAAAAAAGATTTTATTTATTTATTTGACAGAGATCACAAGTAGGCAGAGAGGCAGGCAGAGAGAGAGGGGGAAGCAGGCTCCCTGCCGAGCAGAGAGCCCCATGTGGGGCTCGATCCTAGGACCCTGAGATCATGACCTTAGCCGAAGGCAGAGGCTTTAACCCACTGAGCCACCTGGGTGCCCCGATAATAGCATTTTTTAGTAATAAAGTATTTTTAATTAAGGAACATACATTGCTTTTTTTAGAAATCATGATATTGCAAACTTAATTGACCACAGTATAGTATAGACGTAACTTCTGTGCACACTGGGAAATAAAAAAAAATTGACTCACATTATGGTAATATTTGCTTGATTGCAATAGTCGAGAACGGAACCAACAGTATCTTTGAGGTGGGCCTACTCTGTGTTGGGTTTGAAATGGACAGGTTTGGGACATGGAACTTGTTCCCAGAATCGCTAAATCTTTGCTACAATAAAAGATATAGAACAATCCAGTTACATTTATTAGACAAGCGCTAAGGTATGAATTTAAAGATAAAAATAAGTGCTTTTCTGTAGCTGGGGGTGTGGCTTATTTATACACGAGGGGTTTAATTTTCTAATTAATGAGTGGGGCTTTATGCACATGATGTCCATTAGTGTTAATGAATAATGTGTGTGTGGCATAATAGATTGCTGTACTAAACACATGGTGCTCCCTGCTAGGAAGCAGATCTGTATGTTATAATTTGTATGTGTGATATCACACCTATGAAATCGGGAAAATGAATTAATTACATCAACAAATGTTTGGTAGAGCAGTCATTTCAAGAGTTAACCAAATCCTTAAGAAATACCTAGGGGATCATGTCTTACAAGAAACGACTGGGCAGTATTTTCAATATCTCCACTTGGAGAAAAAAGATATTTAATTTGAAAGGAGTGAATCTGAAGACAGGGCCCAGAAAAACATCCCAAACTCTGAAATACTGACATTCACAAGTCAAAATTGGCCAAATTTAGATGAGAGCAGGGATGCCATTGATCTAAGGAGTGTGGGGCCAGACTTCTCTCTCCAAATATTGACTCCTGGGAGCCCAACTTGGCCCCGGGAAATATCGTTTCTTGTTATTTCTTTCAATGGGAAGTTGCATGGGAAATAGTACAAGAAAATGAAAATAAATTTGGCTTCAGGGAGCAGTAACCAACTCTCAGCTGGTAAAGTGTACCAGGTTTTCAAAATAAACTACCCACATCATAGCATTTACTCTACCCAGCATGCCTTCCAACGAGGCTGGCTGTTCTCAGTGCCTTGCGGCCGCCCTACCCTGCAAAGGAAAGAGAACAGCTTTGAATGAAATAGCATAAGGTTTAAAAGACAATGGTGGGGGCGCCTGGGTGGCTCAGTGGGTTAAAGCCTCTGCTTTTGGCTCAGGTCATGATCCCAGAGTCCTGGGATAGAGCCCTACATCGGGCTCTCCGCGGACCGGAGAATCTGCTTCCTCCTCTCTCTCTCTGCCTGCCTCTCTGCCTACTTGTAATCTCTGTCCGTCAAACAAATAAATAAAATCTTTAAAAAAAAAAGACAATGGTAGATTTTTTTGTGTGTTTGTTGTTTTGTTTTTTTAGCAAAGGGATGCCCTCTGAAGTATCACTGATCAACACTGTTAAAGTGATTGTACAAACCACAAAAAGAATATCTGATTCAAAATGCCCCACAGGTAAATGTTCTTAGAGCACTTAGCTAGTTCTCTCATCTTGGCTATTAGGGGCGTTGGTGCAGTCAGGGCTCAGTAAGTGTATCTTGAATAAGTGGAAGAACTAATGAATAAATGAATGACTATTTCAATTTTCACATTGGGATTAAATAATTAAAGGCCATGGCAAAGCAATAGCAAGTAATGCAGCCTGCATACCCCTTGCCCATCCTCCCTTACTCATTGATGACAGCTTTGTGCCCTGCCAAGACTAAAGGTAGCCTCCCATATCTTTCTCAGTATAGGACCCCAAAATATCCCCATCAGCCAACTGGGGTTCGTTTGAAAGGAAGTGTATTTGCAGTCCTGAAATATTTAGAGAGATGAATAATCTAAAAGGCAGGGTTTGTGACGGGCATAACACTGACGTGGGGTCTGCTTAACCCTGGAGAATCTTGAATATTTATGTTCAACACAGCAGGACATGCAGGACGCCAAAGATGCAAGGTTTCCCAAAAGAGATTTCATTTTTGTTTTGTAACATTACAATGTATCATCTATTGCATGATAAAAAGAAAAATCGGTAAGAAGAGGATTAAACATAGAAATTACAATTTACGTAGCAGTATTAATGTTATGGCTATCAGGGTGCGTAGAAAGGGTGCGGATGAAGAAGGAAGGAAAAGAAATATCTTCTTGCTTTGTTAGGCCATATAAGAGTTCAAAGCTGGGCTGGGCTTAAAAGGAAGATCTCTTGATTTCCAGTAATTCAGTTGATTTTATTTATTTATCCATCAAAATTCTGAGTTGATATATAACTTGTGAGTACTATGTGCCATAGAAAGATGTGAAATTGATATTGGACATGTAGAGATGGTTAGGATGTGGTCCCTGTCCTCAAGGGGCTCCCAATCTAGTGAAGGAGTTAGAAGTTACAAAAATAGTCACAATTTAATGTGGACATTGGACTGTAGTCCATGTATCCAGTGCTAGATCATAATGCCTCTCTTTCTTCCACACACCAGTAGAAACCACTGTTTCAGGTTCAAATACGTACTTTAAAAATAAAACATATTGATCATCAATTGTTAAAAAATTGTACCAATGTATTGCTTTATTGAAATGCATATGTGCTACATATAAGTAAATTTTAAAATACAATTTATGCCTGAAATTAATTCACACTGTGCCTTGTCAGCAATTCCTTTCATCGTAAATGTTTCAATGCTATGATGACTGCTTAAAAAGAAAATACAGCTGAGGTTTTCAGGCTTGTTTTAAAACTAAAAGTTTCATTCATTCCTTCAACATGTCAGTTACCTTGCAGGGGCTATGGGCAAAACACTATTCTCTCTTTGATGGAAACATTTACAGTCTAGTGAGGAAATAAAATCTGTCCCTGATAATGTTACCACAAGGGGAAAAAGTAGGATGTCAAGTTGTTTCAGATGGTTCGTTTTCCCCCGAAAGTCAGATGTTGGAAACCTCATGCCCAGGATGATAGTATTAGGAAGTGGGGAATGGGAGGTGATGAAGTGAAGTCATGGGAGTGGGGGCCTCATGAAGGGGATTAGTGCCCTTATAACAGAGGCCCCAGAGGGCTGCCTCACCCCTTCTACCAGGTGAGGAGGACCCAGCCTGAAATCAGCAGCCTGCAGCTTGGCAGAGGACCCGAGCTAGAACCAGACCATGCTAGCGCCTTCCAGCTTCCGGAACTGTGAGAAAGAAATTCTTGTTCATTAGCCACTCAGTCTGTGGTATATTTGTTATAGTAGCCCAAACAGACTATGGCACAAATAAATACTATTAAAGTTAAGGGGAGAGGGGATAACTTCTAGCTTTGTGGAACTAGGGTGTGAATTCCAGACGGTACATAATGAAAAAAAATCCATCTATCTATTTATCTATCATCTATATATCCACATACATATATAGTATTTTTTAAAGATATTATTTATTTATTTCTCAGAGAGAGAGAGAGCGAGCACGAGCAGGGGGAGTAGCAGGCAGAAGGAGGGAGAAGCAGACTCCCCACTGAGCAGGGAGCCCAATGCAGGACTCAATCCCAGGACCCTGGGACCATGACCTGAGCAGAAGACAGACACTTAACCACTGAGTCGCTCAGGTGCCCCATAATAGTATTTTTTAAATAGAAGCATAGTACACACTAGGAAAGGATAGTGTACAGCTTGGAAAATTTTCACAATATACATGCATCCCTGTAACCAGCATTCATATCAAGAACTAGGTCATTATCAGCACTTAGTTTGAACTTGTACATTGTTTTAGTTTTGTTGCTGTTGTTGCTGCTTTAAAAAAATTTTTGAAGTAGGAATAGAAGATCATTTTTTTCCCTTCATATGGCGATTCAATGATTTAAGTACTATTTATTAAAAAACATTTTCCTTTCCCCATGACATTATTTTGGCTTGTTTGCCAGAATCAGTTGACTCCCTTTTGTGGGGGTCTATTTCTGCACTCTGTTCCTTTGATGAGTAGAAGTTATTTTAAACTGTATAGGTAGTGCTTAGGTGCTATTTATGAAATTTTTGCTTACTTCAAGGTCATGAAGATATTCCCATATATTTTCTCCTAAAAGCTTTATTGTTTTAACTTTTACATTTAGAACTACAGTCCCCATGGGACAGATTTTTTTGTGTGTATGTTATGAGGCAGGAATAAAGATTTACTTTTTCCATGGTTATCCAACTGACCGAGAACCATTTGTAGAAAATTCTATAATTTCCCCCACCGCATTACAGGGAGTGGCCCTTGGTCATAAATCAAATGACCTCATATGTATGTTTCGGGTTCTGGATTCTGTAGTGTTCTCTTGATCTACTACTCTATTTTTCTGGCAACTTATACTGCCTTAATTAATATAGCTTTACAATAAGTTTGAGATCAGGAGTGTAAATTATCCAGCTTTTTGTTGCTGTTCAAGATTGTTTTGGTGATTTTTTTTTTTTTTGTATTCCCAGATAAATGTTAGAAGTTACTTGTCAATTTATATATATGTATAATTCTTCTAGGGATTTAATTACAATTGTATTTATCATTAAATTTGGGGAGCATTGTTAGCTTTGTAATATTGAGGCTTTCAGTTTAGGAACATGGTATAACCTTCCAGTTCTTTACATCTTTTTTTTTTTTTTTTTTTTTTTTTGAGAGAGAGAGAGAGAGATTACAGGCCTGTGAGCAGGGATGGGGGGTGGAAGAGGGAAAGAAAGGATCTTAAGCAGGCTCCATGCCCAGCATGGAGCCCCACGCAGGGCTCAGTCATGACCCTGAGATCATGACCTGAGCTGAGATCAAGAGTTTCATGCTCAAGTGACTGAGCCACCCAGGCAGCCCTTCTTTACATCTTTTAACATACCTCTCCTAGGAGTTTTCAATGCAGAGGCTTTGCAGTTTTTTATTTTTATGTTTTTCGGTGATACCTAGCTATTCAATTTTAAAATATCTGTGATAATGTTCTCCTGTGTCAACTTGAGTAGATCACAGTCCCTCCTCCATTAGCTGAGGGATTCCAACACTAATCAAGGTCTTGCTGGGAAGGTATTTTGCATATGTAATTAGTCACTCTATAATCACTTGACCTTAAGTAAGGATGATTATGTAGGTGGGCCTGAGTGCATTAGTTGGAAGACCTTAAAACCAGGGCTGAGGTTTCCCTTTCTGAGAGTGGAAATCAGGGGACAGCTCTGGCCCACAGAGTCTCACTTTGCTCATGATCCTGACTGCCTCGCCTGTGAATTCTGATTTGCTGACTTAGCTCTCATGATTGCAGACTTATTTTATATAGTAAATCTCGATGTATCTACCGCCTACTGATCTATTTATCATGTATCTCGTACTGGTTCTCCTTTCTGGGTAAACACTGATACAGATCTTGGTCCTAGAAGTGGTTCTAGAAAAACAGACTCTTCTGGACGAGTTCTCCGAATTGGTGCTCCGCAGTCCATGGAAGGATATAGCAAAAGAATTACTCAAATTATTGTAACTGCATGTCCCTAGTCTAGTACCATGGCCTCAGAAATATTAAAAGACTTTTGTGAAGGTCACCAGATACTGCACAGCCCGGCCAGGGGTCAAACACAGACTGAGGTCCGCTACGCTGCCTCCCGATATGGCACTGGGGGTTTAGTTAGATATAAATTCGTATTTTACTGTTTATACTCTCTATAATGCTACATGTCTAAGCATCACTTAAATGACTTTTTTCAATGGGTTGTTACTGTAGAGACACATATATGGTTTCGGGGAGTCTTGGACATGGGAAGAAGTAGAGCAGGATGGACCCACATTTTCTGATAAGGTATGGAATGTTTGGTTCTTTTTGGATCTCCATCTACTCACTTCTTGGTGGTTTGTTTTCACTCTTCGGATATCAAAGATCATATTAATTTGCTCGTACTCAAAAGCCAAGGAGATTTAAGAGCCAAAGAGAATGCATTTAAAAACCATTTGCTTGCTGTTTACAGCAGCCCAGTATTTATGAGTCTTTTCTTTTTGGAAGGAAGGATGAGCACCAGTAGCTCTAATGGACTTAATTTCCTTGGTCAGCATGGGCAGAATGCTTTTGCATAGAGATTTGCCGGAACCATACCTACTGCATTTTAATTTTTACAGAGATCGAAAGAATGTGTGTGCTGAATGTACCCTCTGTGAACCTTGGCACCCTAATCTTCAATGGGACCAGGAACTTCGTGGTGCCTCAGCCACATCCAGGGCTGACTAGACAGTGAGCAGGGCTGAGACCATCAGGGCACAGAGCTCCATCCCCTGGAGGATTGTTTTGTCTTCCTACTTCCAAGGGAGGTAGTATTATGGGGTATGTAGAATCTGATAGAAAAGGAACAGCCTAAAGCAAAAAGAGGGGACAAGAAATGGGACGCCTGGGTGGCTCAGTAGGTTAAGCCGCTGCCTTTGGCTCAGGTCAGGATCCCAGGGTCCTGGGACCGAGTCCTGCATTGGGCTCCTTCCTCAGCAGGGAGCCTGCTTCTCTGTCTGCCTCTGCCTGCACGCTCGCTCTCTCTGACAAATAAATAAATATATAAAATTTTTTAAAAAAAGGTAAAAGTTTGGGTTCAACACTCTATCTAAATCAAAAGGAAAATATTTGGGAGTAGAGGAAGAAGGAACCAAAGGTGCATTCAGGCAGGGTGAGGGAGAGAGAGAGTAGAACTGATTCTGTCTTTCTGTATTGCTCTAGAAAGATTGCTGGCTCTTTCAGTATTCCGCAGACATAAACTTGAGCTGTTTTCTTAGGAGAAACAGCTCATTATTAATGGCCATTTTCAGCTGGCCTTGGAAACTGCAGAAGGCTGTGGTAGTATTTGTATTTTCATATCTCACACTGATCGAGAAAGATGGAGTTAGTAGTCCATTTTCTAGACAGGCTAACTGAGTCCAGTGGCTTATCCAAGATCCCCAAGGAGGCTGAGAGACACATTTTTTTTTTTTAAAGATTTTTATTTATTTGACAGAGATCACAAGTAGGCAGAGAGGCAGGCAGAGAGAGAGAGAGAGGAGGAAGCAGGCTCCCTGCTGAGCAGAGAGCAGATGCGGGGCTGGATCCCAGGACCCTGAGATCATGACCTGAGCCCAAGGCAGAAGCTTTAACCCACTGAGCCACCCAGGCACCCCGAGAGACACATCTCTTAAATATTTCTCAAGTGACGTTTTGAGGAAAGAATGAGGGCTTATATTAGCAAAATACATTTTTGTGAGTCTCCTTGTTTCTCTGATTATCAAAGAATACTTTGAGGAAGGCAGCAAGGCAGTGCTATGATGATAAACGTGCCTAGCTCGACAACTGAGGCCCACGGAGTTGAGTGACATCAGTAATCAGCCATGGAAGCCAGAGATCTAGGTCCCATGCACCCCATTCCTTACATGCCATGACCTTCACCTGGTTGCCTTTACATGGTTCCTCTCCCTAGAATATCTAGCCCTAACTCCACTCCTGAGCTAGTTCAGGCTTCACCAGGAGCCTGGAAGGGATCCCCTATCCTGCACTCATTGTGGGGAAGGCACAAGGTCACCACAGCTGGAGCTAAACTTGGGCTGGTACCGGTGGGGCTCCCATCTACATCCTCCAAGATGCCCACCAGCTGAGAAAAAGTGGCTCTTTTCCTGCCAGACAGGGGAAAAACCTTTTTGCAAATAGTAAGTCTTGGTAGGCGTGCCCTCCAGATTGACCAGGTGGAAAGAATCCAGCCATCATGGCCTTGGTCCAGTCCTTTCTCGGTCAGAGAGAGACCCTCTGTTTCCTTTGGTACCATCTGCCCAACGGTCTGCTGTTCAACGACACATCCACTCTGCTTTGCTCTACCAGTGGGCTACGAAGAGGCAGTTCATAATAACATCTGTCGCTGGTTGAGAGCTGGCTAGGAGAGCAAGTGCTTTATTTAGATTGCCTCATTAAGACCTCTGAGGTTATTTCAAAATTACAGAAGGAGAAAATGAGGCTGGATGAGGTAGAAGGAGATGCCTGAAGTTATCTACTTGGTAATGAGCCAGAGCAGGGCCTGGACATGCCACGGAGATGTGTGCATGTTGGACAGTTCTTAATTCCGTTTACTTTTCGGCAGGGCAGGAAGGAAGGTCACTGAACAGTGTGCTTAGAAACTGGTCTTGCCCTACTAAAGATGCTTCTATTGAACTTGGTCCATGAACGAGCTGAGTCCTGCTTGCCTTCTGTTAATTACCTGTGCAGGCCGCCTTGCACTCTAATCACCTCACACCTGAGACTCTCCCAAGGTTATTAGACTGCATCCTGAGGTGAGGAAAATTCTTTGTAAGCCTTAGTGCTTAATGGACTTCAGCTCAAAGCAACCGAACCACCTACAGTGTACCTAGCACTGTTCTGGGCCCCAGGAAAATAAAGGCAAATTAAAACCAGCACTTTTCCTCAGGGAGCTTTGAGCTTTGCAGGAAACACGGCATTCAAATGAAGCCGATGGGTATCTTCTAGATAGACACTAACATATGACAATTAACAGGTAGAGTAAGAAATGCAAATCATAGAGAGTTATGAATAATTTGACAAAATGTCCTATATAACATGGAGCAGTGATCAGTCAGGAAAGCATCAGGTAGGATTGAGAAGGACCAAGGACTATGTGAGAAGAACATTTCCCCTGGTATTCATGGTAACTTTGTCTGGAAGAGTTAATTAGCTCCTTGAGAGAACCACATCGAAAACGCATCTTTGTCGGGGTTCCTGGTTGGCTCTGTTGAGAGAGCATGTCACTTTTTATCTCGGGGTCCTGAGTTAGGGTAGAGTTTACTTAAAAAAATGTGTCTATACTTCTTTAAGTGTCTACACTTAATTTGAATATTTTTGATACGGATTTGGGGAGAGGTGGTCGAGAAAAACCAATCATACAACTCAATATTCCAGGTAAAGTCAGATGAAAAAATATTATTTCTAAGTGTAAGATTCCATGAACTAATATGAAACAGTAATTCTTAGACTAGCTATAGGCATACACCAAGAATTCGCCAAATATTGGACATTATTATTGTCATCTCTTTGATAGATCCATTGCTTGCATCTAAGGTAGTGGGTCAGATGAATTTGCCATAGAATGGATAATGTCTGGTGATTGAATTCGACCCTGTGTAATATATTTGCCACGGCAAAAAGTTTTGCCTATTTCATTTTTGTATTTTTGTGAGTAAAAGAGAATGTCTTTGGAGCAATGCATTGCTTTGCAGCCCTGCTCAATAACTCTGGCCCCTCAGGTACTTACTGTGAGTTAATTCACGAATCCATACATTTTTAAAAGAACAGATATCCTTTCAAGCCATTCAGAAATGTTTTCTAGGTACTCGTTTATATTCAAAGTCTGTTATCTTGCATGCACATTCCCCCAAACACACACCAGACATTTTTCTCATATTTTGGGTTGTCAATATGAAACGTACTTAAAATTTTCCCACAGCATCAGTTTTCTTTGTAAGTTTTCCAGCACATTTCATATGCTTTGATAACAGATAATGTCTTGTTCAGCAATTACCTTCCAGAAAGTGACTTCTATGGTTTTGTACCTTGAACTCACATTAAAAATACACTAATAAGTTTGTTGTCATAGGAAACTATCTTTGTGTCAGACTGAATATAGCATTTGCAGAAACCGTTAGTGATGAGAGAGGTCCCATTCCTGAGACTGATACTCCTTCGTGAATTACCTGCCCACGTGGTGTTCCAAGCCATTGTTGTCTTGCTCCAATGACTTGCATTTTGGGGAAGGTGAGCTATTTGGAGGTCAGCATT
Organism: Mellivora capensis; assembly: GCA_004024625.1. NCBI lineage: Eukaryota > Metazoa > Chordata > Mammalia > Carnivora > Mustelidae > Mellivora > Mellivora capensis. Next base: position 269,979 of record PISX010000514.1, read on the forward strand.
ACTTGCAAGGTGAGGAAACATTTTTGCCATGTTCTTCGATAGTAAGAAAAACATGAACAGGTAAACACAATAGGTAATACAGAACGAATTGTCTATCATGATAAATTTGCTGGCAATCTCTTCCCTGGAAAGGCATTTGTATGTGCTATTTGCATTCTTTTCCATACACCTAAAGACAATATTATGAACATAGTGCATTCTCATAAAAATGGGAAATTATAGAACAGAATTTTTTTTTTAATCAACAACCCATTCATGGACAATCACTGTCAACATTTTTAGGTATGTCTTTGATTTCCTGTGTGTGTTAAAAAATCATTGAGATACATACATATCATTTTGTCACCTCTTAAAATACCTTTCATTATTGTCGTTTCCGTCTGTTATTCAATTTTGTGTAGTCATAACTAGCTACAGCACCTGTCTGGAAATACAGAGTCCCATATTTTAGACTTGCCAGCCAACAGGCTATACTAACATTTCATTTTCTGTTATCTATAGACATTTGGCCCATCACGCATTAAAAATCCGTGCATTGAAAATGTATCCATTTTGCTACACGCTTCAAACATTCACTGGCTATTCCTTCCATGTTGTTTGGATATGTCCATAACCTTTTGACAAAACAGTATCAATTAATCATTTAATAAAATGTAAGTAAAGTACCAGTTCCTTAATTCATTCCTGATCACTGTTTCAAAGAGGCCCACAGGCACAGAATTGAAAGCAGTTTTGCTAGGACTGGATATCAGCTGGGACCAGTATCTCTACAATCTCTCTTACGGAAGAAACCAGACTTCTGTCCACAAACTCCGTGTGTTATCTAGCCTTAATGTCTCACCTGTTTATCCAGTTGGAGACACAAAAGACCGATTGGAGCTTCCTTTTGCGGGGTGGGGAGCAGTCAGCATTACTGTGGCATAATTTATATACAATAAAGTTCAATTTAAGTATGTAATACAATGAGTTTTGACAAGTGTATACAGTCCTAGAACCACACCAGGATCATGATGCAGGACATTTCTATTAGCCCTAAAACTTTCCTTGTGTCTCTTTGCAGGCAGTCTTTTCTCTCTTACCCTTTGACCTTTGGCAACCCTGATCACTTTAGTGTGGCTTCTCTAGAATTTCATATAAATGGAATCATACAACCATTTGCGTCTGGCTTCTTGCACTTAACATAAGCCTCTCGAGAGCGTCTTTGCTGTTGATGTATCCATATGCCTTCCTGCTTGTTGCTGAACAATATTTCATTGTGTGAATACACCACTATTAGTTTATGCCTTGGATAGGTGATGAGCATTTGATGTCTTTCCAGTGTTTGGACAATTATCAATATAAATATAGCAGCCCTGAACTTGAGTACGGATCTTTGTATGGACAGCATATTTTCATTTCTCTTGGAGAAGCACTTAGAAGTGGAATTGCTGGACCATAGACTATGTGTATATTTAACTTGATAAAGAACTGACGATTTATTTTCCCAGGTGGCTGCTTTATTTTGCATTCCCACAAGCAATGAATAAAAGGCTAGTTGTTCCACATCTGTGCCAACACTTGGCATCTTCCTTTTTTTTTTTTTTAATTTAACTGGCTGGATTTTGTTTTTTATTATTAACATATAACGTACTATTTGTTTCAGGGGTACAGGTCTGTGATTCATCAGTCTTACACAATTCACAGCGCTCACCATAGCACACGCCCTCCCCAGTGCCCATCCCGCAGCCACCCCATTCCTCCCATCTCCTCCCCTCCAGCAACCCTCAGTTGTTTCATGAGATTAAGAGTCTCTTAGGGTTTGACTCCCTCTCTGGTTTCATCTTGTTTCATTTTTCCCTGCCTTCCCCTATGATCCTCTGTCTTGTTTCTCAAATTCCTCATATCAGTGAGATCGTATGATAATTGTCTTTCTCTGATTGACTTATTTCGCTCAGCATAATACCCTCTAGTTCCATCCCCACGTGGTTGCAGGCGTCTTCTGGTTTTAGAATTTTTTTTTTTTTAATTTTAGCCATTTTTTTTTGTGATACCTGATGGCTTTAATGACCTTTTTTTATTTTTTAATGACTCACAGGGCTGAAAATTTGTCATGTGCTTAGTTGTCATCTCTATGTCTTCTTTAAAATCCTTTGCCTTTTCTTTCTTATCGGATTGTTTGCTTTTCTTATGGAGTTATAAGAATTTTTAACACAGTCTGCAAACAAGTTCAGGTATACGTTTACCAGATATTTGCTTTGCATATATCGTAGCCCACCTTTTCATTTTCCTTTTTCAAAGATTTATTTATTTATTTATTTATTTGAGAGAACAAGAATACTGGCAGGGGAAGGTCAGAAGGACGAGCAGACTCCCTAGTGAGTGCAGAGCCCTGTGTGGGGCTGGATCCCAGGACCCTGAGACTATGCCCTGAGCTGAAGTCAGGTGTTTAACCGACTGAGCCACCCAGGCCGTTTCATTTTCTTAACAGTACCTTTTCAATTGCAAAGTTATAGCATTTAAAAAAAATTCTGATGAAGGCCATTTAATCAATTTTTTTCTTCTTGGGTTCTTGTTAACAAATAATTGCCTAACCCAATGTCAGTAAGACTTTCTCCTATATTTTCTTCCAGAAGTTGGATAATTTGGGGCTTTGTATTTGAATTTATGATCTGTTTTAAAATTAATTTCTGGGGGAGCCTGGCTGGCTCAGTTGGAAGAACGTACAACTCTTGATCTGGGGGTTGTGAGTTCAAGCCCCACATTGCGTGTAGAGGTTGCTTAAAAAAAATAAAATCTTAAAAACAATTTCTGGATGTGATATGAGTCAATATCAAATTTCACTTTTTTGTATATATATTCAGTTTTC
>PISX010000515.1:0-131281 GCA_004024625.1 Mellivora capensis
GTGTACTTTGTTGTATGGAAATTTTCTTCAGGTTGGCAGGTGACTGTCAATCTAACTCATTTTGCGATCAACTTATCCTAACATGGGAGTCTTTAAATTAGGTGGTGAGTGATCTAGCAGCTTTTAAATGCTCAACCCATGCCCACCAATTTTGTGGCAGCTTCTGAGATTCCCATTAGCAATAGACTCTAGCTATACAAAATGAGCCAAGTAGACATGTGCACCTTAATATACCAGCATTAACCAGTGAGGTAGAGACTGGGAAAAGGACTGAAACACAGACCCCAGAGGATCAGCAGACTGATTCCAGACAAATGGAGAACTGCAGGTGCCAAGAACAGTTCCCAGAATAGAATCTGGAGAAGGATGCCAGGGGATGCAATTTAGATGTTACTGTGCACACCTCCAACACTTCCTATTGTGAAACCTTGGACTGGGGTAAGGATTGAACCTGCAAATGAGAAATATCAACAAACAGGGACTGCAGACAGGGGGCTCCACATACATAAGGAACTGGGAATTGCTACTAACAGTTCTCATATGGATCTTGGGACAGAATCAGGGGCTGGGAAGTTATACCGTTTGGGAATTACAGACTGAAAAGCTAATTCGATCAGGAGCTCAATGCTAGAGAGCAAGCTCGGAATCAAGAGGAAATACCGATGGCCTTCAGAAATGGCAAGAAAGACAACTCAAAAAATTTGCAGCACACCTCTGTTTCTCATTGTTTCCCAAAGCATTGGAAATCTCCTTTGGTCCTGCTGCTGCCACCAAATCTGTTAAAAATCAATTTTTTTAAAGGCAAAATTCATCGAGTAAATTTGAAGACCCAATTGGCTTTATTAAATGATTCATAAACCAGGCAGCATCCCATCTAGCAAGTAGCAAGGAGCTCCTAGGAGCTGTAAAAAACAGAAGGTTTTTATAGAGTGGATTGCTTCAGGTAAGATCAGCTTTCTTGGAGGGAATGGCAGGAATCTATCATGCAGATTGCCTCACTAACATTGATCAGGTTATTCTAAATTGATTAAAGGTCATGTTCCTACGAGAGGTTGAAACTGCAGTTAAAATCTCATTTTACTATCCCGGATGCAAGTGACTTCGTTGGGGACCTGTTGTTTCTTTTTTTTTAAACAGTGGAGAATAAATATTTTAAGGCAATGTGAAATGAAATAAACCACTGATGTTAAAAATGGACGTTAGTTAGCAACGGTACAGAAATAATGATGTTTTGTTAAATATCATTTCTGCCGCTTACTATAAACTTTATTAATAATTTATTTTATTTATCATGGGTCAGCAGATGGTGAAAGTTTAAAATCTACAAGTGTAAAATTATCTGAGAAAAGAAAATCAGTTAAGATATCTCTGTTAGAGCATCATCATTTATTTTATTTTATTATTTTTTAAAGTATTTTATTTATTTATTTGACAGAGAGAGATCACAAGTAGGCAGAGAGGCAGGCAGAGAGAGAGAGAGAGAAACAGGCTCCCCGCCGAGCAGAGCCCGATGTGGGGCTTGATCCCAGGACCCTGAGACCAGGACCTGAGCTGAAGGCAGAGGCTTAACCCACTGAGCCACCCAGGTGCCCCGAGCATCATCATTTAATGTGGTATTCAATAAAATAATTAGAAGTTTGGTCTGGAAAAAAAATTACTTATTTAAAACAATATTCACAATGAGAAGACATCCAGTAGATTATTGGATTACATATAGCAAAGTTCTGGTTTACATAGTTTTTAAAACTCTAGGATTTGGACTGGAACACATTGAAGACTTGGGCAAGCAGATGCTTTATATATCCTGGGATAGTTCTGTCGTCAAGTGTCTCTTTCACATCTGTCCCTTCATTTCCATTCTTAATGCTCCTATTCTATTTCAATTCTTTATGTTGTCTCCCACAGTCTCTGGTAATAATCTTTTAATTGGTCTCTCTTTCTTGGAGCTTCCCCCTTTCTGACTTATTTGTATAGAACTTGGGATTAATCTTTTTTTCATATCCTTTTTTTAAGATTTTATTTATTTGTCAGAAAGAGAGAGACAGGCAGAAGGAGAAGGAGGCTTCCCACTGAGCAGGGAGTCCAACTAGGGCTCAATCCAGGACTCTGGGATCATGACCTACCTGAAGGCAGATGCTTAACTGACTGAGCTACCCAGGCGTCCCTGGGATTAATCTTTTTTTTAAAATATTTTATTTATTTATTTGACAGACAGAGATCACAAGTAGGCAGAGAGGCAGGCAGAGAAAGAGTGGGGAAGCAGGCTCCCCGCTGAGCAGAGAGCCTGATGCGGGGCTTGATCCTAGGACACTGGGATCATGACCCAAGCCGAAGGCAGAGGCTTTAACCCACTGAGCCACCCAGGCGCCCCTGGGATTAATCTTAATACAGTTTTCTTCAATTGTTCATCATAACCTTTTGAGCTTCTCAGCTATGCATTCAAAATCCACTGTGAATTCAAGCTTTACTACCTGCCTGACCTGAATCTCATGTTTCCTGCAGACTCAGGACAAGGGAGTAAAAACAGTGGACTCCCCTCACAAAAATAAACAACATTCTAATAGTTCAGCCCCATCTTCACTGCTGCAAAGGCCCCTGTTATTTCTGAGGTTCTTTTCCTTTTGTTTGGCTCTGTTGTTTTTCACTGGGACTATCTGCTGAGGTCTCCTCATCCTCATGAATGCCTTTGTAAGAATAACAACAGTAAAGATTAATCATTTTACAATGTATACAAATATCAAATTATTATGTTGCACACCTAAAACTAATATACTGTTATATGTCACTTATACCTCAGTTCAAGAAAAGAAAGAGAAAAAGAAAGGAAGGAAGGGAGGGAGGGAAAGAGAAAGGGAAAGGGAAAGGGAGAACACTAAAGATTACCATGAACCAGACATTGGGTTACACTGTTTCACATGAGCCAATCCTTATAACTCCCTGTGGAGTAGGTACCAGTAGGAAGTAAATGCCAGTGCCAGGATAAACCCCTGAAAGGCCAACTCCAGAATCCAAGATCTCAGCCACCACAACTTCTTATGTCACTATACACCATTAAGGATGAGGAATTCTACAGAAACCTTAATTCTGAGTTGCTTTCTTATGCTTCTTCCTTTTGCTGCTCTCCCTGCCCTTTTTAAAAAAGATTTTATTATTTATTTATTTAAACGATTTTATTTATCTGTTTGACAGAGAAAGAGAGAGATCACAAGTAGGCAGAGAGGCAGGCAGAGAGAGAGAGGGAAGCAGGCTCCCCACTAAGCAGAAAGCCCAATTCGGGGCTCGATCCTAGGATCCTGAGACCTTGACCCAAGCTGAAGGCAGAGGCCTAACCCAGTGAGCCATTATTTAACAGAGCGAGAGAAGGAACACAAGTAGGGGGAGTGGGAGAGGGAGAAGCAGATGTCCCGCCGAGCAAGGAGCCCGATGAGGGGCTCGATGCGGGGCTTGATTTGGGGCTTGATCCCAGAACCCTGGGATCATGATCTGAGCCAAGGTATCCACTTAACAACTGAGCCACCCAGGTGTCCCAGCTGTTCTTCCTGCTTAAAAGTTCTTGGTGCTGGTATCTTCAGAACCTCAGGCCTGAACCTGCACCATAAAAAGACAATGGTGAGCTGGGAGCTTTGAATATGTCAAAGCTTCACTCTACCTCTCGAGCATTCCTAGTGTCATAGCCCTGTGGGTTCTTACCCATGTAGGCAGAATACATTCTCATCCTTTGAGCTACACTCTGATACTGAGATACCCACAACTCTCTATGACCATCTTGTCCCCCCACCCCCAGATTATTTCAGAGATTTTAGTGAACATAGGATTCCACTTTTAACTTTGAACTCCCTCTGTCCAAATGGCACTTAAATGCGGGCTCGTGGGCTAGGCTGGAAGATCTGATGTGAACAGTGTGCCCCTAGGACAAACTCAAAATCACTTCTTTTCTCACTAAAGAACTGGGAAGGGAAGGAGAAGTGTTTGTTATTGAATACCTCTTTGAACTATTAGAATACATGCCCTCCTTTTTCAATTAACAAAATCTAGTTAAAAATAAGCAGTTATGGGGCACCTGGGTGGCTCAGTTTTTAAGCGTCTGCCTTCGGCTCAGCTCATGATCCTGGGGTCCTGGGATCAAGCTCCGGGTTGGAGTCTCTGCTCAGTGGGAAGCCTGCTTCTCCAACTCTTTGTCTGGCCAGCTGTTACTGCTTGAGGGGTAGTTTCCATCAAGGGATGCTTTGCCCCTCAGGTCTTTTGCCTGAGTTAAGAGATAAGTTGGATAGAAGAGCTTAAGGAAAAATGTGGGACAAAGGTCAGTGGGTACAGGCAAGTGAGGGGTAAAGGTCAGGTCTTGGGGTCTAGCTGGTGATACCCCTTCAAGATAAATACCTCACGATGTGGTTATTAGGCAGAGTTTGTGTAATTTTTTTCTGGGAGGCTGCTCAGTTTCTCATATAAACAGATTCCTGGCAGGTCCCAACTCATGAGACTCCTGAGCTGTGTTTAGACCAGGACTGAACGCCACTTTATTCCTCCCTTCCTACCTCCCTCCCTTCTTTCCTTCAGTTCCCATGTGAACCTTCTGGAATCTACCAAATGGAAACACACCCCAAACCAGTCCTGTGCTTTCTTGCATGCCTTTTTTTCTTGACCCTCCCTTTACCTAAACCTCCTTGCCTTCTCCACCTCCTAAAATCCTATCTTTTAATGCTCAGGTCCAAGATTCCTTTTTCAGGAATTCTTCACTGAGCACCCTAGAAATGAGCTTTCTCTCCCTGCTCTAAACTCCTAAGTGCTTTAAGTCATTTTCCTGGCACTCATAATGGACATTTGTTTTGTCTGCCCAGAATCCCTTTCCACTACACCAGTAGCAGGATCCACCTCTACTTGTTTTCATTTCCATTCCAAACATGTGACACTGGTGTAGACACCAATCCCTGTACTCCATTACTCTGGACAGGAGTAACATATATTCAACATTGCTGATTGTAACACCCTACTGCTTTGACCTTGAAGATTGGTGGGGCATGGGGACATATGACCAGAACAGACCAACCAGTCTTTCCCTGGATCTACATTTTTTTTTTCCTAAAGATTTTATTTATTTGACAGACAGAGATCACAAGTAGGCAGAGAGGCAGACAGAGAGAGATGGGGAAGCAGGCTCCCCGCTGAGCAGAGAGCCCGATGCAGGGCTCGATCCCAGGACCCTGGGACCATGACCTGAACCGAAGGCAGAGGCCTTAACCCACCGAGCCACCCAGGCGCCCCACCCTGGATCTACATTTATTAAAGTGAGGACAAAGAAGTTCTCTCCTCTTTCTGGGTCAAAAAACTTACGTGGTGTTAAGAGGTGCCTTGATGCATGTGTGTGCATGTGTGTGTGTATGTGTATGAGAGAGAGCCCAACAATTTTGAGTACCTCAGTCTACGGCATCCTTCTAGTTGTATGAGCAAATAAATTCCCTTTATTGCTTAAGCCAGTGTGAATTGGTTGCTGCTGCTTGCAACAGAATGAGTATGGGCTATAAAAAAGCCTACCCCTGTAATTAATAAAATTTAAAAATTTGGGACCTCTTTGTTTTACCTCTAGATTGCAGGCCTCTGCCAGCAAAGACTACACATTTTTCATGTTTGTATCTCCCCAGACCTAGCACAATGCAATCATTTGTGTAATATAAAACCAAAAACATGTTCTATGAATGAGTAACTTTGTATGCTATGCCTCAATTGACAAGCTAAGATTAAACTGTTTATTTCTTCTTGGACACTTTGTCTCTATATACATTTAGCTGCTACCAAGTATACACTGGTGTTTCCTTATAGGGTCTGAATGACAAGACTATACTACCTAGGGTTCTCTGGCCAAATAAGGAAGAAAGAAATTTATTAGAAAGATGTGGGGTGGCTTATATATTCATTGGAAAAGCTATATATCCAGGCTTCTGATGTTCTGAAGAGAGAGTGGCCACTTCTGATCTTGGGGGGCAAGTCCAGGCAAGTCTACCTTAGGCATGTACTTTTATTAGATACAATTTGAAGTACTTTCTGTGAACTGAGAATTATGAAGAAAATAAGAATAAGAAAAGAGTAAAATATGTGGTCCTTACTTGCTCTCAGAAATAGGGAAACAAGACTTAAAATTGCAAAAACAAATATAATGAAGAAATTAAGACAGCATAATATTAGCACTGAATTGAAGGTATAGGAGGTATATGCTATGGTAAGGTAAGGATTGACTTCCTGAAGACTCATGGCCATTTACCAAGCATTGTTAGGTATTTGGCAAGCATTTTCAGGCCTCTTAGCCTGAAATGCCCCTTCCTTTTATCAAAATTCCATGTATCCTGCCAGATTCAGGATCCCTTCCTCATAATGTCTTTCCAACTGGCTCCCACCAAAAATTCTACCCTTCCACAGAATTTTCTCTGTGCCTCTGTAATATAGCATTTACCTCAGTCTTCTGTATTTCTTACCTGTCTTTCCTACCCCCCTCAAGAAGAGGGATTGTGTATCTTTCAATTATTTATTTTTTTTTTCTTTTTTGTGCTGTGATGGTTAATTTTATGTGTCAGTTGGTTAGGTTATGGTACCCAGTTGTTTGGTCAAACCCAGTGTAAATGTTGCTGTGAAGGTATTTTTTTTAGATGTGATTAGTGTCTATTATTAGTAGACTTTAAGTCAGATTATTCTCTATAATGTGTGTGGTCCTCATCTAAAGAATTGAAGTCCTTTTTTTTTAATTCTTTTTTTTTTTTTAAAGATTTTATTTATTTATTTGACAGAGAGAAAGATCACAAGTAGGCAGAGAGAGAGGGGGAAGCAGGCTCCCTGTTGAGCAGAGAGCCCAATGCAGGGCTCGATCCCAGGACCCTGGGATCATGACCTGAGCCGAAGGCAGAGGCTTTAACCCACTGAGCCACCAAGGTGCCTGAATTGAAGTTCTTAAGAGCAAAGACTGAGGTTTCTTCTTTTTTTTCTTATTCTTTTTAAGTAAGCTCCAACCCAACATGAGGCTTGAACTCATGACCTTGAGATAAGGAATTGCATACTCTACCAACTGAGCCAGGTAGGTGCCCCAAGACTGAGGTTTCTTGGAGAAGGATTTCTCCTCAAGATTACAAGATAGAAACCCTGTCTAAGTTTTTAACTTTTGGAATTTGGACTCAGGGCTACCACAGCAGCTCTTACATGAGTTCCACCCTGCCATCCTGCCCTAAAAATTTCAGATTTGTGAGCCCCTACAGTTACATGAGCCAAACCATTAAAATCAATCTCTCCTCCTCTCCCTCTTTCCTTCTTTCATCCTTTACTCTTTTCCTCCTCTCTCCATCCCCATCTTTTTCTATCCTCTGTCCTTCTCACCCTCTCCCTCTCTGTGAGTCTTGCATTTCCTCACATATTTAATGAGGGCCTACTATATGTTGGTCTGTTTTAGGCCCTGGGGTTATGGCAGTGCACAAAACAGACAAAAATTCCTCATGAATAAGCAACCATGAGCTTACATACTAGAGACAGAGGCAAATCATAAACAAAGAAATACATAAAACATATAGTATACACAATGGTGGTATATCTATTAATAAAAACAAGGCAGGAGAGGGGGAACAGGGAGTACTGCCAGTGGAGGCAGTGTATTGTAGTATTAAATAAATACTAAAATAAATAAAATAAAAATAAGTAATAAATAAATAATAAATGAGAAAATGAAATAAAATAAAATAAAAATATAAAAATAAAATAAATAAGTAAAATACAAGAAGGCTTTACTAAGAAGGTATCATTTGAATAAAGACAGGAAGGGAGAGATCAAGCCATGTAGGTAGATATTTGGAGGGAGTGGGACAATGTTCCAGGCAGAGAGAATAGCAAATATCAAGACTCTCCCTCTTCCAAGATCATGACCACTGCCATTGGGCAACCTGCATCCAATGGTTGGCTGATGTGAAGAAATAAAGTTTTGCCCTCCTTCTTCAAAGCAAAGAGCCCTTAAGGGCCACTCTATAGAGTCAGCTGAAGTCTCTCTTGCAACAGCTTCATAGTTCAACTTCTCCCCCTTCACAAGCCTCCTTCTTCACCTCTCATAGGTGTTGTTCCCTAGATAGAGTTGCCAGATTTAGCAAATATAAGCACAGAACACCCAGTTAAATTTGAATTTGAGATAAACAAGAATAATTTTTAATATAAGCTTGTCCCAAACATTGCATTATTTGTTGTTTATCTGAAATTCAAACACAACTGGGCATCGTGTATTTTATCTGGCAACCCTAACCTTATAGCACTCCCAAATAAAATGCTTACATGTAAATCTCAGAGTCTTGAGTCTGATTCCCAGAGAACTTAATTTATGACGCTTGGTACTGGGAGATATCATGAGAAGCAGATACTAAAATAGGATTTTGAAGCTGCTTCACTGAACAGCCAGTTTACAGTGAAGACCTGACTACTGGTATAGGTGTTGACCCTTGGCAAATGGTTGTGGTGTAATTGTTAAAACTCCATCAGTGGAGAACTGGGATAGAAGACTGGCAGGAAGGGATCAATGGAGATCATGTGAGGGCTTCAAGGGACATAATTATAGGAGAATTTTGGAGTGTCACCTGGGTAGCTCAGTCATTAAGTGTCTGCCTTCAGCTCAGGTCATGATCCCAGGGTCCTGGAATAGAGCCCCACATCAGGCTTTCTGCTCTGCAGGAACCCGTTTCTCCCTCTCCCACTCCCCCTGTTTGTGTTCCCTATCTTGCTGTGTCTCTCTCTGTCAAATAAATAAAATCTTAAAAAAAAAAGGAATTTTGGAATTGGATGGCCACTTCTTACAGCTATTAATGCATTAAAGGAAATATATGCAAAGGAAATAATGCAAAAAATGAAAGGGTGAGATCATTAATAACCTGTATAAGGTGAAGTGTGAAACCAGAGACCCTCCTTGGCAGCCTACAAAGACATATTCTTTGTAGTCTTGGTAGTCAAGGTAGTCTTGCCTATAGCTGGAGGGCAGAAAAGGCTGAGGTGCAGGAGCAGGACTTAATTATTATTTTAGAAGTAGCAGAGTTCCAAAGAAAACTGGACTATCTGTCATGTCAGATCTGCTATACAAAGTCAGGGCAAGGATTGGCAAGGAGTGGGACCCTGAGATTTTGGGATGAGGACCTCTGGATAAATGAATTCAAAATCCTTTGGATTAATGCATTAAAAATTCCTCTGAATTCTCTGAGCCTACAGAAGTAGCTCATTTCTCTCCATTAAAGGATAGCATCCTCCTCTTTCTTGAAGATTCTTGGGGGTTCTCTTCACAGTACAATTTGTGCCCTCCATAGGGTCTATTCCCATTTCTTCTCCTGGCAAAAAACCAATGACTACAATCAAGGCAACAAAATCCAGCAGGGGAAGTGCTAGGCCTGCTGAGGGAGAAAAGGACTATACATCAGAAGAGCTGCAGAGCCTAGCTAACATATACTCTTAAGAGCCAGCAAAGCATGTAGGTCATAGATTGGGTTCCTTGGGTAACAGACTCTAAGATTGTTGGATCAAAGATCATTAAATAAAATTGGATAACAGTTTATCCATATGGGACCAATATCCCATGATACAAAATTTAATACCTATTAGAGATCTTTGGAAATGGTTCTTTTAAACTGCTTGATTGCTTCTTGGAGGACTGAATAGTGATGATCCACTCTAAGTGCAGGGGAAATGCTAGAACTATCATGGCAAACAATGGAGAAAGGGATTAAAAAATTAAGGAAAGTGGGCATGTTAGAGTGGATTTCTATATAATGCCAGAAAACCTGAATATACTTGAGAGTTAGCAGAACCCCTCTGTTGCTGTTGGGGACTAGGATTTTACTTTTCTTACAAGCTTATTAATCATCCTGTTATTGTTTCATCGATACTGGTAGTGTAGGCGACTCCTGAGTCAGAAACAAAGGACTTTATTATAGCACAACAAGCAAGCAGCATGAACAACATGTTGACCTCAGTTCTCCTTGCCCTTCAGTTCCCAAGGGGGCAATGTGGAGGGTCCAGATGGATACCTGCATGCAGTTTATTGTGTTGTAGATTACTAAGTTTGAGGAATCTACCATTTTTACAATAAGCAGTATGTAATCCTGTTCTTTGTCCTGGTGGGAGATATTAACTCATGTCTCAGAGTTCCTTGTTGCAAACACAGCTCTGAGAAGTCTCCTGGAGAGAAAGAAGTTGAGACCTTGGCATAGGTCTTGGAGTACCCAACAAGATTGTTCAGGAATAATAAAAACTCACGGCAGATTCCCTCTCCCAACAATTTGTTCTTTTGCGTGTTGGATAAATGCCATTATAGTGAGAAAGGTCAAGTAGAAGCTTCTGAAACTGTTCCTTCCTGCCCATCCAAGACAATAAATAAAAAATAATATTGCGGGGCACCTGGGTGGCTCAGTGGGTTAAGCCTCTGCCTTCGGCTCAGGTCATGATCTCAAGGTCCTGGGATCGAGCCCCGCATTGGGCTCTCTGCTCAGGAGGGAGCCTGCTTCCCCCTCTCTCTCTGCCTGCCTCTCTGCCTACTTGTGATCTCTGTCTGTCAAATAAATAAATGAAATCCTAAAAAAAAATATTGTACTCCAGGGAGAATGGCAGAGATGAAAGCCACCCTTAAAGACCTAAATGCAAGGGTGATGCTTGCCCATTTAATTTAACTATTGAACCCAAGCAAAAATGCAAGGTAGAGCTTTGACAGATGAAAAACTCATCTAATTATAGCCCCAATTATAGTTGCTGTCTTACAAGAGGTATTTTTGTTAGAGTAGACTAACATGGCTTCAGTCTGTGGTATTTGGCCATTAATATGGTAAATGCATTCTTACCCATCCCTATCTGGAAGAAGTTCACATTCGCATGGAATGAACCACAGTATATATTTAAAGTCTTGCCCCAAGGCTTTGTTAACTCGCCTACCCTCAGTCATAATCAAGTTTAAAAGAATCTTGACCATCTGGCCATTTTGCTGAACATCACAGTGGTCCACTTTATTGATGACATTGTGTTATTTGGGCCAGATAAGCCAAAAATACAAACACGTGTTGGAGGCCTGGATAAGACACATATGTTTCAGAGGGTTCTACAAAGATTCAGGGCTCTGCCACACTAGTGAAGTTTTTCTGGGGACTGGTAGTGTCAGGCATGCTGGGACATCCCCTCTGAAGTAAAGGTCAAATTATTCCATCTTGCACATTTTACCACTCAGGAGGAAGCATAATGCCTGATAGGCCTCTGGGTTTTGGAGGCAGCATATTACACACTTGGGAATACTGCTTTACACTTTACCAAGTGACAAGGAAGTCTGCCAGTGAGCAGGAAAGGGCTCCACAGCAGTTCAAGCTGTAGTATAAGCAGCCCTACTTCTTGGGCCATGTGACCCATCATATTCTATGGTATAAGAGAATCTACAGTGAGAAGATGAATCATGTCAAGTGTATGCCAGCAGCAAAATGAAAATCACCGTTGATACACGTAGGGCACTGGAGTAAGGCCATGCTACTTGTAGCAGAGAATGATACACTGTTCAAAAGAGCTCCTGGTATGCTATGGCATAGTAGACACCAAGTATCTGATCAAGTGACCATGTGGCCAGAGCTGTTCATTAAGGCATAAGATCAGATCTAGCATCAGTCCATGGTAAGACGGAAGTGATAATTTCAGAATTGGGCATATACAGGGCCAAAGGGCACAAGGAATTTACATAAGCAGATGACCTATACTCCCATGTTATCTACTGCTGTTGCACTTTCTACTCCTGGTACCTCTCACTCAAACCTATGTTCCAGGTTGACTTCCAGAATGTCAGAGTAAAGTTCTTTGAAAATCTAGGGACGCCTGGGTGGCTCAGTGGGTTAAGCCTCTGCCTTTGGCTCAAGTCATGATCCCAGGGTCCTGGGATCGAGTCCCACATTGGGCTCCTCAGTGGGGAGCCTGCTTCTCTCTCCGCCTCTGCCTGCTTGTGCATTGTCTATCTCTGACAAATAAATAAATAAAGTATTTTAGAAAATCTACTTTTCCCTAGAGGCAACAAGAACACTGGAAGAAACTGACAAAATCAGCTTGTTCAGAACTTTGGAAATTAACAAATGGCTTGCAACAATCTGAGTAAAGTTTACTTGAAAAACAGCTAAATTCAGTAAAAACTTGATGAACTTTATGGTGTTTTAATATGCCCTAATCCCATCCCTACTTTCCTTGCTCTTCAGTGGCCTTAAAAAAGTACTAGCAAGCCCCACGTTGGGTGTAGAGATTACTTTAAAAAAAGGAAAAGAAGGTGGGGCTAACAAGACTCTGACCCCAAAACTTGAAAGATGGGCATGGGCAATTTGTATATGTTTTTTTGTATATCTTTTCACATATATTTTTTAAAGATTTATTTATTTTGGGACACCTGAGTGGCTCAGTTGGTTGTGTATGCCTTCGGCTCAGATCCCAGGGTCTTGGGATTGAGTCCTCCATCAGGCTCTATCGGGGGCCTGCTTCTCCCTCTGCCTGCCACTCCCTCTGCTTATGCTCTCTCTCTCTCTCTCTCTCTCTGACAAATAAATAAATAAAATATTTTAAAAAGGTTTATTTATTTATTTTAGAGAGACTGTGTGTGCAGGGGGGCAGGCAGAAGGAGAGGGAGAAGAGAATCTCAAGAAGACTCCCCACTGAGCATGGAACCTGATGCGGGCTCCATCTCATGACCCTGAGATCATGACCTGAACTGAAATTAAGAGTTGGGTGCGCAGCTGACTGAGCCACCCAGGTACCCCTGTAGACAGATATCTTTTAAGAGCTCTAAGACATTCCTTCAATTCTAGAAGGTCACATGCATATGCAGAGCTGTGTGGATGCCTAAGAAAGACCTGAAAGGGCCCTAATATCTCACCTCTGACTGACTTTGAGGGTCTGCATAGGCAGAAAGTATTGATGTGGCAGTAGGCCTTTTACCATGAGATCTAGTGGTCCTTTCACACTCCACACCCAGAGGCATCTAGCCTGATAAAATGATGAAATGGACTTTTGAAAGCACAGCTGAAACACCAGCTTAGAGATAGTACCCACTGAAAAGAGGATGGCATCCTACAGATGCAGTATAATGACCACTATATAATGCTTTGTTCCTAATAGGTAGGTTAGATGAGTCTGGAAATCAAAGGGTAGAAGTAGAGTGACTGCTTACCATCATTCCCAGTGACCCTTTTGGCGACTTTGTGCTTCTAGGCTTTGTCCAGCAAATGGACAAATGTAGCATTCCCAGCCTGAGAAAGATGTGATAATCAGGGACTCATATCCCTCATGGATAATGACCTAAAGCCACCTATCAGATAGGCCACCTACACCAGAAGAGGTGCTTGATTGAGAATGCTCATCTAGAATGAGTTGTAGAGCAGGAGATAATGAGTATCAGTCATTGTCTTGAGACCAGCTGCAATACAAGATTAGGGGAAGAGCTACAGGTCTTCCACTAACCTTATCAGTTTCCCTAGGAAAAGAGACCAGTAAGAACACTGGAGGAGCTCTTCCCAAATGACGTGAACTTATTATATGAAAGAAGTAGCTTCCAGAGGTGCAAGGGATAGAATGTACTGGATCCTGTGGCATGTTGCTCAGATTCCCTCTTTGGGACGGAAGCACTCACTTACCCAGATGTTGGAGTATTGGTAGCTAACGGTTCTCAACTGAATTTTTCTCTGGGAATTTCCCTCAGCTAAAGAGCCATCTTGCCCGAGGTCATACTTTAGGGACAGTCACATGTAATGATGTGTTGATCAGAGGGTCTAAAAGCTTAGCAAATGGAATAACTCTGAAGGCCATTCTAGCTCCAGAGCTCCCTGTTAAGATTCAACTGAGTTTTCTTTTACAATTGCCTTACAGGTCAAGTTCTCCCTCTATTCAGTCCTACTTCCCTTTCCCTCAGATCACCACTCAATAACCTCCTACATGCAAATTTCAGAATCTCAGAGCCTGTTTCCTGAGAAACCTGATCTACAATAATAGGTTCGAAATGAGCTTCAGGGTTCAACATTCCTAATAAGTTCCCAGATGGTGCCAATTGTGCTAGTCTGCAAAATTCAATTTTGGAATCAGGTTTATTGGGATATAGTCTATCTAGAGCAGAATTAACTCTTTTTTTTTTTTTTTTTTGGTATACATTTTGATGAGTTTTTAGAAATGTATTGAGTCATGTAGTCACCACCACAATATAGAACCTTTCAATCACCCCCCAAATTTTCCTCATGCCTTTTTGTAGTCAGTCCCCTCTCCAACCACAGCACCTGGCAACTGTTTTACTGATTTCTGTCCCTTCGGTTTTCCTTTTTCCAAAGTGTCATATAAATGGGGTCTTTGAGTGTGAATAGTCTTTGAGTGTGAATCTAATAATTTAATATGGTTTTTTGAAATTTGTATATGTTGTTGAATGTATTGGTAGCTTATTCATTTTTATTACTGAGTAGTATTTCATTGTATGGATGTACAACAATTTTTAAATCCATCCTCAGTTGATAGACATTTGGATTGTTTTCCATTTGGAGTGATTATAAATAAAGCTGGCACACACATTTGCTTATAGTTCTTTATAAGGAAACACATTTTCATTTTTATTAGGAAAATACCTAGAGTGGGATTGGTGGGTTGTATAATAAATGTGTGCTTAACTTTAGAAGACACTACCATATTGTTGTCCAAAATGGCTCTACGACTTTGCATTCAGCAGTGTATGAGATTCCCCGTTGCTCTGTATCCTCGCTAGAGTTTGGCATTGTCGGTTTTTTTCTTTTTAATTTTAGCTATTCTAGTAGGTATATAGTTTTTTTTTTTAAGATTTTATTTATTTATTTATTTGTCAGAGAGAGAGAGAGAGAGAGAGCGAGCGAGCGCACAAGCAGGCAGAGTGGCAGGCAGAGGTGGAGAAAGAAGCAGGCTCCCCGCTGAGCAAGGAGCCTGGGATCATGACCTGGGCTGAAGGCAGTGGCTCAACCGACTGAGCCACCCAGGTCTCCCTAGTAGGTATATAGTTAACACATTGCTTAAACTTGCCTTTACCTAGTGATTTATGATGAAGTGCATCTTCTTATTTTTTTGTGAACCACTTGTATATTTTCTTTTCTAAAGCGTCTGTTCAATTCTTTTACTCATTGAGGCGAGAGTAGGGAGGTTGCTTGTCTTCTCACCTGTTAAATTTTAAGTTCTTTATATATTCCAGCTATAATTTTTTATCAGATACATGTTTGCAAATAGCTTCTTGCAATCTTGTCATTTGTCTTGTGGTTTGTCTTATTTTCTAAGAGCAGAATTTTAGAGTTTTGATGAAGTCTAATTTATCAATTTTAAGCATTTTATGATTTACTCTTTTATATCCTGTCTGTGAAATCTTTTCCTACCCCCAAAGTCACAAGACTTTCTCTTATGTTTTCTTTTAGAAGCTTTATATTTTAGGCTTTATATTGAGATATATAATCCATTTCCAAGTATTTTTATATGTGGCATGAGGAATGGGTAAAGATCTTTTTTTTCAAATACATGTTAGATATTCTGAAATCATTTGTTGAAAAGATTATTCTTATACAATTGAGTTATTTTGGTCCCTATAAAAAAACAATAGACCATATATGTGGGTCTAGTTCTGGATTCTCAGTTCTGTTCTGTTGATCTGTATCTATCCTTATGTCAATACCGTGCTGTCTGGATTACTACAGCCTTATAAACAGTCTTGAAATCAAGTAGTATGAGTCCTTCAACTTTGTTCTTTATCAAAACTGTTTTGGCTATTCTAGGAATAGCTTTTCCATATAAATTTTCTTTTCCATATAAGTTTTTAAATCAGCCTTTCCAGGGGCACCTGGGTGGCTCAGTGGGTTAAGCCTCTGCCTTTGGCTCAGGTCATGGTCTCAGGGTCCTGGGATTGAGCCCCACATTGGGCTCTCTGCTCAGCAGGGAGCCTGCTTCCCCCTCTCTCTCCGCCTGTCTCTCTGCCTACTTGTGATCTCTCTCTTTCTGTGTCAAATAAATAAAATCTTTTTAAAAAATCAGCTTTTCCATATAAATTTTAAAACCAGCTTATCAATTTCTATAAAAGAAGCCTTCAGAGATTCTAATTGGGATTGCACTGAATCTATAGATCAATTTGGAGAAAACTGATATTTTAACAACATTGAATTTTCCAATCTATGAACATGGCATATCTTTTCATTTGTCTAGGTCTTGTTAATTTCTGTGATTAGTGTTTTGTAGCTTTCTGCAGACAAATACTGGCCATTTTTGGTTGTAGTTTTCTACAAATATTTCATTTTTGGTGCTATTAAATATGGCACTTTATAATATTTCAACTTCACATTATTCATTACAACTGTATAGGACTCTAATTGATTTTTATTTTTTTTTTTAAGATTTTATTTATTTGAGAGACAGAGATCTCAAGTAGGTGGAGAGGCAGGCAGAGAGAGAGGGGAGGAAGCAGGCTCCCCTGAGCAGAGAGCCTGATGCAGGGCTCCATCCCAGGACCCTGGGATCATGACCTGAGCCAAAGTCAGGGGCTTTAACCCACTGAGCCATCCAGGCGCCCCGCTAATTGATTTTTCTATATTGACCGTATCCTGCAAACTTGCTAAACTCACTCATTAGGTCCCACAGTTTCTTTGTACATTCTTTTGAATTTTCTATGTAAGCAATCATGTTGTCTGTTCTAGATCACTTTTTGAATAGCAGGAGCTTAAACTAATATTAGGCAAAGTCTCATTACTTGTACCTGAAACCATTTTTTTAAAAGATTTTATTTATTTATTTATTTATTTGACAGAGAGAGAGACAGTGAGAGAGAGAACTCAAGCAGGGGGCGTGGGAGAGAGAGAATCAGGCTTCCCACTGAACAAGGAGCCCAATGCAGGGCTCCGATCCCAAAACCCTGGGATCGTGATCTGAGCAGAAGGCAAACACTTAACGACTGAGCCACCCAAGTGCCCCCTGAAACCATTTCTAATTGAAACAATGACTTGCTAAAGTTTTGACAATGTATATTAGCTTCCCAGTATGAAAGAGGAGGAATTAGCTCACTTATACCTTACTTTCTATCTGTATTCTCTTTTTCTCAGCAACAGTCCAGTTGTTTTTTTGTCTCAGACCTCTTCAGGGCATATTGGCCTCTTCCTTATCTGTAGTCCCCAGTGTATATTCCTGCTACATCCTTCTTCATTCTGTTTCATCAATTAGTAGCACTTCTCTACTTGCTTTTTGTCATCCAAAACTTTGAGGAAATTTCTTGTTTACTCATGGTTCCTGTGATAGAATATTAGCTGTCCCTCTGTATCCTCTTTTTAATAATAAAACTCCCAATTTTTAAGTGGATATGTGGCCATGGAGAATAAAGTTTATATCTCTCATTCTTTCTGCAACTAGATGCAGTCCTGTGACTAGGGTCAATAGGATATAGGTGTAAGTATCCTTTTATTGAGATGCACTCTTAAAAGGAAGGGTTCATCCTTTTTCATCTCTTCCTTCTTCCTATTGATGACGTTGCCATATTGGCTATAATTCCAGCACCCATTTTAGACCATCAGTTACTGTT
Source organism: Mellivora capensis (assembly GCA_004024625.1). Taxonomy (NCBI): domain Eukaryota; kingdom Metazoa; phylum Chordata; class Mammalia; order Carnivora; family Mustelidae; genus Mellivora; species Mellivora capensis. The sequence goes on from PISX010000515.1 coordinate 17,555, forward strand.
GGGAATAGAAAAAAGATTGAGTGAAAATGAGGAGCCCAAGTTCCCTAACACTGGGCTGGCCACCTCTGGACTTCTGGTACAGAAGACAGAAAGAAACTTCTATCTTTTTAAAGACACTATTATTTTAGACATTTCTGTTACTCAAAATGAACTTAAGCCTAAGCTTACAGAGCTCTTCTTCTTTTCTCTTTCTCTCTTTTTTAAAGATTTTATTTATTTATTTGACAGAGAGACTGTGAACACAAGCAGGGTGAGTGGCGGGCAAAGGGAAAGGGAGAAGCAGGTTCCCCACAGAGCCAGGAGCCTGATGTGGAGCTTGATCCCAGATGCTGGGATTGTGACCTGTGCTGAAGGCAGACACTTAATTGAGTCTCTCCTACTTCCCCTTCTTGTGTCCCCGCTCTCGCTGTCTCTCTTTCTCTGTCAAATAAATAAATACATTTTTAAGAAATGTATTTATTTATTTGAGAGAGAACAAGTAGGGTGGTGGGGGAGATAGAGAAAGAGAGAGAGAGAGAGAGAGAGAGAGAAGCAGACTCCCCACTGAGCAGGGAGCCTGATGCAGGGGGCGATCCCAGGACCCTGGGATCATGACCTGAGCTCAAGGCAGATGCTTAAACAACTGAGCCCCCCAGGCACCCCTCAGGTTTCCACATTTAATTACAGTTTTGTTCCCTTCTTTTTCTATTTATGATCAGCATTTCCATAAGCTATATAGTGCTTCTAATTTTATAATTTAAGGTAGCTATAGTCTATTATATTAAGTATATGTATCAAAATTGACTTAACTTTTATTTCTGTTTATTAAAGTATAAATTCTCAGGAGTGGGGTTGCTAAGTCCAAGGATTTGAACATTTCTATGGTTATCGAAATGTCTTATCAAGTTATAAGTCCAGCAGGGTAGAAAATTTCTATGTAATAAAATTCATTTCTGTGTAATGTGCAGAGCTAGTACACTGCTCTGAAGGACAAATTGTATTTAGATAAATGAAGGGGAGGGAATTCAGGTAGGATAAAGGCTGGGGTAATAATGTTAAGATAGGCACAGTCCATAGACTGTTCAGGGACAATGGTTGTAGTGAAGTTTGAGTAATGTGTATATCAGTTGCCACAGATCTTAGTTTCTCATTCAGCATAGAATTACTTTAGCTATCAGGGATCTACCTCAGTAGTGACTGGTATAAGTATAGATTCACAAATTGAGATCAGACTGTGGAATGCCAACTTAAGGAATTGGGTCTTTATTCTGTAGACAATTGGGAAACCTGTGAAGATTCACAAAATACCCAGGGTATTTTATAACTGTGTTTGGATGAATTGGAGGGAGGGGAGTTGAGAAAGGAAAAATGAATAGATGAAAATTTAGGGAAATAGGGAAACCTCTTTGGAATTATTACAGTATTTCAGAGATGAGAAGATTAACACAGGAAATGGAAGGAAAACCTTCTAGGCTAATGGTGGCAGATTACCTCTGCACTGGATATACCCTCTCTCAATTTCTTTTGAAAATATTCAAAGAAATGAACAAACAAAAATTTTGTAAAGATACACAAAAAAGAAACAAATCGACAATGATAGCATAAATTCAAAAATGAAAGTTAATGTGCCAAAATAGTAGGTTCTTTCTTCTAATTGCATCATGATTTAGTTTGACTGAGAAATTTTTAATGATTCTCTCTTGAACCTATAAGTGTCTAAGAATAGAGGTTATACTGACTCACCTCTACCATCTGCTTCATCATCTGCCCTTACCCCAGGATAAAGGGGCTGCACTGGCCAGAGAGGCAGCAAGTCATCTCCCAAACACGGAAGAACACCCTTCTCTAGGCAGACCAATAGGATGTATTTCAGTATTGCTCCTGTAATTAGAAATATCACTGGGCAAAACAAAACCCATAAGCATTTGAGTACACTTTACTACATTATATACCAACCATTGACCTTTATTTATCACTTAATAATCTTTTCCCAGTTTTCTTACCAGGCTTGAATGGAATGCCATTTTTCTAACATCTTAAATCCTTATCTCAGAGTAATGTTCTTTCCAAGGTTCATGTCTAGATCTTAGGACCTGAAGATGTTTTGCCACCAAAACCTCTGGTCTGACTTTCCTATCACAGTCACTACCCATCAAGTGATTCTGTGTGGCAGTTAGGCTCAGTAATGGGGTGTCTGGCCTCAGGCTTCACTTCTCGTTTCTTCCTTCCTTCCTCACAGCTGACATAACTGAGAAGCTCTTTCTGATCCTGTAAGTGTATCCCTGTACTAGCAGCTTCTGAGAGAAAGAGAGCACTTCAGAGAAGAGACACGCTATCACAGATACTGGTTTCTCCTTCAGCATAGAATCACCACTTTAGCAATCAGTGATCTGCCTCTGAGAGAGCAACTCATAAAATCTTCATTTCAGTCATAAACTCTTTTCTGAAAGGGTCAACATCTCTAACGGAATAAATCCCATTTTTATCAGCACCATGCGCTAACCAACTGAGCTAACCGGCCAGCTCCTAAATCCCATTTTTTTTTTTAGATTTTATTTATTTATTTATTTTTTTAAATTTATTTGACAGACAGAGATCACACTTAGGCAGAGAGGCAGGCAGAGAGAGAGGAGGAAGCAGGCTCCCTGCTGAGCAGAGATGCGGGGCTCGATCCCAGGACCCTGAGATCATGACCTGAGCCGAAGGCAGAGGCTTTAACCCACTGAGCCACCCAGGTGCCCCGTCCTAAATCCCATTTTTAAGCCACAGTCCGATATTTGAGCCAAAACAGGATTTCAAAACCGAATTATATAAGGTACTTTTTATCACAATTCACTAAGAAGAGAACAAAAGGAGATGAGTTTAGGTTTAGATTTGCTAAAAGGAAGAACCTTTTAAAAATATAGATTATATTTTGAAACAGGTTATTAGAGATTACCTACCTTGGGGAACTTTAAAAATAGAATAGAAATCATTCTTCTTGAATGATTTAGCTGCAGACTTGTGTGGAAACAAGAACGGAAATAAATGCTCTTTTGAGGACCCCTACAGTTTGTCTAATCTGTGGTTTCTGACAGCCCTTGCTCCTACTCACTGACTTTATCCCAGGTCATCTTGGCATAGCAGAGATGTGGAAGTTGATGGAAGGTAGAGGATGATAGTGACATTTGGGATTACTTCACCACAGGAATTGAGAAGAAATGATTACAGTACTCTGTCAGTCCACCAACTGAGCAGTTAATGGAAGCAGGTGGTATAGCATAATCCTTCAGTTATTTCTAGAATCTTGATGAATCAGTCAATCCATTCTTATACAAACTAAGGAAAATAGTTGTGCCACTCCTAAAGAAAGAGGATAAAGCTATAATTCCAATCTGAAAATTATACTGATCAGAACACAACAAAGATGTTCTTCCCTTCACACCTATAAGATGTCAACTCTTACTCAAAGCCTAATGCAGAAGACATTCTAAAAAAGTATTTGGCCTGTGGTATACATGTATTAGAAATTCTATAGGATACATGTAACTGGCATAAATCTCATATTATGAATCAGATTTGCAAGAAATGTACCTTCCTTTTTCTAAAACTTAATTTCTCTTTCTCTCTCTTTTTTGACTGGCATTCTGCCAAATGACAGATACTAAATCTTACTCAGTTTAGGATTCCGGCTGCTCTTTTCCTCTGAGATCTGGGAACTTACCATAGTGCCACAACATCAGAGTGGGGACGGGTAGTGTCTTGTCCTTTTTCATCAGTCCATGCAGGCATCTGCTGAAATATATACAATATTCTGTGTGCTGCCTGTCTTTGGCTCCAGTGACTGTTCCTTTGTCTTTCCTCCGGACTGCAAAGCCTCTCTAGATATACTCTTTCCCCCTACTTACAAGCTTTTCTACCATTCCTGTGCTGCAGAAAACTAGGTGGGGTGTCTAAGTCTCTGCCTTAAGTCTACATTACTCTCAGGCATGTGGAAAGCATTTTGCTTCTCCCCAACCACACTGAAGCCCAGGGGATGCTATGAGGTTGCATCTGTCCCACCTGCCAAGGCACGGGTATTTCTTCTGTGCCTGTGCCCTCACCATTCTGAGGTAGGGGAGGAGTCTGGTATCTTGAAACCTCCCTGGGTTCTCTCTGGGGATGCATCACAGGTTTCCTCTACTCCTGGTTTCCTCATTCCAGATGGGATGAACTGGGGAAGGACGCTGAACTTTTTCTTAGGAATCCGCTATTGTCTAAACCTTCTTTCCTTTTGATTTTTCTCTCTTCATCTTCCAGTCCAAGTAAACTTTATTTAGTCTCAGAGGTGGGATCTACATATCTTCCAAATTGTCCATGCTTAGAGAGCTTCGGGGTTTGGGCTTCTCATACTCAAAAAGGCTGTTCTGCTGTTAACAGCCCTTCTCCTAGGGAATTGGTCCTCCATAACATAGCTTCAAGTGGGGTATAAAGGAACTGCCAGGGCTTAAAAACATATCCGTTAATGTATCAAAATACATTTCCACTATGTTACTACAAAAGAAGTTTAATGGCAGGAAGCAATGAGAATTGGCAGATTTCAGTCCCAGGTGAGAGGTAAAGCATCCCTTCTCTGTGTCTCTGTGTCTCTGTCTCTGTCCATCTGTCTCTGACAATGCATAAAAGGCACGCAGCTCTTTTTTGTGGTTCAGGACAATTTCAGTTCTCACTATGCTCTCAGGCAGGTATCTATTCCTCCTACATTAGTTGAGATCTACTTCATCTGCACCTCAAAAATCCTCTCCAGAGAAAATGAGAGAACATTTCTCCATTACTTCCAGGTTTGAATTAGAGCCTAGCCCTCCTAAATCTTGGGAGGGGTATACCTCAGTGGGTGCATGATGGCTGCCCACATACACTTAGAATGGAAAACTGGGAAGAAAAAGTAGAAATAAATGAATCTCCCCTACCTTGGAAATTAGTTCTTTCAACAGATTGCCTTAGCACTTGAAATCATTGCCTTAACTACTAAAATTGATTAAATTAGCAGCTCTGTATTTTGCCAAGATCTTTATAGGCTTTTCCCCCCCTTCTCAACAAATTAAAACCTGGCTTGGAGGGGAATGTAGTAGACTGGAGACATTTCTCCTCCTGTCGCTGGATGCTGGTGTAGCAAGCTTTTGACAGTTTTTAAAAAGAAAAACTTAATTCTTGATTACTACTCTTTTTTTTTTTTTAAGATTTTTATTTATTTATTTGACAGAGAGAGAGAGATCACAAGTAGGCAGAGAGAGAGAGGAGGAAGCAGGCTCCCCACCAAGCAGAGACCCCGATGCGGGACTCGATTCCAGGACCCTGAGATCATGACCTGAGCCGAAGGCAGAGGCTTAACCCACTGAGCCACCCAGGCACCCTTGATTACTACTCTTTACGTGTCTTATATCAAGACTACAGTGTGGGTGTGTGGGAGGAAAACTGATGTAACATTGAAGAGTTTAATATTTGCAATTTGAAGTTTCTTTCTTTTCTTCCTTTTTTTTTTTAAGTGAGAGAGATTGTGGGAGTAAGGAAGAGGGTCAGGGGGAGAGAGAGAGAATCTTAAGTAGGCTCCATGCCCTCCATGGAGTCCAAGGATCTGGGCTCAATCTCACAACCCTGAAATTATGACCTGAGCTGAAATCAGATTCAGATGCTTAATGGACTGAGCCACCCAAGCACCCCGCAATTTGGAGTTTTTAGATCCTTGATTCATAGAAGGCTATTATTACTGTAAGAAATAGAATTATTTCATTTCAAAAGTAATGCTAAACTTTTAGTAATATGTTAATGACTTGAATACAATTTTCCATGATATAAATGTCAGACCGCATGTAAACTAACGAATTTAAAACAGCATTTTAAATTTGTAATAAAATATAATAACAACTAGTAATTATATTCACTGTCCAAAAATATGACACTCTTGAAAATCTAGAAAAGATAAAATGTTCAACTTAAATAATGCAAAAGGGAATGGTAGAATGGTGAAGAAATATGTTTTGTAGTGTTCAAAGTAATATAATCTTGACTTCCAATTCAAATGAAACACATATTTTTACTAAACCCTGTACTCACATCAACTTTCAAAGTATGCATTTTTGCTTGTGTTATAATTGGAAGTGAAAATAGGACACAAAAGTATATATATAAATACTATATATATAGGATGATCACAGCAATGCTTTTTTAAAAAAACCATGTATGGGGGCGCCTGGGTGGCTCAGTCAGTTAAGTCTCTTGATCTCAGCTTAGGTCTTGATCTCAGGATTGTGAGTTCAAGCCCTGTGTTAGACTCCATGCTGGGTGTGGAACCTACTTAAAAACAAATGAACAAACAAACAAATAAATACATACATACATACTGCCTGAATAAAAGCCCAAAAGGAAATGCCCTGAAGTATTACTAATGGTTGTCTTTTGGATGGTGGTTATAAACATGATTTTTTACTTCTTTCTTCCTTTTGACATTTTCAAAATCTTCTATAACAAGGACATATTTTTTAATGTTGATAAAATGAATTATAAACTCTCCTGTTTAAAAGTATTTATTCTCGAGGCGCCTGGGTGGCTCAGTGGGTGAAGCCTCTGCCTTCAGCTCAGGTCATGATCTCAGGGTCCTGGGATCGAGCCCCACATGGGGCTCTCTGCTCAGTGACGAGCCTGCTTCCCCCCTCTCTCTGCCTGCCTCTCTGCCTACTTGTGATCTCTCTCTCTCTGTTTAATAAATAAAATATTTTTTTTAAAAAAGTATTTATTCTCCACACTGTTACTGGTTTATTAAGTATAGTGTTTTAATTTATTATGCTCCTTATGATTGTTTTGGAAAGTGGTATGAGTAAGAATTAAATACTAAAATGGGTGCTGAAATGCTTCAATGTGCTCCAGACAATGTTAGCAAGCAGCAGGTATCAGAACAATGATAAAAAACACTTTAGTCTTTAAAGTAATAAAGACACTGAATGGTCATAATTTCAGTTTAACTGTCCCCAACCTGTTATAGATTGCTTTGCCTTTGAACTGCCCACTGGAAAGATCCAGATGTGTCCAGATCTTTCTAAGGTTGACAACTGCTTCCCTTCACCACATTTCATTTTACACAATGATTTCAATGTAGGAATGTCATGGTACGGAAATATAAGGTCCTAAAATAAGGTAGAACAATATAGTTAAAAGGCTATGGAGTTGCCTATTGATTGCTGAGATTTCTGCAGATTTTTTTCTGTAGACTTAGTGAATATTACTGATGAGGAAGGCAATAGAATCTGAACAACTAAGATCAAAAGGAGAGGATGTCTTTGATCATCTATTTGACTGCAAGTAATAGTCACAATTTACTTGAGTATTTTATAGGTGCTAGTTCCATCCAAAGTAACTCTCTCTCATCTACTTTTTTTTTAAAGATTTTATTTATTTATTTGACAGATGGAGATTACAAGTAGGCAGAGAGGCAGGCAGAGAGAGAGGGGGGGAAGCAGGCTCCCTGCTGAGCAGAGAGCCTGATGCAGGGCTTGATCCCAGGACCCCGAGATCATAACCTGAGCCGAAGGCAGAGGCTTAACCCACTGAGCCACCCAGGCACCCCTCTCTCATCTACTTTTAATGCAGCTGTTGGCACTGGTTTGTACAAAAGTTTGCTCAAGAGTTTTTAGGAAAAAAGGGATATATTTGCCTGATTTACCTCTGTATTAGAAGGCAAAAGAAAAATGTCAGGCACGAGATCCTGAATCCTATAGATGTTGCCAAGGTAGACAGATTAATGAATTAGTTATTTTCAAGTAGATTTTAATTAACATGTTTATAACAGTAACTATTTCTTCAAGCTCTATTCTGCTTCAGCTCTGTACTCTGGGAAAAGCCCCTATTTGATTAAACTTGTATTTAGAGGGGCTCCTGGGTGCCTTAGTCTGTTAAGTGTCTACCTTCGGCTCAGGTCATGATCCAGGGTCCTGTTACAGAGCCCTGCACTGGGCTCCTTTCTCAGTGGGGAGCCTGCTTCTCCTCTCCGTCTGCTCCTCTGGCTACTTGTGCTCTCTCTCTCAAGTAAATAAATGAAACAGTGTGTGGGGGAGGAGGGGGGTGCAGGCTTGTGGACTGAACCCTCTTCTTATGAGATCTGATGTTAACTCCAGGTAGATAGTGTCAGAACTGAATGATAGGACACCCAGCTGATGTTGCCAAGAATTGCTTTGTGGGGGAAAAACACCTACACATTTGGTTATCGGAAGTGTCAGAAGCTAATCATTTTGTGTGAGTAATAAAAAAGAAACACAAAGAAGGAAGAGGGAGGGGCGCCTGGGTGGCTCAGTGGGTTAAAGCCTCTGCCTTCCCCTCAGGTCATGATCCCAGGGTCCTGGGATTGGGCTTTGCATCAGGCTCTCTGATCAGCAGGGAGCCTGCTTCCCCCCCTCTCTGTCTCTGCCTGCCTCTCTGCCTACTTGTGATCTCTGTCTGTCAAATAAAATCTTTTAAAAAAGAAGGAAGAGGAAATTTTTCCTACTCACATGTATAAACCATTATCACTTATTTTATTTCTTAGTTTGTGAGCACAGGGCTGAGACCTAACTTGCCTAAATTTCCTAAATATTAGGAATTTCCTAAATTCTTGGATTGATTGATGGCTAAATTGACATATATTTATCTGTCTGTAGCTTTGTTGAGATATAATTCACATACCATATAATTCACCCACTTAAAGTGTACAATTCACTGGTTTTTACTGTATTTATAGATTTGTTGGAACCATTGTTGCAGTCAATTTTAGAACATTTTCATCACCCCAAAAAGAAACCTCATACCTATTTAACCCAGCAAGCACTCTCCATTTGCTCCAATCCCTTAGCAGCCCTAGGGAACCACTTATCTACTTTCTGTCTCTGTAGATATACTCACCTGGACATTTCATATAGACAAAATCATGTGGTCTTTTGTGACTGACTTCTTTCACTTAGCATAATGTCTTCAAGACTGATCCATTTTGTAGCACATATCAGTTCCTCATTCCTTTTTTTTTTTTTAACATATAATGTATTATTTGTTTCAGGGGTACAGGTCTGTGATTCATCAGTCTTACACAATTCACAGCACTCCCCATAGCACATACCCTCCCCAGTGTCCATCACCCAGCCACCCTATGCCTCCCAACCCTCTCCCCTCCAGCAACCCTCAGTTTGTTTCCTGAGATTAAGAGTCTCTTATGGTTTGTCTCCCTCTCTGGTTTTGTCTTGTTTCATTTTTCTCTCCCTTCCCCTCTGATCCTGTCTTGTTTCTCAAATTCCTCATATCAGTGAGATCATATGATAATTGTTTTTCTCTGACTGACTTATTTCGCTTAGCAGTCCTCAATCCTTTTTACTGCTGAATAATATTCCAGTCTATGGATATATACATTTCATTTATCCATTCATCAGTTGATGGATAATTTGAGTTATTCCCACTTTTGGCTATTATGAATTAATGCTGTTATAAAGACACATGTGCAAGGGGCGCCTGGGTGGCTCAGTGGGTTAAAGCCTCTGCTTTCGGCTCAGGTCATGATCCCAGGATCCTGGGATCGAGCCCAACATTGGGCTCTCTGCTCCTCGGAGAGCCTGCTTCCTCCTCTCTCTCCCTGCCTGCTTCCTCCTCTCTCTCCCTGCCTGCTTCTCTTGCCTACGTGTGATCTCTGTCTGTCAAATAAATAAATAAAATATTTTAAAAAAAGATACATGTACAAGTTTTTGTGTGGACATGTTTTCATCTCTATTGGGTGGGATTGTTGGGTCATATAGTAACTATGTTTAACCTTTTCAGGAACCACCTGGCTGTCTCAAAGTGGATACACAATTTTACACTTCCACCTGAAGGTTTCAGTTTCTCCTCATCCTCAATACTTGTCATTATCTGGATTTTGACTCACATCCTCATGGGGATGAAGTGGTATCTCATTGGGTTTTGTTTTTGTTTTTTTTATTTGCATTTCCCTAATGACCAGTATTGAGCATCCCTACATTATGAGTATGCCTATATGAAATTGAACATTCCCTAATATTGAACATTTTTTCATTTACTCTTGGTCATTTATATATCTTTTTGGGAAGTATCTATTCAGATCTTTTGTCCAATTTTAATTGGGTTATTGGCCTTTTTATTATTGAATTGTAAGATTTTTAAAAATATATTCTGGATGCCAGCCCATTATCAGATATATAATATGCAAATATTTTCTCTCATTTTGTGGTTTATCTTTTCTCTTTTATGATGATGTCCTTTGAAGCACAAAAGTTTTAAATTTTTGTGAAGTCCAACTTACCTAATTTTTTTTCTTTCGTCAGTTGTGATCTTGGTGTCATATCTAAGAAGGCTTTGCCCAACACAAATTACAAAGATTTATGTCTATATTTTCTTCTAAGAGTTAAAGTTTTCACACTTACATTTAGGTCTATAATCTATTTGAGTTGATTCGTATGTGTGGTTTGAGGAAGGAGTTCAACTTCATTCACGTGTATGTTGATGTTCAGTTGTTCTAGCACATTTGTTGCCTCATTTATTTTTAAATTATATATTATTTGGGGTAAATAGTAATAATATCTAAAATTTGTTGAGCACTATGTACTTGCTAAGCACTGTTCCAAGTCTTTTACATAAGGTATCCTAATTTAACCCTTACACTAATTCTTTTTTCTTTTTTTTTTAATTAACATATAATGTATTATTAGCCCCAGGGGTACAGGTCTGTGAATCGCCAGGTTCACACACTTCATAGCACTCACCATAGCACATACCTTCCCCAATGTTCATAACCCCACCACCCTCTCCCTATCCCCTCCCCCCGGCAAACCTCAGTTTGTTTTGTGAGATTGAGTCTCTTATGATTTGTCTCCCTCCCGATCCCATCTTGTTTCATTTATTCTTTTCCTACCCCCCAAACTCCCCACGTTGCATCTCAACTTCCTCATATCAGGGAGATCATATGATAATTGTCCTTCTCTGATTGACTTATTTTGCTAAGCATAATACCTTCTAGTTCCATCCACATCGTCGCAAATGGCAAGATTTAATTTCTTTTGATGGCTGCATAGTATTCCATTATATATATATACCACCTCTTCTTTATCCATTCATCTGTTGATGGGCATCTAGGTTCTTTCCATAGTTTGGCTATTGTGGACATTGCTGCTATAAACATTCAGGTACACATGCCCCTTCAGTCACTACATTTGTATCTTTAGGATAAATACCCAGTAGTGCAATTGCTGGGTCGCCCTTACACTAATTCTAAGAGACTTTATCTCCCTATCAGAAAATAACTGGGGAGAAAAAAAGGAAACTGAATGTTAATTGCTTCTCATTGGCAGAAAAAAAGAACTAGAAGGAATAGTCCCAGCCCTCTTATTCTTCTTCTTTCTTTGAATACCAATGGCAGTGCCTAAATTCCCTGATGTGGGTGGCATAAAATTAAGGGTGAAGCCAAAGCAAATAATAGGGGATCTACTCATATCCTGTTTTGTTCCCATCAAGAAAAATGGTATTCTGACCAGAAAAGTTGACAAGATGGTTAAGAGAAAAGCAAACCTCATAATAGGGGTGATGATGCTTAGAGAATACTGTATGCTCTCATTGAGTTTAAAGCTCTTGGCCCCGAGGGCTTATAGTTAAGGATGAAAGACCTTACACATGAGATAACTCAGGTGTTTCCATTATTTTCATTGAAATGTGGATAATAGAAATGCTGGAAGACTAAAAACTTGCTGGTTTTCAGAATGAATGAGGTGCTCAATTCTGTTAATCCTAGAAGAGAGCTTGGGAGCCAGTGCAGACAGAATCCTAGAATGGCTTTTAAAGTGGATGGTTTATGATTATTTAGGAAGAGAAGGGGTAAGATGACATGGGTTCATCATTCAGTTTGACATCTATTTGTTAGTAATCATCTATCTTTATATGAGCTACAACATTTAATAGTTTGTAGTACCAGTTGTCCGTAAATTATATTTTCAAGTTGAAAAATAGTATCTGAAGGAATAGGATAGGCATTAATAATTTGGAGAATTAGTATTCTTTTCCAGCAATGATTGGCACTTTAAGTTTGAATAAGGTTTAGAAAAAGAGTTTATTTCTGTTGTAACCACATTCCTTGTTGACCTGATTAATTAGATCTGTCCTGTTTACATAAGAACATAAATATTTTAGAATAAAACCCAATTTAATAAATGAATAAACTTATTAAGATGTAATTACTTTTGATTTCATAATATGCTTAAATAGGGCTCTGCAGGTGCCTGGAGAGTTTATTTTTGTAATCCTAGCACATACTAGTAATAACAACAACTACAGTTTATTAAGCATATACAGTGTGCCAGGCACTATGTGAGGTGCTTTAAATATGCTCTCTACTGCTTTGACAATAATTGCGAAGAAGATATTTCCTTCATTCCCATTTAACAGATGGCAAGGTGAGCTGTAGTTCCAATCCACTACTTGTGGTAAAATATGCTAAGTGAAAACTCAGACTTCCAAATATCAAGTTTAATATCCCAAAGTTCATTTCTCCAGGAATTATCTCCACATTTTAATGTTCACTTGAGAAAAACCAGAAAATATAGATAGGGGGAAAGAGGATAAAAATTGCCTATAATTTCGCTACCACCCAGAGAAAGTTACTGCTAGCATTTTGATAGGTGCCCTTTCATATGGGTTCCATGCATAAATTTGTATGAACTTTCAAATGCTTTGAGAAGGAACTGTGTCAAGAATTTCTCTATCAGTATTGCTTATGGTGCATAATATAGGATAAATTTAAAATTTGGATTTAATTCCATAATGTCTGTATATTTTTTAAAGTAGAGTTTTAAACTGAAAAATCTTCATTAAAAATTTATGCACTACAGGGGCGCCTGGGTGGCTCAGTGGGTTAAAGCCTGTACCTTCAGGTCACGTCATGATCCCAGGGTCCTGGGATTGAGCCCCGCACCGGGCTCTCTGCTCAGCAGGGAGCCTGCTTCCCGCCCCTCCCCCCACCCTGCCTCTCTGCCTACTTGTGATCTCTGTCTGTGAAATAAATAAATAAAATCTTTAAAAAAATTTATGCACTATATATGAAAAAACAATTACTGGCTACTTTTAAAATCTAATACAAAGACCAGCTGGACAATACTGATGATATTTGCCAGTAAATTATAAAATCAATAATGAGTATATTACCTGTTGTGGATAGTTTGTTTGTTTATTTTAAAGATTTTATTTATTTATTGGAGACAGAGAGAGAGCAGGAGCAGGAAGGAGAGGGAGAAGCAGGCTCCCAGCTGAGCAGGGAGCCTGACTTGGGGCTCAGTTCCAAGACCCTGGGAACATGACCTGAGCTGAAGGCAGATGCTTAACTGACTGAGCCACCCAGGTACCAGTGGATAGGACAGGTGGACCATTCTATTTTCTATCTCAATGATATGACCAATCTAAGTACCTCATACAAGGGGTTTCATACAGTATTTATCTTTTTGTGACTGGCGTATTTCACTTAGTGTAATGTCCTCTAAGTTCATTTATATTGTAGCATGTCAGAATTTCCTTCCTTTTTAAGTTTGAATAATATATCATTGTATGTGTATTGCATATTTTGCTCATCCATTCATCTATTGATGAACACTGGGACTGCTTTTCATGTATTAGCTTGTGAATAATGCTGCTATGAACACAGGTAAACCTCTTTAAGACCCTGCCTCCAGTTCTTTTAGTTGTATACTCAGAAGAAGAATTGCTAGGTCATATGGTAATTTCATTTCTAATTTTTTTTTAAAGATTTTTATTTATTTATTTGACAGAGAGATCACAGTAGACAGAGAGGCAGGCAGAGAGAGAGAGAGGGAAGCAGGCTCCCCGCTGAGCAGAGAGCCCCATGCGGGACTCGATCCCAGGACCCTGAGATCATGACCTGAGCTGAAGGCAGCGGCTTAACCCACTGAGCCACCCAGTCGCCTTCATTTCTAATTTTTAAAGAACCTCCATACCATTTTCTGTAGCAGCTGTACCATTTTATATTTCTACCAACAGTGCACAAGAGTTCTAATTTCTTTATACCCTCATCAAAACTTGTTATTTTCACTTTTTTAAAAAAAGATTTTATTTATTTATTTGACAGAAAGAGGGAGACCACAAGTAGGCAGAGAGGCAGGCAGAGAGAGAGAGGAGGAAGCAGGCTCCCTGCCGAGCAGAGAGAGCCCAATGCGGGGCTCGATCCCAGGACCCTGAGATCATGACCTGAGCCGAAGACAGAGGCTTTAACCCACTGAGCCACCCAGGCGCCCCTTATTTTCACTTTTTTGATAGAAACCATTTTAATGGGTGTGAGGTGGTATCTTATTAGAGTTTTTATTTGTGTTTCCCTAATGGTTAAGAACATTAAAACATCTTTTCATGTGCTTATTGACTATTTGCATATCTTCCTGGGAGAAATGTTTACTCAAGTCCTTTGCCCCACCCCACCCCCTTTTTTTTCAGTTGAGTTTTAGGAATGCTGTATATATTCTGGATATTAACCCTTTATCAGGTATGATTTAAAAATATTTATCCCATTCTCTGGGTTGCTTTTTTACTTTCTTGATAGTCTTTTGATACACAAAATTTTTAATTTATATGTAGTCCAATTTGTCTATTTTTTTTCTTGACTATGTCTTTAGTGTCTTAGCCACAAAACCACTGCCAAATCAAATGTTGTGAAGATTTTCTCCTATGTTTTCTTCTAAGTGTTTTATAGTTTTAGGTCTTACATTTAGGTCATGGATCCATTTTCAGTTAATTTTTGTATATGGTGTTAGGTAAGGCTCCAACTTCATTTTTTTTGCATGTGCTTATCTAGTTGTTCTGTTCATTCTTAAGAATGAGATAGTGAAACCTCCAATATTATTGTAGAATTGTCTATTTCTTCTTCCTTCAGTTCTCTCAATTTTTGGTTCATATATTTTGATGGTCAGTTATTAGGTGCATGGATGTTTGTAATTGTTCTCTTTTTGCAGTATTGAACCTTCTATTTATATATAATGTCCTTTTTTGTCTCTTATAACCTTTTTTTGGTTTAAAGCCTGTTTTGTCTGATGTTACTATAGCCATTATACTATTGCATGGAATATCCTTTCATTTTCTTTTCTTTTTTTTTTTTAAATTTATTTATTTGTCAGAGAGGGAGAGAGAGCGAGCGAGCACCAGCAGACAGAGTGGCAGGCAGAGGCAGAGGAGAAGCAGGCTCCCTGCCGAGCAAGGAGCCCGAAGCGGCACTCGATCCCAGGACGCTGGGACCATGACCTGAGCCGAAGGCAGCCGCTCAACCAACTGAGCCACCCAGGTGTCCCGATTTTCAACCTCTTTATCTCTGTGGGCGTAAGGTGAGGCTTGTAGACCACGTGTTGTTGGGTCTTGTGTTTTTATCCATTATGCCAATCTGTCTTTTATTTTTTATTTATTTATTTTTTAAGATTTTATTTATTTATTTGACAGACACAGACCACAAGTAGGCAGAGAGGCAGGCAGAGAGAGAGGAGGAAGCAGGCTCCTCGCTGAGCAGAGAGCCCGATGCAGGGCTCGATCCCAGGACCCTGGAATCATGATCTGAGCTGAAGGCAGAGGCTTTAACCCACTGAGCCACCCAGGTGCCCCCCAATCTGTCTTTTAATTGGAGAATTTAATCCATTTACATTTAAAGTAGTTGCTGATAAGGAGGGATTTCTGTCATTTTGCTCTTTGTTATCTATATGTCTTATAGTTCTTTTTGACTCTCATTCCTTGTGTTACTGCCTTCTTTTGTAGTTAGTTTGATTTTTTTTGTAGTGAAACATTCATATTTCTTTTTCATTTCATTTTGCATGTATTCTTTTTTTTAAAATTATATTCTTTAACTAGTTTCTTCATGGTTACTATATGATTACATTTACCATTTTATAACTTTAGTTGTAACACACTCTAGTTTGAATTTATACCAGCTTAATTTGAATAATACATAAAAGGTCTGCACCTTTAACTCTGTCCTTACCTCTTTCATTTGTTATGTCATAAAATTATATCTTATACACTTTGTATCCCCAAACATAAACTAACAATATTTTAATGTATTTGTCTCTTAAATTGTGTAGAAAACAAAAAGTGGAGTTACACACCATTGTTTTAATAATAGCAGCTTTTATATTTGCCCATGTATTTACATTTACTGAGATCTTTATTTATTCATATAGCTTCAGGTTACTGTGTAGTGTCCTTTTATTTCAAGATGTAGGACTCCTTTTGGTATTCTTGCAGGCAGGTCTGGTGGTTATGAACTTCTTTAGTTTCTGTTTATTTGAGAATGTCTTTATTTCTCCCTTACTTTTAAAAGGCAGTTTTGCCAAATATAGGATTCTTCATTAACTGTTGGTTTTTTCTTTTAGCACTTTGAATATATCAGCTCACTATCTCTGGCCTCCAAGACTTCTCATGAAAAATATGCTGATTATATTATTAAGGACCCCTTATATGTGACAAATTACTTCTCTCTTGCTGCTTTCAAGATTCTGTTTGTCTTCGTCTTTGGAAAGTGTAACTATAATTTATCTTGGAGTGGGTCTTTTTGAGTTCATCCTGGCATTTATTGAGCTTCTTGGACATTTATATTCACATATTTCATGAAATTTGGGGAGTTTCTAACCATTATTTGTTCAGGTATTCTCTCTGTATCTTTTTCTCTTTCTCCTTCTTCTAGGACTCCCATAATACATATGTTGGTCCTACTGATGGTAACCAACAGTTCCCTTAGGCTCTGTTCACATCAGTCCTTTCTCTTTCTGTTTCTCAGACTCAATAATTTCCATTGTCCTATCTTCAGGTTCACTCATTCTTTTTTCTGCCTGCTCAAATCTGCTTGTGAATCCCTCTAGTGAACTTTTCATTTTAATTATTGTACCTTTCAACTCCAGAATTTGTTTTTGGTTTCTTTTAAGGTTTCTCTCCTTTGTTGATATTCCATTTTGTTTCATACATTATTTTCTTGACTTTCTCCACATCTTTCTTTAGTTCTTTCAGCATCTTTAAAACAATTGTTTTAGGGCTCCTGGGTGGCTCAGTTGGTTGGATGACTGCCTTTGGCTCAGGCCATGATCCCAGGGTCCTGCGATTGAGCCCCACATCAGGCTCCCTGCTAGGTGGAGGGCCTGCTTCTCCCTCTCCCACTCTCCCTGCTTGTATTCCCTCTCTCACTGTCTCTCTCTGTCAAAGGAATAAATAAAATCTTTAAAAAAAAAAAAGAAGAAGACAGTTGTTTTAAAGTATATCTAGTAGATTCACCATCAGGCTTTCCCCCCCCCCCCCAGGGACAGTTGCAGTTGTTATTTTCCTTTGACTAGGTGATAACATGCTGTTTCTTTGTATGCTTTGTGGATTTTTGTCAAAAGTCGTACATAGGATCTAATACTCTAATAATATGGTAACTCTGGAAATCAGATTCTCTTCCTTCACCAGGGTTTGCTGTTTTAAGTTCTAGTTTGGGGGTAGGGGGGAGGAGTTATTGTAGGCTCTGTCTGTGCCAAGGAGTAGCCTGAGATATAAACTTAAGGTCTTCTCAGATACTGTCTTAGCTTATACCTTCCTTTGGGCATGCATGATGATTTTCTAATTTCCTCTGTATATGGATTTGCTTTTGAATGTCTTAGTTTTCACTGTCTGGCTACCAAAAGGGCTAAAAAGAAAAATTAAGGGGAGAAAAAGGTACTGATGCTTTAAATCCTTTGGAAATCATTTTAGCCAGAAGGGGATGGCTTGCAACAACAGGATGTATGTGTGCAAGAATAAGGGCCACAGATTCATTATCTGCACATTTATGATCAGAAGCAATAATCAACAATCAGAGCACAGATCCCTGATATTTGGAGATCAGGGTCCATTTTACCCACTATGACTTCTGTAAGCTGTGTGAAAAGTGCTCCAGCAACACATACATGCACAGCTGCTTACAATGAGGCAGGGATGTGGGGGATAGTTTGTTGCCACTGTGCTAAGAACTGAAATTGACTAAAATTAATCATAGTTTACCTCCAGTTTTCCTCTAGAAGTTGTAAGCCTTCCATAAACTCCACAGTTTCAAAATTACATCAGACAGAATGGACCAGTCATTTAGGTGGGGAGCCAAATTTCCAGTGCTTCCTGTTCTGTCATCTTCCAGGAATCTATTTATCTTTCTTCCTTCCTTCCCCCCTCCTTCCCTCCCTCCTCCTTTCTTACTTTCTTTCTCTTTCTTTTCTTTTCTTTCTTTCTTTCTTTCTTTCTTTCCTTCCTTCCTTCCTTCCTTCTTTCCTCAAGTGCTTACTATGTGCTAGGCACTGGTCTGAGCTTCAAGGCTCCACTACCTTATTACAATTTTTTCTTATTCAAATAAACATACAGTTTTATACTTAAATTTGTTCTTGTGACTTTGCATTATTATTTTTCTTAAAGAGGGTCCCCAACATCTTATAGATTTCAGATTACACAAAGCTTGAATCTTCCCCTGCTGTGGCATCAAGAGGGTGACATGCTTTAATTCAAAATGATTCCAAAGGTGCCTAATCTTTAATGTGTCCCCTCTGTGACTTCTGTCTTTGTGTTTTGAACATATTATCATCCCCATTCTATTCTCTGCTAGTGGGAAAGTGTTACAACAAGATCTGGAGGCAAGTTCACTGAAACACAAGTCACCTTTTCTTTGTTGATGAGAGTTAATGCCTAAGGTTTCTAGATTTAGCAAATAAAAATACAGGATTCCCAGTTAATTTTAATTTCAGATAAATGTTACATGGGATATACTTATACTTAACAATTTTTATTTTTTATTTATTTTTATTTTTATTTTTTTTAAAGATTTTATTTATTTATTTGACAGACAGAGATCACAAGATGGCATAGAGGCAGATGGGAGTGGGGGGGGGGGAAGCAGGCTCCCTGCTGAGCAGAGAGCCCGATGCGGGGCTCGATCCCAGGACCCTGAGATCATGACCTGAGCCGAAGGCAGAGGCTTTAACCCACTGAGCCACCCAGGTGCCCAACAATTTTTATTTTATTTTTTTAAAAGATTTTATTTCTTTATTTGACAGAGAGAGATCACAAGTAGGCAGAGAGGCAGGCAGAGAGGGAGAGAGGGAAGCAGGCTCCCCGGTGAGCAGAGAGCCCAATACGGGGCTCGGTCCCAGGACCCTGGGATCATGACCTGAGCCGAAAGCAGAGGCTTAACCCATTGAGCCACCCAGGTGCCCCCAATTTTTATTTTTTATCTGAAATTCAAATTTAAGTGGCAACCTGTGTTTTATCTGGCAATTCCATGAATTTTTCAAAAATGGTTTCTCTAGCTCAAAGATTACATTTCTACAACAGCATTTTCATATGGAAGTCAAGGTGGAAGAGTGAAAAAGGCCTTCAGATGATGAGTCCTGGATGTGAGTCTTAGTTCCTTCACTGAAAAGCTATATGGACCTTAGCTTACCCATCTGTGTGATAAAGGTGCTGGACAACATCCCCTGAGAGGACTTATATTCTATGATTCTAGAGGGCCCCTTTCATTGTCCCAGTTTTCCTTGTAGACTATTATAAAATCTACTTTCGTGCCCTTCCAAGGTGCAGAGATTACAGATGTACTCATAAGAATTTGAGGTTGAAAGACAGGAGTAGGAAGATACGAAGTTACTCTACTTGGGGGATTCCAGGGCCTACAGTATAAAGAGTTATATCTGTACCTAGCTGGGGTATGAGGGAAGTGTAAAGGCATAGAGGTATGGAATGAGCCCCTCTGTGCACACTCAGGGTTTGCAGTGGAAGTAGAACATGGCTGTAGTCAAATTCTAGGCTTTGCATTTATTCTCAGCCTTTGGCTGGACATGGAGAAGACAGAGCCTGGTACTCAGCAACCCCACTCAGACCATTAGCCCTACTCAGCTGTCCTTGGTTGCTTTCTATGGAGTAATGGGCTTATAGCCACTAGTACCTGGAGGCACTTTCTCCACTCTAGGATTTTTTTTTTAAAGATTTTATTTATTTGACAGAGAGAGATCACAAGTAGGCAGAAAGGCAAGCAGAGAGAGAGAGGAGGAAGCAGGCTCCCTGCCGAGCAGAGAGCCCAATGTGGGACTCGATCCCAGGACCCTGAGATCATGACCTGAGCTGAAGGCAGAGACTTAAACCACTGAGCCACCCAGGTGCCCCTCCACTCAAGGATTTAAAGGGAAACTCTTACTTTGAAACTCAAGAAAAGAGAATCCTGGATTCTACTTCTTGATACCTAAAAGAACAGCTAACTAGACTCCTGTACTAATGGCCATATTTTCTTCTTCCCTTACATTGTTCTCCTGGATGCAGATATTCCAAAGCTACACAAGCCCAAGCCTAATAAACATCCAGTACCACATAGGAATCCTAACTAATAACCTTTGGTCAAAATAGTGTGCCAAGAAATACCTTGGCAGTTATTTCAGTGGGTTAGCCAATTTGGGAAAGTCTCTAAGAAATGCTAACAAATGGTTGTGCCTCACCAGCGTGGTGGTGAAATGGGCAGATGCAGGAGAGGCTATTCCAAAGAGAGAAAACTGTATGTGTAGGAAATCAGAGACCTTCATATGGACGATCTGGGGGAAGAGAGAGCATTTCTTTTTCTCTTCCTCCTAAACAAATGTTATCCCCCAAAGTAGCAGCAAGTCACTTCCTCTGTGATGCCTTTCCCATTCTTTTCCTCTTCCAGGGAAAGTTTGAGACACAAAAATATCCTAGGTAGACTAATCATTTGGAACTTCTTAAAAAAATTTTTTTAAAATTATTTATTCAACATTTGCTAGGTAGGGCTAGGGAGAAAACAACATTTTTTAAAGATTTTATTTATTCATTTGACAGAGAGAGAGATCACAAATAGGCAGAGAGGCAGGCGAGAGAGAGTGGGGGAAGCAGGCTCCCTGCTGAGCAGAGAACCCGATGTGGGGCTTGATCCCAGGACCCTGAGACCGTGACCTGAGCCGAAGGCTTAACCCACTGAGCCACCCAGGCACTCCAACAATATTTTTATTATTAAGTTAAAAAAAGAGAAAAAAAAAAGGCTGACTCCCACTGGCCAAAGTAGAGTCAATGTTCTGGAAAAAAAGAAATCTCACTTTTCTGTAATTCTTGTTCTCGTTTCTATTTTCTTTTGCAATTTACTGAATCAGACTACTTGGGAGACATACCAAAGAATTTAAAATTTAGGCTTTGTTCAACAGTTTAAAATTCATTCCAGAAAAAACAGCTTGGTGTTATGCATGATTTGATTTCAGAATTTCAGTTGACTTCATCTGCAGCTGCTCATGGCAAAACTAATCAACAGACATAGGTCAGTTCTAGAGAGAAGGTCTTTGTTTTTTTGTTTTTAATTTTCACATGAAAGCATTGTTTCCTTTGGTGGTAGCAAAACCAAGTTATCTTTTACCAGGAAGGTAAGTAGTTTTGTACAGAAACCCGAGTTAACTAGCACATTTCTGTTTTTCATAGCATCCCATATGTTTTGTTGCCTGGTACAGGTACCTCAATTTCTCATTTCTTAATATAGCTATATCTGTCAGTTAAACAGAACTGTGTGCTTCCTCTGTCCTTCCACAGCCCTCTACCTTGCCTCGATTAGAGATAATATTTATCCCATGGTATTGGAATTGTTTTTGCATCTTTGTTCTCGGCTAGACTATGAATGTGCTCAGGTCAGAGACCGTATCATCTTCATGATTCTAGTGGTCCCTCAATAAATGAATGAAAAAATGTCATGGTCAACAAGGGAAGAACAGTGGCACTAGGCCTTCCTGTGGGATATCAGTGAAGAATCTGTAGTCTCACTGGGCAAAGACTTCTTCTTTATTTTATTTTATTTTATTTTATTTTATTTTATTTTACTTATTTATTTGAGAGAGAGAGCGAGCATGAGCAGGTAAGATGAGGAAGGACAGGGGGAGAGGGAGAACCTAGCAGACTCCCTATTGAGCAGAGAGCCCGACTCCTGACCATGGGTAGATCCTAAGACCCGGAGATCATGACCTGAGCCAAAGGCAAACATTTAACTGGCTGAGCCATCCGGGTACCCCTGGGCAAAGCCTTCTGTATGAGAAAACTTCAACAATCTAAAGTTGCCAAAAACTCAAAGAATTTAGATACACACTGGCCATTTTTGTTGCATGGTCCACATCAAGCACTCACCATCTCTAATTTGACAACAGAGCAAAATTAACTGGAATCCAGGTACTGATCTGGATCTTTACATATATTTCTTATTAAAGTATCATAACAAACCTATGAGATAGGTATCATTAGCCTCTTTTTTATAGCTTAAATAACTAAATTCAGAAAGGCTAATTAATAATTGAGTTCATGATTACTGAGTCAGGAAGAGGTGAAACTTGTCTTTAAGTCCACCTCTGCCTTCTTCCATCACACCTCTGTTATAGTTATATATTACATATCTCACTATGGAGCTATAAGGAACAAGGGACACCAAGCATTACATTAATTAGAATTTTCATATTATATTCAAGAAATCAGTGACTAATTCTCTTCAGCCTCTGCCTTGAAATTGAAATACAGTAATGCTAGACATAAAAATGTATCTTGATTTTCCCCCAAGGAATCTCCCTCCTGTATCCACATAGTGAGCATTAACAATTAATGGGAAGTGCTTTCCAAACCATATAACATCATTCTTAATATTTACGATGCCCACGAAACACACAAACATCTGTTCTGTAGAGTGATAGCTATTAAAGCATACTTAAGTGCCAAGCACTCTCTCTCATGTAGACGAGTCAAAGCTTTAAGCAGTTGTTCCTCTGGAGATGTCTAAATAGCAAGGATTCCAAGAAGATCGGAGGGAGACAATTTTAGACTCAACTCATCTTGAGGAATATTAGTTCATTTTATTATGGCCAAAGCACACACAAAGCACACTTTAAATGGCATAAAGCTATGTTTAAAAGGTTGACATGATCTTTCATATTGGGGATTATCGCAAGGCTAGAGCTAAAGTTAACATTTTCTTCTGAGAAACAAAATCAGAAGAAACTCAAAAGTTCTTTTGATGGATGAGATCACCCATCAGCATGAATGACAGATAGACGAAATCTCTGTTAAGTTAGAAGACTTGGGCACACTCAAAATCCAATCAAATGGTCTATGAATACCCTCCTGGAGGAGGCCTGGCTTGAGGTTATTACTAAGAAAAAAAGTCTGTAGTTTGCTTGTAAAGAGATTGTGTTCATGGAAGAGAGTGGTTAGCCTGGATCTCTGATAGCAGAGTCAGTAGAGCCAGTGTCTTCACCAGAACTCCCTGTTTATTTGACGATAAAATTTGTTGTGATACAATAACTATTACATCTCTATCTCTATCTCTATATCAATACCTACTTACCTATATGACTAACCCTAACTAGTCTCTGTGTATGCTGAGGACCAGACCTTAAGCACGGCAATCAGTATAAGCAAATACTGCCACCCTGCCTTTCCCAGATGAAACTTCTTTAAACTGCAGCAAACATAAGATGAACATAATGGTCACAACATCAACAAAACAATAATAATGGCAACTGACAATTGCGGTGTACTTATCAAATGTCAGGCACACTTCTAAAGCCCTGCATATGAATTACCCACTGAATCTTCACAGTCAATCCCATGAGGTAAAAGAGAAAACTGATGCACAAAGAGGTTCTGTAATATGAGCTAGGTCATACACTGATGAGTGGTGGGGCCTAAATTCTAACCTAGGTAGGTTAATCATTCCTTGTAGGTGGGAGTTAAGGGGGAACAATATAAATGTATTTAAGGGGCGCCTGGGTGGCTCAGTGGGTTAAGCCTCTACCTTCGGCTCAGGTCATGGTCTCAGGATCCTGGAATCGAGGCCCGCATCAGGCTTTTTGCTCAGTGGGGAGCCTGCTTCCTCCTCTCTCTCTGTCTGCCTCTCTGTCTACTTGTGATCTCTCTCTCAAATAAATAAATAAAACCTTAAAAAATGTATTTAAATAAGATATTCAAGCAGGGGTTGTTTTTGTTCGTTTGGTTGCAAGATACAAAACTTAACTCAAGCTATTTCAAATAAAACATTGATTGAGAGTAACACTAACCCAAGTAAGGTATTCTTTTCTCATAATATCTTGCATTTATCTATGTCACTGCATATACTAGTCTGTTATAATTATCTGTTTATATGTTCATTGCAATTGTCCCACTTGACCCCAATAATAGGATTTTTTCTTTTTTATTCACTACTGTATCTTTGATGCAAAGAACAGTGTCTGACAAATGGTCAATGCTGAAGAAATATTTGTTCAAATAAAAAGTAGGGTTGGGGACACTGGACAGGGATGGGGTGTTAATTGATTACTTTAATGATTTAAAAAAGTATGAAACATTGTCAGCCAGATATCATAGGAAATTAAAATTCAGGAACGGATCTCCTTCCTCTACCCTGCACCCTACTACTCATGGTGCCTTGCTTCTGTACTTTTTGTACTTATATTCCATTTTCCTTTTTTTCAAGCAGACTTCTTTTACTTATGTACAGTTTCTGCTCCCCCATAATTTTGGCTTTTGTGAAACTTCAGATAGGCTTGATGCCAACCTGGGCCCAACTCTAGTTGACCTTCCAGTTCTGGAGCTCACCACTACCTGCAGACTCAAGACTTACTAATTCAGGGGGCCCCTGAGAGGCTCAGTCAGTTAAGCATCTCCTTTCAGCTCAGGTCAGAATCCCGGGATCCTGGGATAGAGTGCCAAATCAGGCTCCCTGCTCAGCCAGGAGTCTGCTTCTCCCTCTCCCTCTGCCCCTGCCACCCTCACCCAACTCATGCTCTATCACTCTCTATTGCTCTCACTCTGTATCTCTGTATCGCTTGCTCTCTCAAATAAATAATAAAATCTTAAAAAAAAAAAAAAGAGGGGCACCTGGGTGGCTCAGTTGGTTAAGCAACTGCCTTCAGCTCAGGTCATGATCCTGGAGTCCCGGGATTGAGTCCCGCATCAAGCTCCCAGCTCCGCGGGGAGTCTGCCTCTCCCTCTGACCTTGTCTCGTCTCATGTTCTCTCTCACTCTCTCTCTCTCCAATAAATAAATAAAACCTTAAAAAAAAAGACCTAATTCAGATTCTCATGAGAAAGATTCTGATAGGTTCAACTTAGGTGAAGAGTCCTCTAATTGTCCAATAAGTTGTGGCTGGAGTGTTATGTGACAGAATTGGTTGTGTAAGCTTGCCCTTTTTTGAAGGAAGCAGTTTTCACAGAAAGGATTGTGGGCTGGGAATGCACCCCCAAAATAGGTCTCCTATAGATGTCAACTGATATTTCTCTCCTTTTGAAATCCAGGCAATTTTTTTTTAACCACCAAGGAGAATATTCTAAATTACATAGAAAATTTATAGTCCTACATTTACCGTATTTTAACAAGGAATTTCTATGGATTGCCATTTTCCAGTTGCTTGCATTTTCAATTTTGTTCTTTGATTGCTTAAAACACAGACATCTTTTCTCTCTTGCCATGCAATGAAAGTATTCTATTTTGATATGGTATGTGTTAGTCATAGTGTTTGCATTTTCATTATGATATCAAGAAGTTAATCTGTTCCAGTCTTTTTAACTAGTGTAGTTAAGGGCTTTTGATGGTTTCTTGTGATAATTGCATTATGATTTTCATCCTCTTATATTTTGGACTACATAATTTCTGAAGCGTTAAGAGAATTGCCGGAATTTTTACTTGTAGTTCTTGATTTAATACTGATGCTGAAGAGCCTTAGATTGCTTCTAATTTACGAATGAATTCTAAAAGATCACTTCTACATCAGTTTGAAACTGAAGTACATTCTTCTAGTGGCTGCAAGAGGTTATATAACCTATAACATATTCATTCAGTTATTCATCACTTTAGGAGCTGCTGTTTGCCTGGCACCGTGTTGAGCTGTGTGTACAATGAACAAAACCGATATAGTCCCTGTCCCCATAAAGCTTATTAGTCTTTGGGAGGAACATAAATAAGCAAACAATTATATTATATAGTAATGGTAATAGCTGACCCTAATAGTAATGGTGCATAGTAAGTTCCCCCAAAATATTCATGGGATGGATGGACTCGATAGTTTAAAACTGAATTATTTACATTCATTATTTCATTTAATCTTCACAATTCTCTGAGGACTTAACCTTTTAAAATCTTTAATCCTGACTATTATGATTAATAATTCCACACAAAAGACTAATTTACTATGGATATATTTTTTAGCTTGCTACTGATACATAAAATGCATACAAAGAGTGCACATCTCAAAATATCTCAATGCATTTTCACAAACTGAACACACCTGATGAAGGTACAAACTTTATCAGCATCCCATAACCTTCCTCATATATCTTATAATCACTCCACCCTCAAAGGTAAAGAATATTATTTAAATATTAAAATAGATTGGCTTTCAGTCACTCCATAATGTATTTGAGAGGAAGAAAGATTTTTAAAAAATATTTTATTTATTTATTTGAGAGAGAGATCACAAGTAGGCAGAGAGGCAGGCAGAGAAAGGGGGGTGGGAAGCAGGTTCCCCGCTGAGCGGAGAGCCTGATGAAGGGCTTGATCCCAGGACCCTGAGACCATGACCCAAGCCAAGGCAGAGGCTTAACCCACTGAGTCACCCAGGTGCCCCAAAAGGAAGAAAGATTTAAGTACATCCTAGTTCACCTGTTTAGAGCTCAACAAATTTTTTTACTAGTGTTAGTTTGTCAGGTATGATTAGATTCACACATACGTAACTGAAAATTCACAATAACAATGACTTAAATATGGTATTTTATTTTTCTTTCATGTGAAAGAGGTTTAGAGGGAGGTATGTATTTAGGGCTGATTTGGCAGCACCATAGTTATCAGACATCAGGGTTCCTTTTAGCTTAGAGATCAGCCATTCTTGTGCTTTGCTAGTGAAGTGATGGTTTAAGATGGCTATTAGAAACCCAGCTGTCATATCCACATTACAGCTAATAAAAAAGAGGAAGGGCTAAAGGACTGCACCCCCAGCTGATTAAGTTCACCTCTAAGTAGTCTGTCCCCAAGTCCCTCATAACATTTTTGCTTTTACCTTACCGTCCAGAATTTAGTCATGAAGCCGTATGTTTTTTAAGGGAAGCTGTTCTTTTAGATGGATATATTGATGCCTCCAGTAATATATGGGTCCTCTTAGTAAGGAAGAAGGAGAGAACATATTTGGGGTGGGCAACTAGTAGTGTCGGCTCTAGTTGTGCTGATGTGCAGTGTATTTGCTTACCACACATCACCTTGTCTAGTGAAAATTTTCTTCCTAGGGGATGCCTGGGTCGTTCAGTCCGTTAAACATCTGCCTTTGGCTCAGGTCATGATCCCGGGGTCTTGGGATTGAGCCCCACGAGGGGCTCCCTGCTCAGTGGGGAGCCTGCTTCTCCCTCTCCCTCTGTCCCCTGGCTCATGCTCTCTCTCTCTCTCTCTCTCTCTCTCTCACTCTCTATCTCAAATAAATAAATAAAATCTTAAAAAAAGAAAAGAAAAAAAATTCTTCCCAGGAAGGGAAAAAAAATGGAAATTTAGGTGTCACGTATAAGAAACTGAGATGAGATTTCAAAGAAACGTGTCATGTGTAAGAAAATGAGAGATGAGAGTTCAAAGAAAGTTCACTTACTATACAAAGTGATCTAGCCAGATTCAATTTCTTGCTATAGGCCATCGAACCCATCAGCAGACCTCTCCAAGCCCAAGAATCTCACTAGTAAAATGTGGCAGATACTTCCCCTCTAATTACAGTACAGAGTCATGATAAGAAAAATTTCTCTTAAAAGCTGTGTGAAGGGGAGTAAAGGGGGGGCCTGGGTGGTTCAGTCGTTGTCTGCCTTGGGCTCAGGTCATGATCTCTGGGTCCTGGGATGAAGCACCACATCAGGCTCCCTGTTCAGTGGGAACCCTGCTTCTCCCTCTCCCACTTCCCCTGTTTATGTTCCCTCTCCTGCTGTATCTCTCTCTATCAAATAAATAAAAAGAATCTGAAAAAACCACACACAAAAAACTGTGTGTGTATGTGTGTGTATGTGTGTGTACGTGTGTGTGTGTGTGTGTGTGTGTATTAGGCATTTGCTAAATTGCTTCTTGGCCTTTTGGCTAAGATCAAGTGTAGGCATTTGCTAGAAAAACACAAATTGATGTATTCAGTCCTCATAAGCATATTTTATAACTTCAAATTGAGTATTTTGAGATCATCAAAAGGGGAACTGTTACAGTAGAACCTGGCTTATTATATGGATTTATATCTAGAACAAGTTTGGTCTTGCCTCTTACAAGAAAAACTACTTACATAAAAAGGCTAATGCACCATGATTATAAGGCAGGTACTACTCTTGTCTCTTTTTTCCACCAGGTTATTAATGTTGGGCTCAGTTCCAAGAATTGCTCTCTCCAGGGCTGGGTGAAACTGGGAGCAAGTTATACTTTGAGGCCATCCTGCATGTCATTTTTGAACAGGTGAAATCTGGTTACAGTGAGCCTCCAGGGCAGTCTAGCAATAGATCTAAAGATGTTTAAACATCAGAAAGAGCAGGAGGTAAAGGGAGAGATCAGCAGCTACTGAAAGGGTATATCTCTGAAGGGGCCATTGTGTGGGAGATGGGGCAGGGCAGCGAGAGTAAGCAATGAGAATTGTTGTAGAGGTAAAGAATAAAGAAAAGGAGGGAAAGGACAGCGAGAGGTTCCCAAGTAGGCAAAGGAGTTGCAATGAGCATGTCCAGACCCTCAAACTTCAGGTGAATTGCTGTGGGAGTGGAGCAAGGACCAAGTGGTTGATTCACTGAACATTACTGAGCATCTGCTATGCCAACAGCACTGTGCTAAGTGCTGTGGGAGACACAGATATAATTCAGATGTAGACCCTGCCCAAACAGTGCTCATGGTCCCCCAATCTCTATCAAGGG
Source organism: Mellivora capensis (assembly GCA_004024625.1). Taxonomy (NCBI): domain Eukaryota; kingdom Metazoa; phylum Chordata; class Mammalia; order Carnivora; family Mustelidae; genus Mellivora; species Mellivora capensis. Next base: position 46,453 of record PISX010000515.1, read on the forward strand.
AGGTAGGGCATGGGCTTAAAGAGTATCGTAAGGTTGGGGCGCCTGGGTGGCTCAGTGGGCTAAAGCCTCTGTCTTCGGCTCAGGTCATGATCCCAGAGTCCTGGGATCGAGCCCCGCATCGGGCTCTCTGCTCGGCAGGGAGCCTGCTTCCTCCTTTCTCTCTGCCTGCCTCTCTGCCTCCTTGTGATCTCTGTCTGTCAAATAAATAAATAAAATCTTAAAAAAAAAAGTATCGTAAGGTTTAAGGTGATCAATTCTGTAAAAGAAAAGTAAATGATATTTCAGAATTTCAGGGGGAGGAGGACAGTTTAGCTGAAAGGATGGTGAAGGTGAGGTGAGGTAGGAAGAGTGAACGGAAGAAGGTTTGAGGAGGACATATTCTTTGAGTTGAGTTAGATCTTGAAGGCTGAGCAAGAGGGTTAGGGTCCTCCCAGCTCCCTTCGCACCATGAATGGCCTTTAATGTTTGCAACTGAAGTGAAAGAGGAGATGACAGGACACCCCTGGCTCCAGGGGCAGCTTCAAAGACCTGTTCTGCTGCTGTTCCCCCCAAAAGAAGAACAGTTTTCGGCAACAGGAGGGTGGATGTTAAGAGAAACAAGGGAACTGTGAAGAAGGTGGAACAAAGAGGAATGGCAGGATACCAAAATTTCATTGTCCTGTGGGAAAAAGGTGGGCACCCAGGACCTCATAATGTAGAATCTGCTCTGGGGAATATCCTCTGAAGGAAGAGAAAAGAAAACACCTGCTCTTTCCCTCAGTCTAGAATTTCTACTTCTCTCTGAGTTTCTCTACCATACCTTGACTTTGCCGCCCCCATCTGCTGTCATCATCACAAGAAGATTTAGGGCACTCTGCTCTGTGACCCTTTAGTCTGGATGTGGGGGCTGCAGGTACAGCTGGCAAAAATGGGGTGAGTTAGAGAGAGACATGGGTGAGAGAAAGAGAGAGAGAGTAGGATGATTGCAATAGTTGTCCCTTTATAATAAACCTAGTGGGTTCATTGACAAGATTTTCGTGATTAGTACCTTTGAAATCCTTCCCGAGAGAGTAATTTCTTTAATGGATAGCAAAATGCACATGAAACATCCTCCAGAATAGATCATATATTAGACCACAAAACAAGTCTTAATATAAGTTGAAATCATACCAGGTATATTTACTCACCACAATAGTATGAATCTAGAAATCAACAGAAAGAGAACAATTGGAAAATTCACAAATATGTGGAAATGAACATGCTCCTAAACAACCAATAGGTCAAGGAAGAAAAGGGAAATAAAAAAGCATCTTGAGACAAATGAAAATGGAAATACAACATTCTAAAACTTATGGGATGCAGCAGAGGCAGTTTTAAGAGAGAACTTCATAGCAATAAATGCCTGCATTAGAAAAAAAAAGAAAAAAGAAAGATCTCAAGTAAACAATTTACACTCAAGAAATTAGGAAAAGAACAAACTGAGCTCAAAGTTAGCAGAAGGAAGGAAACAAAGATTAGAGCAGACAAAAATGAAATAGAGACTAGAAAGAAAATAGAAAAGACCAACAAAATGAAGAGTTTTTAAACAAATAAACAGAATTGACAAGTCTTTAGCTATACTAAGAAAAAAGGGAACTAAAATAAAATTATAAATGAAAGAGGAGACTTATAGGTGATACCACAGAAATAAAAAGAATCATAAGAGACTACTAAAAATTATATGCCAACAAATTGGACAACCTAGAAGAAGTGGATAAATTCCTAGAAACATACAATCTGCCAAGACTGAATCATGAAGAAATAAAAAAATCTGAACAAATCTGTAAAAAGTAAAGAGATCGAAGCAGTAAGTGAAAAACCTCCCAACCAGAACCAGATGGCTTCACAGGTGAATTGGACCAAACATTTAAAGAATTAATGGCAATCCTCCTCAAACTCTTCCAGAAAAATGAAGAGGACAGGATGCTTCCAAGCTTATTTTGAGGCCAGCATTACCCTGATACCAAAGCTGAACGAGGACACTCCAAGGAAAAAAAAAATTACAGGCCAATATCTCTGATGAACAAAGATGCAAAAATCCACCACAAAATACTAGCAAACCAAATTTAACAGCACATTAAAAGGCTTCAGACATCATAATCAAGTGGGATTTATCCCTGGGATGCAGGGATTGTTCAACATACACAAATCAATGAATATAATTCACCACATTAACAGGATAAAGGATAAAAATTATATGGGGGCGCCTGGCTGGCTCCATCAGTATAGTATGAGACTCGATCTTGGGGTTGTGGATTTGAGGCCCAGATTGGGTGTAGAGATTACTTAAAAATAAAATCTTGTTTAAAAAATCATAATCTTATGCATAAATGCAGAAAAAGCATTTAACAAAACTCAGCATCCATTTATGATAAAATAATCAACAAATTAGGTATAGAAAGAACATATCTCAACATATCTCAACGTAATAAAGGTTATATGACAAGTTCACAGCTAACATCATACTCAACAGTTTGCTTCCCCAGCTCTTTCCAAAGAGTTAAGCATCTTATTTCCTGTATTAAATCCCCTTCTGCCTGAAACACCTACAGCGATTTCTGTTTTCTTACTATCTTCTGATTGATACGCCTGATGGAATGGAAACTTAAAATAGAAACTATTATAGGAAAACAAACTTGTATTTCCTGCACACGTGAATTTGTGATTGAGATACATACATCCTCACTTCATCTCAAGCAGCTCAATCATGAATCTTTAATTAATAGCAGTACCTCCTCCTTTATCTCCCCTCACGGCCATTCTGATTCTCTAAGCAGATCAAACCCACTCCTGAAAACCACATAGCCCCCAAAGAGTGGGTCTTAAGAAATTTCCAAGTTTCCGTATCCTGGATATGACTGTATTTCAGTATGAACAAAATTTTGCTTCATACTTGCCCTCATGTCCAGCCCATATTTTCCTTACCCTTGGCCTCTGCTCATTTGCTAAGCTTGGTACCACATTCTTTCCATATTATTTCATCTATTCACTTCTGGCCAACTCTCCCATTACTGTTATTAATCCAACTCCATACACTACTAAACAACTCTCCAGTTCACCCCAGCTTGCAGCTGATAGAGGTAAAAAACAGGAAAGACATTTCTTGTTCTGAGGAGTTGATAGAGTATTTTGAGACACTATATGTAATTTCATTCCTGATGTGGCTAAAATGTTAATTACCAAATGTACACACTTTAAGGGACTCTTACAAAATATAGAGTTAGATATGGTGAGACTATAATCCATAGATTTACAACTTGACTGGACTCTTGTATATCAGGTTAATTTAAAGCATGCCTACTTGGTTATTAGTGAGCTGTTCTTAATGGAAAGGAGTTGCATCAGTTGATTTATTATACAGAGGGCAAGATCCAAGCTGTCACTGCTTTGTATCTAAATTTGATTCCTACAGGGTATGCAGGTGAAAGAATCACTTTTCAGATGAAAGAGAAAAATTCCAAAGAAGAACACACATGAGAGAGTCATAAATACTTATGTTAGCCTGAGGCATGCAGAGTTTATATACTACTCTTTTTGAATATTTGTTCATTCCAGGAATGGTTTAAATTAGTACTTTCATTCAAAGCCCCAAAGGCATTATGTTTTCAACAAAACTAATAATCACTTCCTGATAACACTAACTGACTTATGTATGTTTTTCTTCTTATCTTGCTGTTTGAGAGAAGGAAGTCATAAAACTAAGCATCTGGTTTCAGTATTAGGCTTCAAAGAAAGAGCTACTATCTCTATTACAGAGGACTGATATATTGAAAATCTTTTTACTCTTTTCATTTATCACCTAAATCTAGTTGCACATTGTAACCTATGGACCACCCAAATAAGAAAGGGCAGCCTTCTGTAAGGGATGCTCTTTACTTGGTATGCTCCTTCAGCCCTGAAATCCTGTTTGCAAAAGTCAGATTGAATCCAATTGGTTCAGGTACCTTTCTTTCACAAAAGGATTCTTAGCTCCATGATACCAGTAAGATATCAAAAAGATTAACTGAGAATCACTGGGTCCACTGGGTCCATACAACAGAATGAATTACCAAATGTTCAGCATAATTATGTATATTAGGACTCTTGATGAAGGTAACAGAAACCAACTTGAAGTAGCTTAATTTAAATTTAATTTAAATTTAATAATTTATCCAACTCAAAGATGTTTTCATGATAATCACAAAATACTAAGTATGCAGGAAATACAGAGAATAGGATAAAGCATTTTAAATTGGGGTGCCTTTAAGCATCTGACTCCTGGTTTCAGCTTATGTCATGATCTCAGGGTTTTGAGACTGAACCTTGAGTTGGGCTCCATCCTTAAGACTCTTTCTCCCTCTCCCTCTGCTCCTTCCCTTCACCTGTGTGCTCTCTCTCTCAAATAAATAAGCCTTAAAAAAAACTGAGAAAATTGGTCCACAAAATTTAAAATTTAATTAAGTTGAATTGAAATTCATATTTTATAATCCTACTACCCAAAAAAGGGACATCAAACTTTTCATTTGTTACCAACTTAATTATGTGACCTAAAACACAAAGTGAAACGTTTTTCTAATGTATACTATAAACATATTTTTCTTATACTGAAATTATTCTTTACCATCTAAAATGCATGGTTAAAGATAGCCATACAAATGATGTAAATAGCACACCTATTAGAGCTGTGTGAATAGACTGTTCTATTTGGAGAGAAAATACAAGACCAAGAATTTAAAATCCCAAGCCAGGAATGACTTCCATCATTGTCTCCATTAATTATGTAGGAAGCCTTTTTGTGATTCACTACAAAAATTTGACAATTAAACTCTAGAGGCTGATTATATCCATCAGCCAGAAGGATTAACCAGTGCTTTTTAAATATACATTGTAAAAATCCGGTTAAAAATTAGTCCTTTGGCAATTTTATTTTTATCATGTAACATTTGATGCATGCAAAAGAATAGAAGTCACATCTGTTAATACAGCAATGAAATGAATACTTGTTACCTACCACCAGTCTAAGAATTAGAATGTAACCTTTGCTTTCTGCAGCATGTGCTTCTTGTTCCATTCTTCAGCTACATCTCTGAAGCGGTAACTACTATTTGAAATTTTGTGTATTGTCCTGTTGGAGGCTGTTCAGGCTGCTATAACAAAATACCACAGATGAGGGCTTATAAACAACAAATATTTATTTCCCATATTAATGGAGGCTGGAAATCCAAATTCAGCGTGCCGGCATGGGGGGCTTCCACATCTGATGAGAGCCCGCTTCCCAGTTCATACGTGGCCATCTCTTCACAGTAACCTCACATGGTGGAAGGAACTACTTGGGAGCCGTGTTGGCTTCTTTTTTATAAGGGTACTAATCCCATTCACGAGGACTCTGGTTTCATGATCTAATCACTTCCTATAGGCCCCACCTCCTAATATTATCTCATTGGGTATTAGGTTTCAACACATGAATTTTTGGGGGGACACAAACATTCAGTCTATAGTAATTAGTCTCTTGCTTTTTAAGATAATTTAATCATGCATATATGCATTTCTAAGCAATATATTATTTAGTTTTGTTTGTGAACTTTATAAAAATGGTATTCTGTATATAGTTTTCTGCCACCTGCTTTTTTCACTCAGTGTTATGTTTTTAAGATTCATCCTAAGATTATGTCCTAAGATTCATATGTTGTTGCATATGGCTGAAGCAGTGTTTTATGACCTACTTTTCTACTCATTCTTGCATTTCTAAGCTACATCCTTGTTGCTATATATCTGCAGGACCTTGGGCTTTCTCTCTCAGCCAGAATTTCCTTACATTAAAATAGAAATAATAACAGTAACTACTACCAAGGGTGTTGTGAGCACTAATAAATTATTGTTATATCCCTTTTTTTTTTAAAGGTCTTCTGGTAGCTTATTGTTTGTTCTTTGTAGGTGCCCTGGCTTTTTTCTCTGGGATTTTTAAGGTCTTCATTTTTGGTATTGTGCCATTTCATTGCAATATGTCTTGGTGTGGATTTTTCTTTATTTATCATGCTTGAAATATGCTGTGCTTTCTCTATCTGTGGATTTATCTTTAGTCAGTTTAGGAAAATTCTTGGCCATTATTTTTTTCAATATAGACTTTCTCCTGTTCTCTCTCTTCCTTAGTTCTAAAATTCTGATTAGACATGTTAAACCTTGTTTTACCCTCCATGTCTTCTAACCCTTCTTTCATATTTTCTGTCTGCTGTACTCTGTTAGCACTCCGGGTAATTTCTTTGAATATAACCTCCAGGTCACTAAACCTGTCTTTAACAGATTTAATTTACTGAGTTGTTAATTTCAAAATCTATAGCTATAATGCCAAAAAGTAATATTCGGTTCTTTTACTAATCTTTCTGGTTTCTTGTTTCTAAATCTATTTTGTTTCACGTATGATTTCTTTAAATGGTTCATAAAAGGTTATTTAATAATCTGCAAATGACAACTCCAATTCCAGTCCTTCAGTTCTTACGAATTATTGCTTGTTGTTTCTGTTGATCTTAACTCATGGTGGTTTATGTGTTGGTGATTTTTAAAAATTGTGAGCTTATATTTTCTTGAACTTAATTTATGGAAATCCCAGGGACCCAAATTGGGAGTTGCTTTACTGTAGAAAATAGTGGCATTTGATTCTGAGAGGAGGTCTGAGATGCAGCTGAGAGGTATCTCTGAAGCTCCTTTTGCAAAACCAGACTCAAAGCAGGAAGGAATCTCAGGTGTGATTTCCATACCTTGCACTATGCCTCCAAGCTCAGTCTCCCTGACCTGGACTGGTACTGGCATTTGCCCATGACAACTCCGACTTTTATGTTTGCTTATTGCCCCCTGCTTTTGTTTGAGTTCACTTTTTTTTTCTTTTTGATCCCTTTCATCAAAATCCAGCAAAACTTTTTTTTTTAAGATTTTATTTATTTATTTGACAGAGAGAAATCACAAGTAGGCAGAGAGGCAGGCAGAGAGAGAGAGAGAGGAGGAAGCAGGTCCCTGCCAAGCAGAGAGCCCAATGTGGGACTCGATTCCAGGACCCTGAGATCATGACCTGAGCTGAAGGCAGAGGCTTAACCCACTGAGCCACCCAGGCACCCAAAATCCAGCAAAACTTTTAAGTGCATATTAGTTTTGATTCAAATCAGGATTTGTATCATAGCTAGTGGGCCCTCAGGTCATCTAGCTTTCCAGGCTGACAGAAGTAGAGGTTCATATATTTCTAGATGAGTAACAATTCTTAGATGAAAGTTGTGGAGGAGTCTTCCTTTAGTATAATATTAGCCTTCTCCTTTCACTAAAGTCCCTGCAGAAGGAATATTCAATTAGAAGTCACAGATGTGGGATCCTTTTGTAGTTCATAAGCTTGATGATTGGGTGTTCATGCATTTGTGTGACATGTGGCTCACTCAAACCTTGTTATGACCTCTGCACATGACCTGTCTGATGTGGGGGAAAAAAAAGAAGTCAGAGATGGGAATTACTGTCTATGTTACCTTGGAAAAAATTACTTAACCTGAATTATTTAACCTGTTCCTGTTAATTGTACTACGAAATGGGGATATACTTAGCACCATACCTACCCATAGGTTGAAAGGGTAAAATGAGAAACTGTTAAAAAATACATTTTAATTTGCTAAGGTGAGAAACAAAATGTAATAATTATGGTAACTAACATTTGTTGAGCACTTACTATGGTTGGCAGTTTGTTAAGCTATTTATAAAGCTTTCAATGGCTCCTTACAACAACCTTATAAGATGGGTACTGATACCATGATTTCGCAGTTGAAAAAACTGAGACTCAGAAAGACTGAAAGTGTAAGATGATGGAACCATTATTTAGGAGCTCCTTATTTTCATCATGAAATAATATCCAGTTCAGCTATGATGATGAAAAACAGAGTATTCCTCAAGGTAGGTTAAATACTACCATATCTCAATTTCCTAGATGAATTTCTCTCAAATAATGAGAAGTCTTTTACAAGGATGCATGCCCCTCAAGATGCCTGCTATGTTAAAACTTCCATCCTGAAGAAGATGTGCTTTTGCTAAAAGCAACTTTAGCTATGAAGACTCCATTGCAATTTGTACAGCTGTGTAATCGAAACTGCTAAAAGGCAAGTTAATATATTATTCTGCTCACAGAACAGCAGTTTGATTCCTATGACTTCTTGGCACATCTGTTTGGGATATAAATCCTAAGCAGACTGAACAGTCACTTTCTAAATCTTCAAAATGCTTTACTAAGCAAAGTCTTTAGTGTGGTTAAGGGGAGAAAAAAATTAATAGACTCCCAAGTGAGTGGAGTAGTCTAGCTCAATGCATAGTGTTTAGGGCAGGTGCAGGTGGGACTGGGAACCTGAAGAAGGTGCACTTTGAGGTAGAGGATAGCACACAAGCTTACAAACACCAGAAGGTGAACTCTCTTGCCAACTTGAGATAATTAGAGAAGGTCTTTAGGGAATGGGTCTTTGCATCGTGTTTAATTTTTTTTTTTTTTTTACTGGCAAGATTTCAAATCACATTTAAGTAGGCTTGATTAGAGATGCCAATTATTATTGGCCTGTGCACACCCCTTTCTAGTAAAATAACTACCCATTGGCCGTACTGGATGGGCAGTAGGCCACATAACCATGACCACAGCTATTTGGACATCTGATCATAAACTATACCCCAATGACTTATGCCTCCTGTACTTTGATCTAAAAAGAAAAGCAGAAGTGAAATCTTCTCTCTTGGAAACCTGCAATCAGAGACACAAAGGGGCGCTACAGTTGTGGTATGTGCTGGAACTGGAGGGCCAGAGAAGTACAGGGGCTGGAGGGCTACTTTTGCAGCCAGTTGTAAGATGAGTAATTTGAGAAGGCTGGTCCAGAGAGAGTGGTGCTGATTCACTGAGAAGCCAAGAAGCCCTGAGAGGTGAGGGGGTGGCTATTCCTCAGTGCTACTGACACAGTTTCAACTCTTCCTGAGGCCTTCGTGGTTCAATTTACTCGGGTTTTAGTGCACGCATGTTTTCTTCTAAGCCCTTCTTTTGATTTGTCTCTGAGTAATGAGTAACTTGGCTCTAGTAAATTGACTCAATCTTTGTTTCTTGCAATCAAAAGAACCTGGCATAGATGAGATAATTTATCACTAATGCTGCTCCGAGTATTAATACCTAGACTGTCTTCTGTTTCCTGTTTTAGTAGGACTTCTGCTTTGTGAGTTGCAGAAAGCACATCAAATAGAACTAGAAGGCGGCAGAGTGGTTTATTGGAAGGACTCAAGTATCTGATGAAACAACCAGGTTTGGAAAATGACATGTATGTTCCCGAGCCTTGGGATCAACTGGAAGCTAGGTCTCAAGCCCTGTTAGGGCCCTACCTCTACCTCTATTCTCACCTTCTTTCTATTTTTTTATTCTTTCTTCTTGCTACAGATTATCTTTGTCTGGATTATAGAAAACATGGGCTCTGAGCATCCCAGTTTTCTACGGAGACTGTAAGGCCTAGTGATTAGAAAGTATGAGCCCTAAGTCACATGGCTGGTTTTGAATCCAAAGTTAGCCGTCAATTAGCAGGAAGATCTTGACCTTTAAGTTTACCCTTGACTTGTATGTAACCCATCTAAGCCTCTATTTCCTCCTCTATAAAATGGAGATTAAAGATAGGTGACTATCTCCCAGCATTGTTGTGAAGATTGACTGTGATAACGGGTGAAAAGCATTAGCTCAGCATCTGGCACTTATTTAAGTTAGTACTTATTATTACCTCCTTGCCAAGTGCAAAACCAGAAAAGCCTTTTCCTTTGAGAATGTAGGTCTTAGCATGTCTTGATACAGATACATTTATAGGCAAAAGGAAGGAGGGGCCTTGGTGAATTTCTCCGTTTGCAAGTTGCAGAAGGTGATTTGCAAGCAATCAGGCAGAAGTAATTGTTGCCCAGCTCCGTTTAACTGTCACTGGTGGGCACTAATAAGTCTGGGGATGCTTTGGAGGACCAACTTTGAAATTCAGTGAGGGCGAAGGCACACCTATCCATGGCCACAGGAGGGTGCCAGAAGTCAAGATGGGGAGCTGGCCCAGGCAACTTCACTGGCTAAGGAGTCTGTTCTTGGAGAGCAAGCTGAGAGAGGGAAAGGCAAGAAGGCCAATAAAGGAATGCATGTGCCTTACTGGTTTATTGGAAGTGCCATGTCAGGTAGGAGCCCTGGAAACCTGGGACAAGTGAGAGTCCAAGAAAACCCAGAGCCTGAGGAAAGGTCTACATGGACTTGGTCTGAGTTGAAGTTTCTCAAAGAGAGCAGACTGGAGAAGCAGGGAACTCCTAAAACATCCAGATGGGAGGGGAGATTGAGAACCTGCTTTGAGTTGAAGAATCGATACAAAAGTCAGGCAAGACCAAGAGCAAGATAAAGATAGAACTGCGAGATATGACCCAAGTCAAAGTTAGCAGAGGGCAGGAACCCTTGACAAAGCATCTAGGCTGCCATATGGGAGGGGTCTGCTGAAAGTATCAAACCAGTTCAGACTACACCGTAAAACTATTATTTCTGTCTTAGAGTGAACTCTACTGATTAATTCAATCATGCTCCAAGATAATATATGTTAAAGCACTAACTTACTTAATATGTAATTATCTGATATGTAAAATTTATTTGGCAGTCATTATCTAAGCTGCAGTTCTTTGAGTACCACCAGAAAACTCATGAGATTGCCTAGCTGGCTCAGAAGGTTTAAAGTATGCAACTCTTGATCTCAGAATCATGAGTTCAAGCCCCAGGTTGGGTGTGGAACCTACTTTAAAAAAAAAAAAAAGTTGTCTAACCCCTAGGAAAAAAGTACTTTAAGAAAAAAAAAAAAAAAAGAGGGGCTCCTGTGTAGCTTGGTTGGTTGAGCGTCCAACTCTTGATTTTGGCTCAAGTCACGATCTTGAGGTTGTGGGATCAAGCCACATGTTGGGTTCCATGATGAGTGTGGAGTCGGCTTAAGTTTCTCTCTTCCTCTCCGTTTGCTCCTGCCCCTCCTTGAGCACTTGTGCACACACACACATGCTCTCTCTCTTTCTCTCTCTCAGATAAATAAATAAACTCTCTTTTAAGAAGTATTTTTAAAAAAGAAAAAGAAAAACTCATTATGGTATAAAATTGTAGGGAAAAAAAGCACTCTCAGTCAGAAATCTAGAGGCAATTATGCAAAATATAGAAAAGTATAAAGAGTAAAACAAAAATGATTTATACTTTCACAATTTTAATTGGTCTTTTAATGTTATTTTAATATATCATTTATTCGGTCTTTTACACCTTCCATCATTTCACAAGCAGCTCTATATAGCAAAATTATTTCTAATGACTGCTTGTGGGAGCCCTGAATTTCATATGGATTTACCATAAATTAATATTTTCACTATAATTGGATATTATAAATTATACTATGATAAATATATTTTGTGCATAAAACTGTGTTCACATTTCTGATTATTTCCTTAGAAACTATTCCTAAAAATAAAATTATTGGTTCAAAGAGCCTGAGCATTTTAAGACTCTTAATACATAAGATCAAATTGTTTTACAGAAAATTTGATCAAATCTGCATTCCTCTCTGCAATTTCACCAGCACTGAATGTTATCTTACTTAATGTCTTTGATAAATACTAATAAAACTAGATTTTTCTACATCTTTTAGCCATTTCATCTGTTGTGCATCATCTGTTCAATTTCTTTTTTTTTAACCTATTTTTCTAAAATTTGGATCACTTTTTCTTATGAGTTTATTTAGATGTAACATAAGGATTGTAAAGTATATTAACCTTTTATCATATTAATTACTGGTATTATTTTTATTATGATAACTTCCTATAGAGAAATTATTTTTATGCAGTTGAATTTGCTTTTAATTTATTTCAGTCTTTCATCTCTTGATTTAATGACTACAGGGATTTTCCTTGTCTAACAGACAAGATGAGTATTAACCTTGTTTCTTCTAGTATTTTAAGATTTTAACTTATATTTAATGCTTTAAATTAGCAGGATTTCCTTTTGCGGTGTGATATGAGTTGAGAATCAGTGTATCTTAAATAATAAGGCAAAGTGCTGTGACAGGGTTCCCTACTTTAGTGAAATATAGCAACTGGTCCCGATGAAGGGGTTTTATAGTGCTCAGAGTCTCCCCAGCTTACTCCTGGTGCTAGGTGCCTACGTGAACATCAGACATTGGATTGCCTTTGTTAGTTGTAGCCACAGAAGAATTTCCAAGAGTAGAGCCTCTACTTTGAAATAGGCAACCTGGGACGCCTGGGTGGCTCAGTTGGTTAAGCGGCTGCCTTTGGCTCAGGTCATGATCCCAGCGTCCTGGGATCGAGTCCCACATCCAGCTCCTTGCTTGGCAGGGAGCCTGCTTCTCGCTCGGCAGGGAGCCTGCTTCTCGGCAGGGAGCCTGCTTCTCCCTCTGACTCTGCCTGCCACTATCTGCCTGTGCTCCCTCTCTCTCTGACAAATGAATAAATTAAAAAAAAAATTTGAAATAGGCAACCCACCTGGCCATTTCACTACCTCATTTGTAATAGGTTTTTTTTAAGATTTTATTTATCTATTTATTTATTTAAGAGAGAGAGTGTGCGTACTTGTGAGCACATGAACAGGGGGAGGCGCAGACTCCCCACAGAGCAGGGATCCTGATTAAGGACTCCATCCCAGGACCCTGGGATCATGACCTGAGCCAAAGACAGAGGCTTAAGCGACTGAGCCACCCAGGTGCCCTTGTTTGTAATAGATATTAAAATCGGGGGCACCTGGCTAGCTCAGTCAGAAAAGCATGAGGCTCTTGATCTTGGGGGCGTGAGTGGAGCCTCACTTCGAGTGTAGAGATTACCAAAATAAATAAAACTTAATAAAATGGGGGGGGGGGGCTAACCTGAGTCTGTCTCAGCTTTTCCAGGCTTTAGTGGCCTAAGAACATTGTCACAGGACACTGGTTACCTGTATTTAGTTTGATGTCTTCAAACCTCTAAGGTAGCCATGATGATTAATGATTCTCCTTATTAAATAAGGTAGTTTATATCAACCAAGCCAGCTTCCTTCACAGGGACTGTATGTTGCCAGGGCCATGGCTCTTATCTTGGGTCAGTATGCCCCCTGCCACCCGCCTTCCCCCCCTGCGCCCCCCCCCCCCGCACTGTTAGAGGCATTGGTTTCAATGGTGTGGAGCTGTTTGGGTCCAGGTAGGTCAAAGTTGGGAAAGAGATAAGCAAGTCTTCAACTGCTAGAATACTTTAATTCTGGATCTAAGGGGAGACTTTTTCTTCCTTTTGAGGAGGTTAATTTTGGTTCAGTAAAGGAAGAGACCTGTGAAAATCCCAGGAATAACTCAAATGCCTTTGGTGAAACTGGCTGGGTAGAACAACCATAGGAATCTCTATCACAATTCTTAGAGTTGGCCTGTAGTGGTACTACCACTAGTGGTCAAAGAACCTCATTTGTGGGCTCATGTTAGACTGGGGAAGCATCTCAGGAGACTGTGCAGATAGAGCATGACCTCCAGGAAGTCATACAAAGTGCTGTTCATTAAAGACTGAGACACTGCATAGACAACATGGCAACACCATGTACTTAGACTTAATAATAAGGCAATCTTTAATTTTCCTTCCAGATATGGAAGAAATTGTAAGTGCCTTGATGTTTTTATTTTGTTAAAACCTGCGCTAGAATTCAGGGATTAGTAGGAACAGATGGAAGACCTGTAAAAATTGTGGTCATTCTACCAATCAAGAATGAATTCCCTATTCTTCATTACAAAGGGCAATGACACTAAGATGAATAAGGTGGAAAGGCTGGTAAAACTGTCACAAAAGGAGGAGATCAGTTATACCTGCCAAAGGTTTCTCTCTCTAACTCTGAAGGGGATATGTGTGAAGGATCATCACAAGGCACCAAATCTCTTGTATTGCCCCACTTACATAGCAGGGAGGCTCCTATATTTCTGTTTCTAAAAGCACATCCCTGAAGGTCTTGTGCTCAACCAGAATTCTGGAAACAGAGATCATGGATAAGATAGGGTTTGGTTGGGGGTTGGGGTGGAGGCAAAGGAGGCATAGGCTATAATGATGGCAGGAATATGACAATGGAGAGAAGGAATGGTTTTTCCAGGTCATGGTTAGGTCACAGGCCTCTAGTCAGAGCCAGAAATCCAGGGAGAGTAGGTAACTTGAGTGTCCTCAGTTTCTATCTACGCTGCAAGTGGCCTTATATCAAGTGGAAGAGAAACCAGCCAGACCAGAGAAAGCTGCCTGAACCACCTGAGTCCATCACTGCTTCAATCTGAACCCACAAATCTGCTCTCCACTGGGATGTGAAATGTCTTTTCCTATGCCTAAGGAAACCAGACTACACCATGGGCTGAGGTCCACAGATCATCTGGTGGGGTGGATAGCCCAGGTCTCTCTTGAGACCACGTAAGGAATGGATAAAGTCTGCTCTTTTTCAGACAAGCCCAGCCACACAGCCTGCTAATCACGGAGCAGATAGAAAATGCCAACTGTTTGAGTTGAAACATACTTCACTTTATTTGGCCAACTGTTTGGTTTAATTAAGCAGACACACTTCCAGACCTGTTTGTCTCAGTTATTATTTTTAATCTAACATCGAACCTTAATTCAGTCCTTTTAAGTGATAAGGGAATGGTGGTGCAGTTTGCCTGTTTTCCTAAAAATCTTTCCATCCATATCAGTGTGTTTATTTCTATAAATAAGCGAGATAAAACTATGGCTACTATTGAATACAGCCATCATATACATTATGCCATCATGTTAATAGAATAGTGCAGAGCTCAGAATTGGTGACCTGCTCCTGGGGTAATGTTTAAGTAAAAACATTATTTTCTTCCGTGTACCCACCCACTTTTGCCTTCTCAGGTGAAAGTTGAGCCCATTACATCTCAATGATATGAATCCTCATTTTTCTAGTGTGGGGGATATCATGCTCTCACAATGCTGTCAGTGGATTTATTACTTGCTTTACAAGTTGTAGTGGCAGATTTGCCCTGACCTATCAACATTCTGCTAATATTGTCTGTATGAGTTAGAATTCCTCAACTGTTCACAACAGAAACAGACTCTGAAAAACTTTAGTAGAAAAAATGTTTTAGGAGATTAACATGTAGCAGATGGAACTAAAGGGAAAGCTGGAGAATCTGCTTAAAGAAGGACAGCACCCAGGACATCTCTAAAGGTTTAGGTGACCAGAAGTCCTTGACAGTCTGAGGGCACAGCTGCTGCGTGTCAACTGGATTTTCAGTGTCCAGGTCAGTCATTCAAGGGTCACTCCCAGGAGAGTCTGTTTACCTAATTCCCCAGCTCTGGCAGAGCAAGGCAGTTTGATTTATAATCTCAGCGGGAGTATAGATAAGGTGGTTTCCCGGTCAGACTGCTATAACTTTCAAAATAAGCCTTGTGTGGTACTAGGGCCCTAAGCCCCACTGTCCAAAGCTGTTCTAGTCCTGATCCAGGGATTCACTTTCTTTTTCAGTGGCTTCTGCAGCTCTTTAGGGTCGAATTTGGAAACCTCACCCTTCTCCTGATCACCAGAACCACAAAATATTCATTGTCCTCTACTATTAGGGCTAGGATTCTGGATGTAGTGAGAAGACTTCCTAAAGTTATGACTTTTAGAGCCAACAGGCAGGACATTTTGCCTATGGAGAGATGATAATTCTCTATTAAGTCCCCAGACACCATGTGGATCTTTCAATTTTCAGTTCTCCAAATGAGCCCTCCAAGTGAAGAATATTTGAGTGTACCCCTCTGTATCACACTCAGGAATATTTCCTCCTGCCAAAGCAACTAGTGTTCTAACCTGAAGAACATTTTTCATCTTATTTTAACCAACCTCAGGGTGAATTCTTGGTCATGCTATCCTCTGTATGAAGGATGTCCTGTGCTTATCTCCTTTCCTAGTATTTCAGGGATTGTACTAGTCCTAAAGTCTCCTATAGCTTTTCCCTCATGAGATGAGGACTGTTCATCTCCCCTAAAGTCCCAGAAATACGCAGATGAGGTCCCTAATGTGACAGAGTTGAAGTATCAGTTTGTGATGGGGTGTGCAAGGCATATAGGGATAAGAGGCTCCCTGCGGTGCTCAGGAGGCTAAATAAACTTAGACCACATGGTTGGACTGGGATCATCTCTGTGGAGTTGAGTTACTTGGAACTCCAGCTTGAATCCTGTAGCAACAGAAAGCAACTAATCTGCCCTCTACCACATATGGAACCGTTCTGATAAGAATCAGCACTGTGGGAATAGGTCAAGAGTCCAGAGAAATGACAGGGCTGAGGAATATGTGTTACCAGCATTAAAACTCTAAATGCACTTTCCCACAGAAACACTTTTATAAATAGTCGTCAGGGTCTTTAGTATTATTAGTACAATGTTTTTTGTACATTAGGGGTCCATAAACTTTTGTGGGCTGACCCTGGGGCAGAGCTACCATTTGTAATATTATTTCTATAGAAAAACTTGTTCCCAGGTCCAGATAACAGACCAAAAAAAAAAATAGCTCTTAAGCTGGGAATTGCCTATTTCGAGGCTTTTCACCAATAAACACAATAGATTCATAGGCTTTCATAGTTAGTCAAACTGAGCTTACAGCCTTGTAATCTAAGATATTGTCTCTGAACCCAGAAGCCCCTCTGCCTTCTCTCTGCTGAACATTTTTATAAATTGGCATGTAACATTATATTAGTGTCAGGTATATTAGTGTCAGAGCTCACAAGTAGGCAGAGAGGCAGGCATTGCATAATAATATGATATTTGTATATAGTACAAAGTATTTGTATATAGTACAGTAAGTCTAGTTACCATCTGTTACCCACTTCACCCATTTCACCCATCCCCTAACCCCTTCTGCTCTGATCACCACAAATCTGTTCTTTGAATCTATGGCTTTCATTTTGCTTGTTTATTTGTTGTTGTTTTTTTTAAAATTCTACACATAAGTGAAATCATTATGGTGTTTGTCTTTCTCTGACTTATTTCACTTAGCGTGATGCCCATAAGATCCGTCACATTGTCACAAACAGCAAGATTTCCTTCTTTTTTATGGCTGAGTAGTATCCCATTGTATATATTTACATCTTCTTTATCCATTTGTCTAATGATGAACACTGGTTGTTTCCATCTTGGCTTCTGTGACATATGCTGCAATGAACATAGAAGTGCAAATATTTTTTCAAAATAGTGTTTTTGTTTTTGTTAGATAAGTACCCAGAAGTGGAATACCTGGATCACATGGTAGTTCTATTTTTAATTTTTTTTTAAGATTTTTTTTTTTAATTTGACAGACAGAGATCACAAGTAGGCAAGAGAGGCAGGCAGGGAGAGAGAGGAGGAAGCAGGTTCTCCGCGGAGCAGAGAGCCCGACGCGGGGCTCGATCCCAGGACCCTGGGATCATGACCTGAGCCGAAAGCAGAGGCTTTAACCCACTGAGCCACCCAGGCGCCCCTATTTTTAATTTTTTGAGGGACCTCCAAAATGTTTTCCACAGTGGCTGTACCAATTTACATTCCCACTAACTGTGTATGAAGGTTCCCTTTCTCCACATCTTCAACAACACTTGTTATTTCTTGTATTTTTGATAATAGCCATCCTAACAGGTGTGAGGTGCTATCTTATCATGGTTTTGCCCTGATAATTAGTGATGCTGAACATTTTTTTAATTAAGATTTTATTTATTTATTCGACACAGAGAGAGAGAGAGAGCTCACAAGTAGGCAGAGAGGCAGGCAGAGAGAGAGGAGGAAGCAGGCTCCCCGCTGTGCAGAGAGCCCAATGCGGAGCTTGATCCTAGGACCCTGAGATCATGACCTGAGCCGAAGACAGAGGCTTAACCCACTGAGCCACCCAGGTGCCGTTGAATATCTTTTCATGTGTCTGTTGGCCAGCTATATAGTCTTCTTTGGAGAAATGTCTACTCGGATGCTCTGCCCATTTTTAAAATTGGTTTGTTTGCTCTAGTGTTACGTGAGTTCTTTATATATTTTTATATTAACCCCTTATTGAATATTTGATTGGCAAATATTTTCTCTCATTCCATAGGTTGGCATTTTGTTTCGGCTTTCATTTTGGTGAAGGTTTCCTCTGTTTGCAAAAGCTTTTTAGTTTGATGTAGTTCCACTTGTTTATTTTTCCTTTTGTTGTTTTAGCTCTGGAGACATCCAGAAATTTAATGCTAAGATAGATGACAAGGAGCTTACTGCCTATGTTTTCTTCTAGGAGTTTTAATGGTTTTGTTCTTACATTTAGGTCTTTAAGCCATTTTGAGTTAATTTTTGTGTCAGGTGTAAGTTTAGTTTCATTCTTTTGCTTGTGGCTATCCCAGTTTCCCCAAAACTATTTATTAAAGAAATTATCCTTTCCCTGTTTATATTCTTGGCTCTTTTGTCATAAGTTAATTGACCATATATTTGTATGCTTATTTCTGGACTCTCTAGTCTGTTTCATTGATCTTTGTACCTGTTTTTATGCCAATACCATACTGTTTTTATTATGATAGCTTTATAACAGTGTTTGGAAATCAGGGAACATGATACCTCCAGCTTTCGTCTTCTTTCCCAAGTTTTCTTTGGCTATTTGTGGTCTTTCCTGGTTCCATAAAAATTTTAGAATTATTTATTCTAGTTCTATGAAATGCCATTGGGATTTTTTTTTAATTTTTATTTTTTATAAACAAATTTTTATCCCCAGGGGTACATGTCTGTGAATCGCCAGGTTTACATACTTCACAGCACTAACCATAGCACATACCCTCCCCAATGTCCATTACCCCACCCACCTTTCCCGACCCCCTCCCCCCTATGACCCAGCAATTGCACTATTGGGTATTTACCCTAAAGATACAAACGTAGTGATCCGAAGGGGCACGTGCACCCGAATGTTTATAGCAGCAATGTCTACAATAGCCAAACTATGGAAAGAGCCTAGATGTCCATCAACAGATGAATGGTTAAAGAAGATGTGGTATATATACACGATGGAATACTATGCTGCCATTGGGATTTTGATAGAGATTGCATTGAATCTGCAGATTGCTTTGGGTATTAGGACTTTTAATAACATTAAGTATTTCAATCCATGAGCAAGGTATTTCTTACCATTTATTTGCATTGTCTTCAACTTCTTTCATCAATGTCTTACAGTTTTCAGAGTACAGGTTTTTAACCTCTTTGCTTAAATTTATTCTTAAGTATTTCATTTTTTGTGTGTCATTGTACATTGCATATGAGATTGTTTTCTTAATTTCTCTTTCTGAGAGTTTGTTATTAGTGTATAGAAGCACAACAGATTTCTATATATTGATTTTGCATCCTGAAACTTTTGGTGGAATCTTTAGGGTTTTCCATATATATTTTTATATCATCTGCAATAGTAACAGTTTTGCTTCTTCTTTTTCAATTTAAATGTTTTTCTTTACCTTGCCTGATTGCTGTGGCTAGGACTTCTAATACTATGTTGAATGTAATTGGTGAGAGTGAGCATCCTTTTCTTGTTCCTGCTTTTAGACAAAAAGTTTTCAGCTTTTACTGTTGAATGTGATTTCAACGTTTGTCATATGGCCTTTATTATGTTGAGGTATATTCCCTCTCTAATCACTTTGTTGAAAGTTTTTATCATAAATGGTTGTTGAACTTTGCCAAATGTTTTTTCTGCATCTGTTGAGATGATCATGTGATTCTATTCTTCATTTTGTTAACGTGGTGTATCACACCGATTTGCAGGTGTTGAACCACTCTTGCATGCCTATAATAAATCCTACTTTGTCATGGTGTATGATTCTTTTAATGTATTATTGAATTTAGCTTGTTAATATTTTGATGAGGATTTTTTGCATCTATATTCGTTAGGGATATTGGCCTGTACATTTCTTTTTTGTGATGTCTTTGTCTGGTTTTGGTATAAAGGTAATGTTGGCGTCTTAAAATGAGTTTGGAAGCATTTTGTCCTCTTCAATTTTTTAGAAGAATTTGAGAAGGATAGGTAATAAAACTTTGAATGTTTGGTAGAATTCACCAGTGAAGCCATCTAGTCCTGAACTTTTGCTTATTGGGAGGTTTTGATTACTGATTAAATTTCCTTTCTAAATTTCCTTTCAGTTGATTAAGTTTCCACCTTTGGCTCAGGTCATGATCTCAGGAACCTGGGATCAAGCCCCGTGTCAGGCTCCCCACTCAGCGGGGAGTCTGTTTCTCCCTCTCCCATTACCCCTCCCTGCCCCCTTTGCCCTGTCTCTTGTTCTGTCTCACTCTCTCAAATAAAAAAAAATTAAATCTGGGTCGCCTTGGTGGCTCATTTGGTTAAGCGTCTGGCTTCGGCTTAGGTCATGATCTTGGAGTCCTGGGATTGAACCCCACATTGGACTCTCCGCTCAGTGGGGAATCTGCTTCTCCTTGTCATTCTCCCTCCGTGCTCTCTCAAATAAATAAATAATATTTTAAAAAATAAAAATAAAAAATAAAATCTTTTAAGAAAATTTAAAAAAATTTCCTTACAAGTAATCGGTCTATTCAGATTTTTTTCTTCATGATTCTTTTTTATTAATTAATTAATTTATGTATTTATGTAATTGTTAAAAAAGTAATCTCTGCACCCAGTATGGGGCTCAAACTCACGAGTCTCTTTTTTTCTTGGTGAGTTTAACCAAAGGTGTGTCAGTTTGGGTCATTTATCCAAAGAACCAACTCTTAATTTCATTAATCTTTCTTCCTTCCCTTTTTCTTTTCTTTTCTTTTCTTTTCTTTTCTTTTCTTTTCTTTTCTTTTCTTTTCTTTTCTTTTCTTTCTTTCTTTCTTTCTTTCTTTCTTTCTTTCTTTCTTTCTTTCTTCCTTCCTTCCTTCCTTCCTTCCTTCCTTCCTTCCTTCCTTCCTTTCTTTTTCTCTTCTTTTCTTTCTTTCTTTCCTGCCTGCTTGCTTCTTTTGTGTGTGCGTATCTATTTAATTTATTTCCACTTTGATCTTTGTTATTTCTTTTCTTAAAAGATTTTTTTAAATTTATTTGAGAGAGAGACAGAGATAGCAACAGTGAGCACAACCAGGGAGGAGAGGGAGCTGAGCAGGGAGCCCAATGTGAGGCTCAATCCCAGGACCCCGAGATTATGACCTGAGCCAAAGGCAGATGCTTAACCAACTGAACCACTCACATGCCCCAAGATTTTATTTTTAATTAATCTCTACACCAGGTGGGGCTTGAACCCACAACCCCAAGATCAAGAGTGGTATGCTCTTCAGACGGAGCTGGCTAGGCACCCCTGGTCTTTATTATTTTCTTCTACTAACTTTGGGCTTCATTTGTTCTTCTAGTCCCTTTAAGTATAAAGTTAGATTGTTTATTTGAGATTTGCTTGTTTTTGGCAGTAGGCCTATATTGCTGGGATCTTCCCTCTTAGAACTGTTTTTGCTGCATCCCATAGATTTTGGGTTGTTATATTTCCATTTTCATTTGTTTCAAGTTATTTTTTGATTTCCCCTTTGATTTCTTCATCAATCCATTGGTTGTTCAATAGTGTGTTTTTAATCTCCACATATTTGTGATTTTTCCTTTTCTTTTTGTAATTGATTTTTAGTCTCATACCATTGTGGTTAGAGAATATGCTTGATATGATTTCACTGTTAAATTTTGAGGCTTGTTTTATGGCCTAACGTGTGATTTGTCCTGAATGTTCCATGTACACTTGAGAAGAATGTATTCTCCTGTTTTTAGATGTTTTTAGATGGAATTTTCTGTATATAACAATTAAGTCCGTCTAGTCTAATATGTCATTTAAAACCAATGTTTTTTATTGATTTTTTTTTTGGCCTGGATGGCCTATCCATTGATATAATGGGGTATTAAGGCCTCCTACTATAATTGTAAAATAAAGTAAAAAGTCCCTTACTGTTTTATTGTGTTTCTCTCTTTAGATCTATTAATATTTGCCTTATATATTTAGGTATCCTATGTTGGATGCATAAATAGTGACAAATGTTATATCCTCTTATTGGATTGACCCCTTTATTATGATGTAATACATCTTTTGTCTTTCATTACAGTCTTTGTTTTAAAGCCTATCTTGTCCGGGAAAAGTACAGCTACACCAGCTTTCTTTGGTTTCCATTTACTTGCAATGTGTTTTTCCATCCATCCCTTTACTTACAGTCTGTGTGTCCTTAGATCTGAAGTGAGTTTCTTTTAGGCAACATAGAGATGAGTCTTGTTTGTTTTTTTTTTTAAGATTTCATATATTTATTTGACAGAGAAAGAAACAGCAAGAGCAAGAACATGAGCAGGGGGAGTGGGAGAGGGAAAACAGGCTTCCCACCAAGCAGGGAGCCCGATGTGGGGCTGGATCCACAGGACCCTGGGATCATGGCCTGAGCCAAAGGCAGATGCTAAAAGACTGAGCCACCCAGGTGCACCCCCCCACCAACTTTTTAAAAATCCATTCAGCCACTCTTTGTCTTTTGATGGGAGATGTCAGTCCATTTATACTTAAAGTAATTATTGATTGGTATATATTTATTGCCATTTTGCTAATTATTTTCTGGCTGGTTTTGTAGTTCCTTTCTGTTACTGTCTTCTCTTTCTCTCTTCACTTGTGGTTTGGTGCCTTTTTTTAGTGTTATGTTTAGATTCCTTTCACGTATTTGCTATGGGTTTTTGCTTTGTGGTTACCATGAGGTTCACATACAACAACCTATTCATATAACAGTCTGTTTTAAGTTAATAACAATTTAAATTTGAATGCATTCTAACAGCCACATTTTTGGCCCCCCAACATTTTGTTTTTATGTCATATTTTACATCTTCTTATTTTATGTATTCCTTATGTATTTATTATATTACATACATATGTATATATTTATTTATGTATTTTATTTATGTGTTTATTTTATGTATTCTATGTATTTTATGTATTTATGTATGTATTTTATTTTACATATTTTATGTATTAAATATGTATGTATTTTGTTTTATGTATTCCTTTTATTTTATGTATTCCTTAACTATTGTAATTATATTTCATTTTAATACTCTGGTCCTTTAACCTTCATACCAGCTTTATAACTGGTTAATCTACTATGTTAACTATATATTCATCTTTACCAGTGAGATTTTTATTTTCATATATTTCTTTGTTATTAATTAGTGCATTTTCTTTTCAGCTTAAAGAAGTCCCTTTAACATCTTTTTGTAAGATTGACTTAATGGTGATGAATTCCTTTAGCTTTTGCTTATCTGGAAAATTCTTTATCTCTCCTTCAATTCTGAATGATAACCTTAACCAAGCAGAGTATTCTTGGTTGGAAGTTTTTTGTTTGTTTGTTTATTTTTTGTTTTTTTTTCCCCCCTTTCAGCACTTTAAATATATCATGCTACTTCCTTCTGGCCTGCAAAGTTTTTGCTGAAAAATCAGCTGATATGGGGTTTCCCTTGTACATTATAAGTCGTTATTCTCTGGCTGTTTTTAAGATTCTTTAACTTTTAGGGCGCCTGGGTGGCTCAGTGGGTTGGGCCGCTGCCTTCAGCTCAGGTCATGATCTCAGGGTCCTGGGATCGGGTCCCGCATCGGGCTCTCTGCTCGGCGGGGAGCCTGCTTCCCTCTCTCTGTCTCTCTCTGCCTGCCTCTCTGCCTACTTGTGATCTCTGTCAAATAAATAAATAAAATCTTTAAAAAAAAAAAAAAAAAAAAAAAAAAAGATTCTTTAACTTTTAACATTTCAACTATAATGTGTCTTATGGATCTCTTTGGGTTCACTTAATATGAAACTATCTGTCCTTCTGGACCTGGCTATCTGTTTTCTTCCTCAGGTTAGGGAAGTTTTCAGCCATTATTTCTTCAAATAACTTTTCTGCCCCATTCTTTTTCCTTTTTTCTTCTGGGACCCCTATAATGTATATGTTATTCTACTTGATGTTGTCTCATTGGTCCCTTAAGCATCTTCACTTCTCTAAATTCCTTTGCCTATTGCTGCCCTATTTCTGTTGAACATTTTGATTGAATTCCCCTTAGCTTCAAGAGCCCACCAGCCACTGCTGTCTCTATCCCCAGATTCACCTGTATGCCTCCCATTAAGGTAAAAGTTAAGTACCTCTAATTCTGAAATTTCTGATGGAAACATTTCAGAATTACTAAAGGTATAAAGAATAATGAATGTTTATGTACACATCTTCAGAAATATTTTGTCACAGTTGAAGCTCCCATAGCCTATCCTTGGTCTCATCTCACCTCCCTCTAATTCCAGAAGTAATCACTTTACTGAATCACTATACTGTGATTATCACGGCCATGTAAATTCTCATTCATTCTGTATACTTACCCTAGGCTTTCCCTCTGCTGCAATGGTAGAGATGTAAAAGTGGGAAAAGAATCAGTCTGGGGAATATGGACCAGGTGATCTGGCCCTGATCCAAGTGTTTGGGGATGGGGACCTAAGCTGTGCTGTAGAGGGAATTTGTAGGAAATGGAGAAAACACTCAGTATGTGTCAGGCCCATATTCTGGAGGGATGTTGGGAAGTAGACTGGAAAGAATTGGGCCAGGGTGTCTCATGAGCTGGATTTTTCTAGGCCAGCAGATGGCTTCTATCTGGCAAGCATGGAATCAAGGCTAGGAAATTGATAATTGTAGAAAAGGGTGGGAAAGAAAGGAAAAGTCTTGTCAGAGAAGTCACCTCGTGGAGCCCAATATTTATAGGTTATGAGAACAGGGCAATAGGAGATTAAGGTCCATTCACTCACTCAGTTATTCATGCTGTCATTCATCTAACAAATTAACCACTGTTTAAATCACGGGCAATGTGTTAAGCATTATAGGGGAGGATTATATAAACAAGAACCAAAAATGGCCTCTGTCGTGAAGACACTCACTAGCAGAGGGGAGGACATATAAAAACAATTACAATATAATGTGGTAATTTGGAAGATAGAGGGGGATTGAGAGGGCTCAGGGAGCAGGCTGGATCAACAATAGACCCACACACTGGGCATTAGTTTAATAAATAAGCCAGGATGTAACTTCTTAGGGGAGTAGCAGAGGGTTTGGTGAAGGATGTAAGAGATGTTCAGGGACAAAGGAAAGGAATGAAATGGGGGAGATCAGAAACTCAGATTCAGTGGGTAAAGATGAGTCAAGGAGAGAACATATCTGGAGTAGAACAGGAGTTCAGGCAGTGGGCAAATGGGAAAACTGTCATCATGTGCTTATAGGTCCTCCTATAGCTATCATTTTATTTTTTATTTAATTTTTTAAAATAAAAAAAGATTTTGTTTGTTTATTTTAGAGAGTGGGGGAAGGGTAAAGGGAAAGGGAGAGAGTCTTAAGCAGACTGTGCGCTGAGCACCTAGCCCAACACAGGGCTGTATCTCAGGACCCTGAGCTGAAACCAAGAATCAGATGCTTAACTGACTGCACCACCCAAGCGTCCCTATAGTCATCATTTTAGATACCACCTTCTGACACCACTATGTGGAACCCACAAGCCGCTCTAATCCTCATACTTCTCTGTACTTCTGCTTCTCTTTACCCCAGCAGACATTTCTATTTGTGTTCTATGGAACCTCTGTCTGTTAGTGAACAAATTCCCCTACTTCCTCTACTTATTCACAGAACTGTCTATAGCAAACACCTTTTGGAGTATCTTCCCAGCTCCCAAAGACCTTCATAGCACTTCTCCCGACCCATAATAGTGGACTTTTGGCTATCATCTTGTTCAATGTGTCCAGGATACCCTTGTTTACCACCACCACCACCACCCCCAATCATTCACTCCCTACTAACCACAGATAGCTAGAGATGATTTCTGTTACATGCAACCAGAGACCTAGCTAATCTCTCTTCACCTTCTAGCCTGAACTGAAACCTGGCTTTCCCCTGAGGTTACCACTTCCCCTGCAGTCCTTTCAAGCAGAAGCTATTTATTCTCCCATACCCCACGCACAGAGAGGCAACAGCAACAGTCTTCTAGCTCCCCAAGACCCTTCTAAATAATTTCTCCTCTCTTCTAGTATGAAAAACCTCTGCCCCACCGAAGTTCAAGCTATTCAACTAGTCACTTTCTCTCTTATCATCTAACAACCTGGTTACACCTTCACATTTATTAAATGCCTGGTTTATTATTAAATGCCTGGATTTTGTTGACTCTGTGGAGCATCCATTTAATGGCCCAGTTAGTTCCTTGACCTTTCAAACTCAGCATCTCCACTTCCAGTTCACAGTAGTCTCCTCCTATGACCATACTCTGTACTTTGTCGCCACCAGAACAGTTCTTCCCTGGAAAACTTAAACTCTCTATCACTGTAGCTACCCAGGAGCCCACTTTGCTGGCGCAATCTGATGGACTGAGGCTTTTACAAATTTTCAGCTGTGTGCTCAGCCTATTGGATAAACCTTTTTACTTGTTTCCTATCAGCTTTTCCTTTCATCCCTTACAGTCACTGCAAATCTTTACTACCCTTCCTAAGCTCCACATAATGAAGTGGAACTCTCTGGTCATTAATTAATTACTTGGTTAATTAATTAATAATATTCAACAAATATTCATTACATACCTACTTTGTGCCAGGTACTGTGGATACAATGGCACAGCTTTGCCAGTGAGAAGCTCACAGTCAAAAGGGATTTGAATCCAATAATCACACTCATATATATATTTATAGACCATGATAAGACCTGGGGGTAGGGCTGGGAGGTAGAAAGGGGCATTTCAGGAAGAAGAAACAGCATGAGCAAAGCTCTGGGCTGAATGGAAATGAAACAAAAAGACCTGTATGGTTGGAGACAGAAAACTAGAAAAAGAGTGGAGCAAACTGATACTGAATGAGGTGACAGGGTGAATGACGGTGTGAGATCCGCGTTTTGAAAGGACCACTGGCAAGGGATGAATAGGTGGAGCCCAGGGGCCTTATTTAGGTTAGTAAAACTGTTCTGCATGATATTGCAAAACCCATAGAACTATAAAACACTAAGAGTGAACCCCAATATGAATGATGGGCTTTAGTTAATAATAATAATGATGATGATGGGGGAAACTGGGAATGGAACAGAGAGGGGTTATAAGGGAATTCTCTGTACTATGTGCTCAATTTTTTAAAAAAGATTTTATTTATTTATTTCACAGAGATAGGCAGAGAGGCAGGCAGAGAGGGAAGCAGGCTCCCTGCTGAGCAGAGAGCCCAATCCAGAACCCTGGGATCGTGACCCCAGCTGAAGGCAGAGGCTTTAACCCACTGAGCCACCCAGGTGACCCTATGTGCTCAATTTTTATATGGACCTAAAATTTCTCTAAAAAAATAAAGTCTACTAACTAATTTTATTATGTAAGAGGGATGGGGAAGACCACTGGCTGCTGCAAGGAAAGTATACTGGAGGCAGAAAAAATGTGGGCAAACCATTAAAAACGGACTTGGGGGTGCCTGCGTGGCTCAGTGGGTTAAGCCTCTGCCTTCAGCTCAGGTCTTGATCTCAGGGTCCTGGGATCGAGTCCCGCATCGGGCTCTCTGCTCAGCAGGGAGCCTGCTTCCCCCCACTCTCTCTGCCTGCCTCTGCCTACTTGTGATCTCTCTCTCTCTCTCTGTGTCAAATAAATAAGTAAAAATCCTAAAAAAAAAAAAAAAGCTATCTCAGAAGTCCAGGCAAGAAAATATGGTAGTTCAGACCAGCGTGGCTATGAGGAAAAAGGGGAGAAGTGTATACAAGGTGGTATGACAAGTCATGGTGAGGGACTGGATATGGGTTGGGGATTAAGGGCCACTGAGATTTCTGCCTTGCCCAACTTGATGATTAAATGATGTCATTCAACAGTTGGTACAGAAGATCTTGAGCAATTTTATCAACACCATCACCACATGCTAAGAAACTGCTGAACACGTAGATTCTCGACATGCATGTAAATATGATATTCACACTAAAGACATGTCACTGCTATTTTTCAGCTTTGACTGTGATCATTTCCCGCCAGACCTTGTTTAAAGGGAGTTCATCCCATGAGTTCTATTCCTGCTTCAACTATTAATTGAAGTAGACAAGGTTACTTGGCTTTTCTGGGCCTTAGCGTTTTTGCCAGTAACATGAGAAAGCTGAAGCAGATGACCTCTAATGTATAGTACAAAGTGAGGGCAGGGGATGCCAGTGGTCTCTAGCTGCCAGAGAACTTCCAGATAGTGAAGTAGTCTCATGCTTCTCCCAAATTCTGGGCTTCCCAACTCCTGGGCTTTCACAATGAATGCTAATACATCCAATTTGTTGGTCAGTGTTCATCTGCTCCTAGCAGATCTATGGTTCTTGGATTTCTGCTTTTTTGTTCCAGGACCATGATTAGGGTCTGCATGAACCACCATAACCCTAAGTAACTCTAGACCAACACCAAATACTTATGTTCAAGTCAGGTTTGGGACACACTACCAGATGGTCCCAGAGAAAACTCAGTTCTCTGTGTGTTTTTATTTCAAAATCAAGCCTATCTTCAGACAACAGAACAAATGTGCTAACATCCTGTTCCAAAAACCAAAATACACAAACTCTCAGGAACCACCAGCCCTTTAATCAATCTCTGTCTAGAAAATGCTGTTACTATTCAACATCCCTGGGTCCTGACCTCCTTTTCAACCACATCAGTCACATAACACAGCACCTGTAGGTAACTGAGTCATGCCAAAGTTGTTGCTAACTCATAATCAACAGTATGGGGGACTGCCACTTAATCTGATTTTCTCCACATAAATTCCTGTCTTTGGGTTCCAGCAGGGGAAGTCAAGGTCATTTGCTATAGTTGTGCCATGATGCCTGTGCATATCATGGCTTGTCTAAAATTGTTCATTGAGAACTGCCTAAGGTATGCAAATTATTCTGAGTCTGAGCTAGTGTTACGCTGAAACCTATGGCAATTAGGCCTGACTAGGGACTCTCCCAGAGAACCCAAAGGCCTCTTGCTCTTGCCACTTTGTCTTCATCAGCCCAGGAAGCAAATTTCTTGGAAACTATAACCTATCTACCCCTATCTAAGGCTGCTTTCCTGCAAGGAACTTGGCAGAATTTCCTGAAGCCTCACTCTGGTAATCATTTGAGTGATTAACATAGCTCTATGCTATGTTCAGAAACACCCCTGCTCTCTGCCCTGCACCCTACTCAGAGTCCCTGAACCAAACAAGTGCCCTCTAAGTTTCTATCTCATGAATGAGAATGTTCCTTGTGGGTGAAGTCCTTCCGCATTTATATTACTGCTCTGGAGTGTGAGGTTTATCTGTACATGGTAAACTTGTCAATTCCATATAATGTCTGGTGCACTGTAATTTCTTTCTTCCAAGGGAAGCTTATTAATTTGAGTTAAACTGCAGGTTGCTGAGCAGCCAAGGTATTAATTGTCCTTAGTCAAATACCAACCCTTAGTCCAGTCAGCTCTGTCTGGATGTTGTGGACATGTAAATATGACAGATGATGGCCGCTGCTCCTGAAGATGGTCATCTTACGGAGAGTTTAGCAACTGACCCCAAGGCCTGGTTTGAACCAAAAAGCTGAGGCAATTAGAAGCACTTTTGTGATTATCTGATTAATGTCTTTCTCTCTGACTAGACAATAAACTGTATGGGAGCATATAGTAATTGCTCAATGGGTATTTTCCAAATTAATAAATGCATGAATAAAGCAGAAAGGCTATGAGGTTAAGAGAAGTCAAGGAAGTCAGGAGAGGACTTGAATGAGTCAAAGGTTTGACTAAGTCAGGTTATAAGTAAGCCAAGTTATGAGTAAACAGAATCTATGATGCAGAGAACACACATAGACTAGATGGTAAGGAAGCCAGACAGTAGTGAGTAGAGAGTGTAGCAGATACACAGGGAATAGCTGAGTCACCTAAGAGTAAAGAGTCACCAAAACCTCTGGCTGAGGTCTTGGAACTTCCTTGAATCCACAGCTACCCGCCTTTTCCTGTTCTTCCTGACCCTGACTGCTCATCCTTCCCTGGGTTTTTATGAATATGCATCTTTACAATAAACCATTTATTTCTAAAGGTAACTTGAGTGAATTGCCACTCTTGGGAGTCTCAGCTTTGGGAGCTTGAAGAAAGCACATGAGCTCTAAGGAATCTAGTTATTTTTCCCATGAAGCACATCTCTTTCTGTGAACAGAGTGATGGCCAGTGACAGAGATGTCCTGACATGATTGAATTCAGAGTGGAGACAAAGCTTGTGCTCCTTCTAGAACTCCTGGCATAAATGTCTTGGTTTTTTTACACCACATTTTAAGAAAATCCTTGTATTACTCTTGACCAATGATAACCAGATTTGCTTGAGCACATCTGCATTTTAAAATTGAAGATTAGACAAATGGCTTGGGGCACCTCGGTGGTTCAGTCAGTTAAGCATCCGACTCATGATTTCAGCTCAGGTCATGATCTCAGGGTTGTGAGACTGAGCCCGGTGTGGGACTCTGTGCTATGCAGGGTATCTGCTTGAGATTCTCTCTCCCTCTCTCTCTGCCCCTCCCCCTACCACATGCTTGCTTGCTCTCTCAAATAAATCTTTTAAAAAAATAAAATAAATTGAAGATTAGAAAAAAATTATTTTAGAATAATAACATGAGGAGTTGTGAAGATAATTTTCACCACATCATCATCAATAATTATTGCTTGGTTATTATGATTCATCAGTTGGTTAATTGGAGAGCCATACTGTCAATTACCCCCATGGTCCTGAGCTCTTTCCAGTGTCTATATATATGGGTTTTCTATTGCTACCATAACAAATCATCACGCCACTAGGGCTTAAACAACACAAATTTATTATCTTATAGTTTTATACTAGAAGTTCGACAAGGCCTCACTGGCCTAAAATCAAAATGTTAGAGGGTTTCATTCTTTTCCAGAGGCTTTAGGGAAGAGTCAGTTTCCTTAGCCCTTTCTAGCTTCTGTGGGATGCCTGCATTCTGTGTCCATTTTTTTTATTTTTTAAAAGATTTTTATTTTTAAGTAATCTCCACACCCAGTGTGGGACTTTAACTCACAACCCTGAGATCAAGAGTCCCATGCTCCTCTGACTGAGCCAGCTAGGCGCCCTACACTTTTCCATTTTCAAAACCAGCAATGGTGTGTTGAGCCCTTTATTCATCAAATTTTTCTGACCCTTCTTCACCATCACATTTCCCTTTCACTGACTTCAGCTGGGAAATGTTCACTGCTTTTAAGGACTCCTGTGATTAAGTTGGCCCACCTGCATAATCCAGAATAATCTCCCCATTTCAAGGTGCTTAACCTTAATCACATCTGCAAAATCCTTTTTGCCAAGTCAGGTAACATACTCACAGGTTACAGGGATTAGGAGATGGACGTTTTGGGGAAGCGATTATTCTGTAGTTATACAGTCAAGTTAGACATCCTTTTATGTTTCTATTAAGAACATCTAAGATCATGGAGCACCAGGGTGGCTCAATAGGTTAGGTGTCTGCCTATAGCTCAGGTCATGTTTCCAGTGTCCTGGGATCGAGCCCTGCATCGGGCTCCCATGAGCCAGCTTCTCCCTCTCACTCTGCCTCTCCCCCCACCCCAGCTCATTTTCTCTCTCTCTCTCTCTCTCTCGTGTATGCACACACTCTATCTTAAATAAATACATAAAATCTTAAAAAAGAAGAACATCTAGGATCAAGATAGCAGTCAAGTATGTTTATAGAAAGTGCAGGTAGGTTGCTAGATGGAGGGAACCTTACTCTAGGAAATGAGATATGGCTTTATCCTTTAAAAATCAGCAGAAAGAAAAGAGAATTACCATTTACTAAGTGTCATTAGCCTTAATGTGTCAGGAATAGTGAGATACATATTAAACAACTCTCCAGTAGATATTATCTCCATTTCATAGCTGGGGAAACTGAGACTCTGAGTGAGTCAAGTTATATAAATTTGTGCAAAATCACACAGCTGATAAGTGGTAAAGCTGCAATTCAAACTAGATTTGTCAGGCACTGAAACTCGTACCCTTTCCAGTATGTTACATGGCCTCCTAAATTTTCTTTGGAACTTAACTTAACTTAGCTCATCTATATAAAAAGAGACAAAAGATTCCTTCAGGGGCTTTAAGACTGACTTTCTGGAACTCTTTAAAGATGTATTTGGCATTGCACATCTAAAGAGAAAAGATGTTCCAAGGACAGCATGCTGCTTCTATTTCCCCCACTGTGGTGTATAACCAGGAAGACTGCTAGACACTGCTAGACACACTAAATATTTTTTCTTAGAAAGATAATCTTGCTGTTTTATTAACTGGGAAGGCTTGTGGACCTGTGTACTGACCACAGGGATTTACTGATCAGATCCATGATGCAATCAAATCCTCTCCATCAATGACACTCAGATAAGCCTGCATCCAAGAAGCTAGGCAAAACAGCCCTGAAATACTTTTCCAGAGAACTTTGTCAAGTCTCATTCCCACTCCTAATCATGTCATTACAATATTCAGCAAGGTTACAGACCAGGTTTACTAAAGATACATTCTCACCAGGGTGAGAGAACTGTAATGGCTTTTTTGTTTTTAAATGTTTTATTTATTTATTTGAGAGAGTGACAGTAAGAGAGAGCATGAGAAGGTAAAAGGTCAGAGAGAGAAGCAGACCCCCACGGAGCTGGGAGACCTATGCGGGACTCGATCCCAGGACTCCAGGATCATGACCGGAGCCGAAGGCAGCTACCCAACCAACTGAGCCACCCAGATGCCCTATCATGGCTTTATTGGGGCTCCAAGAGTATGTTGATTCTATACTGAGAGTTCTTCTGTGTTGAGTCTGGGGACTGTCTGTTCTTCTAACTCTGCCTCTGCCACATTTCCTGTGACCCTTTCTGAGGCCAACTGTTTGATCAGTAGCTCTGCTCCCTGCAGACTGTATGTACTTTGGTCATCTTATCTTGTTCTGCCCTCGGAAATTTATTTACTTGCTCTTGATTTTTGTTGATTAATTGGCCTTTGATTATTGCTGCCCCAACCCTTGCATTTCTTGTTGTGGCCTAGTTCTCTCATACCCTTTGTCTGCTGCAACATTCAACATAAATACTACTTCTCTCTAGAATTCTCTATAGGTAGACCAAACATATACTACTTTGGAGCCAGCTTCTTTTAGGTCCTTCCACATTCAAAAGCCATTTATTGAGATCAGTACTATCTTAGGACTGTGACTTTTTCTTAATTCTATCAATCTTTAAATATTTGTGTGGTTTTTTATTTTTATTTTTTAAAAGATTTTTTTTTATTTTTTTTAAAGATTTTATTTATTTATTTATTTATTTGACAGACAGAGATCACAAGTAGGCAGAGAGGCAGGCAGAGAGAGAGAGGAGGAAGCAGGCTCCCCGCCGAGCAGAGAGCCTGATGCGGGACTCTATGATCCCAGAACCCTGAGATCATGACCTGAGCCGAAGGCAGAGGCTTAACCCACTGAGCCACCCAACTGCCCCAATATTTGTGTTTTTAAATGCATAATGTAATTTTGGTGCTTAATTTGTATCCTTGAATTGCCTTTTTCTGCACCTCAGAATGTGCTTCTTTGTAGCGCTTGCTGTGTATGCTTTTCTTGGTAGACAGATTCATTTGTGTATTTCTTAGCAAATGCATTTTCTTTTTCAGATCAGCTGGACTCCTTAACACTATTCAGTGATTGGAAGGTAGTTAATGTCTGTTCTTAAAACAAATCTTCTAACAATAACAACCAGCATTTATTTAGTAGTTTGTATGAGCAGATATTATCCCCACACAGTATTACTTAACATTCCCAACAACTATTCAAGACTAGATCACTATTTTATAGTTGAGATAACTGAGGCTTAAAAAGATCAGGAAAATTGTCCATGGTCTCCTAGCTAGCAGGCAATAGATAGATCTAGGAATTCAATCCCATTTTGTCAGTTTCCAAAATACAGACTTCTACTACCCTGTATTGCTGCTGTTGTTTCAGATTTTAGTTTGCAACATTTTAAGAAAGAGAATGTCAAACAGACACAATAAACAGCAAGAAATACTACAGAAGCAAAGAGAATTTTGATTATTCTATCCTGGCAGGATAAAATAGAACAAAGGTGGCCAAGTAGAGTAGCATCCTACAGGGACCAGAACAGAGTGCCTATTACCCTCACTGTGCTAGAGTGGTTGGTGCCAAGGTATGGAACCAATATAAGTGGGAAAACTTATATTGGTTCCATACCTTGGAATAAGTTGAATAAGTTGAAGCAAAGGGGATGGGAAGGAATTCTATAGTCTGGACAAATTCCCAACATGGCAGGTAGATACTAGTGGACCTCATTATAAATTTCCATGGGTTTGCCTAGTACAGCAAATAACAGTCCAAAAAGGAACAGACTGCACCAGGGACGGAGTATTAGAGAAGGTATGTAGTGACTCTAGCAGCAAAGACATGACCTTGAGTTCTGAGGAGATAGCCTTGCTTGGTTCTAGCTGCCCTTATTCTTTCTATCCAGAATCCCCACCCTAATAGGGCGATGGTGAGTGAAGGAGAGGATCATTGTTGACTTATGAGGGACTGGAGGAGTCAGGGTTTGGGGGCAGGAGGTCATTGACTGAAGTGTGGGATTTTTCACCCAGGTGATGGGAATTTATAGAAGCCATCAGGGCTGGGAAATGTTCAAGGAACCAAAATCCTAGAAGCTGGGTGGTAGGATGTGAGTGAGGGATGTCACCAAAACAAAGAACCCAGAAAGGGAAGCTGGATAGTAGTAGAAAGACTATAGGATTTTTGTCTAGAACAGTTCTTGCCCAATTCACAGAGGCTATAAAGGCCCTACTAAAAGCCTGTGGCCATAGGGGTGCCTGGGCGGTATAGTTGGTTAAGTGCCTGACTCTTGGTTTCCGCTTAAGTCCTGATCTCAAGGTTGTGAGATTGAGCCCCATACCAGGCTCTGCAGTCAGTGCAGAGTCTGCTTAAGACTCTCTCTCACGGGTCGCCTGGGTGGCTCAGTGGGTTAAAGCCTCTGCCTTTGGCTCAGGTCATGATCCCAGGGTCCTGGGATTGAGCCTCGCATCGGGCTCCCTGCGAAGCAGCGAGCCTGCTTCCCTTCCTCTTTCTCTGTCTGCCTCTCTGCCTACTTGTGATCTCTGTCTGTCAAATAAATAAATAAAATCTTAAAAAAAAAAAGACTCTATCTCACTATGGACTCTGAAAAACAATCTGAGGGTTTTGAAGGGGCGGGGGGTGGGAGGTTGGGGGAGCCAGGTGGTGGGTTTTAGGGAGGGCACGTATTGCATGGAGCACTGGGTGTGGTGCATAAACAATGAATTCTGTTACACTGAAAAGAAATTTAAAAAAAAAAAGATTCTCTCTCCCTCTGCCCCTCCCACCTCAAATAAATAAATAATTTTTTTAAAAAGCCCGTGACTGCTCATTCCCATGTTTTGTTTTGTTTTGTTTTGTTTAAGCCAAACTACATGCTCTATCCTGATGGTCTCCATTTCCGTCCTGTTATCCCAAACCTAGCCTCTGATTCTCTACCTATTGTCAAGGGCCACGTAATTCACTAAGATAATCTCTGTGGTCATCTATTACAGTTTTAACCCTTGATAGCATCCCAATTTGCTGTGGCCCCATGCTCTGCAGCCTGCAAGCTGTCTTATCCAGCCAACTGGTTAACTTGTCCCAGAATACTCCCTGACTTCTTCTTAGAGGTAGGCCCACAATTATGTTTCGTCAATTCCACGGGAACCAAGAGGTGGAGACCTGCATAGTGTTGGCTGTGTGCCATACCACTGATCATATCTTGCCAAATACCAAGATGTCCACTTGGAGGGGAGGGGTTGAGGAGGGGTGTTTTCATTACAGCAGAGGAATCTACAAGTTTTTTAGTATATGTGCTGCCGAAGCGAGCACGAGGAATCTACAAGTTTTATAGATTAATAGGAATTGCTAGGTTTTCCAAATGATGTGTGGGAACACAAGGAACCCCATTTACTCAGCCACTAAACTTGAGTGTCCTTTACATTTTCAGGAGAAAATAAAGAAATTTTTCTTTCTGTCATTCGCTTTATTCACATGGACCATATACAGGAAAATACATGAATCACAAGTGTACAGCTGGATGAATTTTCACGAAGTGAACATACTAGTTTAATCAGGACGCAGATTAAGAAACAAACATTATCAGCATCCAATCCAGTGTCCTCACCTGGTTACCACTCCCCATATGGTAATCACTCTTCTGACTTCTAACAGCATTGATTCATTTGTCTGTTTTAGAACTTTATATAAATTGAATATATATTATGTATTCTTTTGTGTGTGGTTTTTTGGGGTCACATTATATATGTAAGATTTATCTATATTGTCATGCATAGCAGGAGTCTATTCTTTTTCGCTCTTGTATTAGCACATTGTGTGAATCTACTACTCTTTATTCTACCGCTATTGGACATTTGGATTGTTTCCACTTTCTAGCTATCATGAATAGTCCTGCTATGAACATTCTTGTACATGTCTTTTGGTGAACATATGCATGCATTTCTGTTGTGAATATATCTAGGAGTAGAATTGTTTAGTAAAAGTATATGCATATGTTCAGTTTTAGTAGATACTGCCAAACAGTTTCCAAAGTTGTTGTAACCAAGGATATATATATATTTTAAAAATCCTTCCTAAATCTCTTAGAGCCGGAGGAAAAATGGTGCAGAGGTGGGCAGGTAGAAATTTGGCTGGTCTGACAGCAAGTGTGGGTTAAAAACAACTCTTCCCTCTCTTCTGCCGTTGATTTTGTCAGAGACTTTTCTTTCTCCAGGCACAGGGCTTGGACGATATATGCCACCAGGTGCCACCCAAGTGCAGTTGGCTGGTGGAATTCTGCAGTCCTGGGGCTTGATATGAAGATTTTCAGCTAAGTCAATATAGGATACCAAGCCAGAGGGATTAGCATAACTGAAAGCTGGGCAAGAGGTCAAAGTCCAGGTGGCCTGAAGAAGAAAGTAAAACCCAGCAAGAATGAAGTGGGGTTGACACAAAGAAAGAGAGAGATGGAGATACCAAATTGACACATAGGGCCAAGAATCAAGGATTAGGAGAGAAAGAACAGGCAGGCGAAAAGTGAATGAGAACAGGTATGTGGTTCATGACTGGCTTTTACACACCAGCTTAGGATGGACTAAGAATGGTCAGCCAAGTTCAAAGAAATGAAAACAAAACAAAATAATCTTTTTTTTTTTTTTAAACAAAACAATCTTATCCTACTGAAAACTGAAGCTGAGTAAGCCTTGTCTGGAAACATCTTTTGAGGATAATTGCAAACTTCTGGGAACTTGAATGGAGAATGTGGGGGTGGAACAAATATAGAGTTTTCTGTCAGAGATGTAATGTTTGTGTAGCAGACATTTCTCCAGGCTGCTCTAGTTTGACAATCCATTTGGGTAATATGGACAGTACTGGCCTCTACAAGGAGGTCATTAGAACCTCAGTTCCCTTCTGTATCTCTCAAAGATTTATGGGGGGAGGGGAGGTTTCACATGCATTTCTGAGTGGCTATACACTGAGTCATATCACCAACCACTGCTGGCGTGCAGCTACTTCTCTGCTGTAGTGGAAGGAGATGCCTTCTTCCCACCTGTGCTATTATCAAGCCACAAAAAAGGGTGATTTTGGGCCCTATTTCCTTGGGTGTCTCTAACAGTACAGAACTTTCCTTTGACTTTGTTTTTCACTTGAACAGCAAACAACTGGGATGGCAATGTAAGTGACTTTATTACATGCCATACTCAAAAATCATCTCTCTTTTTTCAACCTCCTCCAACCCACCACTGTCATTCCTAATACAAGTCATTCGGCCGCTATAGTATTTAATTTTCTCATGGGTAATATGGCAAGACAAATTTCTACCTTTCACAGTTACTGTGAGGATTAAATGAGATATTATGTAAAGGGTCTAGGGAGGGTGAGGCTTCCACAGTTTCTTCCTTATCACCCTTCATGTTTCTCTTACCCTCCATGACAGAAGTGGCTAACTTGGTTGGTTAGATTCTAAGACATTGACCAGGTCTTTTTTCCCTGCAGTCAAGATCACTTCACATACAATGTGCCTGGGTCACACATGGGTGTAGATCTCTCTGGGCTCTTCTGTCTTTGTCTCCATAGTACTGAGTGACACTCCAACCCAGGCCTGCTCTCAGGCTTAGAGAGAGGGAACAACCAGGTTGAAGTTACTCTGTGAACGTGCAGCCTGGTTCAGCTAGTGTCCATTTTGATTGGGCATGTTCTTGGCTTTCCTGGTAGCTAAATATTTTTAATTTTACCCAAAAAAGGCCCTGTAAACCTCAAGCTCTAGGCATGTGTCCTCAGACCACCTTATCAGAGAAAGAAAACCTAGCTAAAATCCAAGTGTTGTTTTCTTTTGCCACTGTCTCCTGTATATATTTCTCCCTCCAGACCTTGGTGGGGGTGGAGGGGGGGTGGTGGGGGTGGCTGTGGTCTAAGGTAGGATTCTGGTATTCTTAAGCTTCTTGACTGAATATTATCTAATGGGACTCCAAACTAACCATAATCTTTAATATTATTAATCTTAGTAGTGTTTTGGTTATCTATTACTGTTTAATAAACCACCCTAAAATGTAGTGGCTTAAAACAGTAATCTTTTTTTTTTTTTTTAATTTCTCATGAGTGTTGTAGTTGCTGCTCTGCTTGTCAGTTCTGTTAGTCTCCTTTGGGTCTCTCACATGGCCACAGTCAGCTGGCAACTGAGGCTGGAAATCTCCAGGGTGGCTTCACTCATGTATCTGACCCCTCACTGGGCATGTCTGGAAGGCCAGACTCTACTGGGATGCTGGCGAGGTAAGACCTCTCTTTCCTACCATGTAGTCCCAGGGCTTTTCCCTCTCCATGTGATCTTACCCAGTGGTGACTCAGGGCTCCTAAATGCATGAAAGTGGAAGCTGCCAGACATTCTTAAGGCTGAGTGAGACCTGGGACTCCTGGGTGGCTCTGTCGGTTCAGCGTCTGCCTTCAGCTCAGGTCATGATCCCAGGCTCCTGGGAATGAGTCCCTCACTGGGCTCCTTGCTCAGCGGGGAGCCTACTTCTCCCTCTGCCTGCTGCTCTCCCGGTTTGTGCTCTTTCTCTCTCTGACAAATGAATAAATAAAATTTAAAAAAAAAAAAGGCTTAGACCTGGAACAGACACAGTGTCACTTCTCCTGTATTCTATTCTTAAAAACAAATGATAGGCCCAGCCCTGATGGGAGGTACTGTATAAGGGGGTAAATGCCAGGAGGTATGGTTGATTGAAGGCTACCAGTGTAACTAACTTCTATAATAAATATTAGTATATGTATGGTGACTAACATAATAAAAAAAATACTAGGGTAGGTTTTATTTGCCGTCTCTAGATTTAGTAAACATACACCAGGATTTATCTCTCTCTCCACTCAGAGTAAGTTTTTTCTGAATATGGTACAATTTCCATCAAATGTGTCCTGAAAGCATGGGGGTCTTACTACTGTA
Source organism: Mellivora capensis (assembly GCA_004024625.1). Taxonomy (NCBI): domain Eukaryota; kingdom Metazoa; phylum Chordata; class Mammalia; order Carnivora; family Mustelidae; genus Mellivora; species Mellivora capensis. Next base: position 85,914 of record PISX010000515.1, read on the forward strand.
TAGGACTAGTCATACTAGTCATACTAGTCAACATGTCTGGTCACTATCTTTCCTATGTGATTTTATTTACAATCATGCAAATAAAGTCTCTACTGACCTACCTGTTCAAATTTGACCTCATAAGGTTGTGTGGAGGATTAAATAGAATCATTTACGTAAATTGCTTGGCAATACACATCAGTAAGTACTCAATAATGGTAATTGTTATTATTATTTTATTACCAGGGTCCCTAGGGTATTGGGCTGGCCTTGGTAAAAATGTAATGAATTGGCTTTGGGAAGTCACAGTTCCCCAAGGCATCTGAGTGATTAATACCCAAGAAAGTGGGTGGAATCATGAAGCTGAGATAATGGGACAGACCAGGTTATCAGCTGCCGACATACAAGATGAAAAGAGAATCAACAAGTACAGTTACAGGAAATATCGGAAGAACAAAAGCAGCAAAAGGAAAAGATAGAAATAGTCTGAGGTCAGGAGAATAGGAAAAATAATTTAGAGGAGAGACGTCAGGACAAAAGGAAGAATCATTAATTTCTTAGGTAGCAACAGGCCCCTAACAGGTGATAAGGCCAAGGTAGTAGGTGTGGAGGAGAGAGATGAGATGAAGAACTGCCGGTTTCCAGCATGCAAGGAAGACAGAGCCAGGGACTAACTAGACTGAGAGACAAGTAGGTCCCGCATGCCCTTAGTGGTACTGTCAGCTTTCCAACACAACTAATTATGGATGCCAGACAGCGAAGGACAAGGAGAACATCAGCCCTCAGAAGGTAACAAATCAACTCTATGCAGAGTGAAGAACTTCAGCCAGTCAAAACAGCTTTGGTTTCATCATGATTAAAGTGTTCCTATTTTGGTAGTTCATAACGCACTACCTATGAACTTCCTTTTCCCACATCTTACTCAAGTTTTCCCCTTAGTTCTCCTAGAAAAACTTATAATAAATAACCTGCATGAGAATAAAGAGATTAAATAAGATTTAAGTAAGATCATGGGGGTAAAAAGTGTCTTGTAAACACATAAGTGCTCTACAAATGCAAATTGCTATTATTTTTAAGGGAAGCAGGTTCCAGTATTAGTGTTCGGAGAGAGAAGTGTTGGAGCCCCACGGCTGAGATGAGTAGTTCTAAAGCTGGTAAAAACCACAGACATTGGGTAGAGACCACATTGCTAATTGCTGGCCTTGTGAACTCTCCTTCCTTGCTCTGACCCTCACTTCTGTCCCAACGCCCAACAGTTTCGAAAGTGGTGTTTAACTTCAGACAAGTTTGTAAACTGAGGTTGCAAAAAAAAAAAAAAAAAGTGAGAGAGAGAGAGAGCTAATAGTGTTTACCCACTGTATCAAATTAATAATAAAAAAATTAATAATCAAATATCTGGAGACAAGTAACTCAGAAAGAAATCAGAGTAAAGCACAGATAATCATCTCTCTTCTAGCTGCAATTGTATCAAAGAAAGAATAATTTCTGAATAGAAAGAATTTCTGAATAGAAGGGAAGCAAAATTTATGGGGAAATACTTATAGGCTGAAAGGAGGGCAGGCACAGTAATAAGAATAATTTCTTAAATTAATCTTATCATAAACACAGCAGGAGGTCTGTAAGGGCCTTTTCTGTTAAATTAGCCTCAACTACAAAGCCATAGAAATATACCAGAAAAGATGTTTGACTCTGTCTATAAGATTCAAAATAATTTTCACTTACTCTTATTCAGCAAGTATTTATTGAGTAATTATATACATGGTATTCTCTGCCTTCAGTTCACTGAAGTACATTCACTGTACTACATTATACAGGCATATGTTTTTCATAGCTTAATCAGAGTATGCTATTTTGTGTCTCTTCTCTCCTGTTTATATTACTCTATACACATTTCCATGTACAGACCTAAGTGAGGCTCTTATCATTTTTGGTAGCTACATGGTAGCTACAAGATTCCATGATATCCATATAGGCTGTGGTCCTTTCAAATCATCACTGAGTTGTGCAAAGTTATGTAAGCCAACACTAATACTTTGTGTTAATGTTTTTTAATAGAAAAATAATATCTGTAGCTGCCTTGTAAATTATGTTTAAAAAATCACATTTTCTTAATCTAGTATACTCATATTTTCTTTTTTTAAAAGGAGACCAGCTCATTCTGTGTGTTTTCTAAGTGTTATTCTTATTTAAGTTTTTTAAAGAATATAAAATGAAGACAATTATCATATGATCTCACTGATATGAGGAATCAGAAACATGACAAAGGATCATAGGGGAAGGGAGGGAAAAATGAAACAAGATGAAACCAGAGAGGGAGACAAATCATAAGAGACTCTTTTTTAAAAAAGATTTTATTTATTTATTTGATAGAGATCACAAGGAGGCAGAGAGGCAGGCAGACAGAGAGAGAGAGGAAGAAGCAGGCTCCCTGCCGAGCAGAGAGCCCCATGTGGGGCTCGATCCCAGGACTCTGGGATCATGACCCAAGCCAAAGGCAGAGTCTTAACCCTCTGAGCCACCCAGGCACCCTTCAGAAGAGACTGAGCCACCCAGGCACCCCTCATAAGTGACTCTTACTCTCAGGAAACAAACCGAGGGTTGCTGGGGGCTCAGGGTGGGGGGGTGCGAAGTATGGGGTGGCTGGGTAATGGACATTGGGGAGAGTATGTGCTATGGTGAGAAAAATAAAATAAAATAAAATTAGGGGCACCTGGGTGGCTCAGTGGGTTAAAACCTCTGCCTTCGGCTTAGGTTATGATCCCAGGGTCCTGGGATCCATCGGGCTCTCTGGTCAGCAGGAAGCCTGCTTCCCCCCCACCTCTCTTTCTGCTTGCCTCTCTGCCTACTTGTGATCTCTCTCTCTGTCTGTCAAATAAATAAATAAAATCTTTAAAAAAATTAAAAAGTCTATAAAATTGTTAAGGTACAAATATATGCAAAGTAAAAAATAGTTTTGCACTGAAAATTGTCAAGCCCATTTAGTACTGATTCGAAATGTGTACATATTTAGATTCCTGATTATTCTTTGTAATTCATCTTTCTGGTCATGGCTATTCTGCATTTGAATATATAAAAAGACCTTAGAAAGTATGATTCTTCTCCATTTTTTTCCATCTCCCCTATTTCCTTCTCTCCTTTCCATCTGGAAAATAGAGGAAAAGAGTCTTACAAAGGTGAATACCTCCAAAGTTTTTTCAATACTTCTTAAAATGTCTCAAAATTTATAACATTTATTTTACAAAGTCCAATTTTGGAAAAATTAAACCCAGATTTATAATGTAATGATCATTTTGTGGTTTTGCAGTGTCTTATTTTTCTTGAAGGTCATTATTATGAAAAAAAAAAGCAGATTTTTAAAGATGTCTAGTTCATATTTGAATTGCGCATTGAATAGACTGCTTTGCATCCAGAGAAAACTGAAAAGCAAGGGGTAACACAACCATAAATTAAGCTTTTTAATCATTGTTATTTTTGTAGTTCCTTCATTTCAACATTTTGAAATCACTAATCACAATATGTCTCCTAAGGCAAGGGAAACAAAAGCAAAAATAAACTATTGGGACTACATCAAAATAAAAGCTTCTGCACAGTGAAGGAAACAATCAACAAAACTAAAAGTCAATCTACAGAATGGGAGAAGATATTTGCAAATGACATATCTGATAAAGGGATATATATGTGTGTGTGTATATATGTGTATATAAATGTATATACATTTATACACATATATATGTGTATATATATATATACACACCCACACACATATATATCCCTTTAAAAAACTCAATACCTCATCCCGATTCATACCAATAAGCCATTCTATGGGATTGAATCTAAAATAAATAAACAATATTTATACAGATGAAAAAAACCCTCAACACCTCAAAAACAAATAATCTAATTAAGAATGGGCAGAAGACATGAACAGACATTTTTCCAAAGAAGACATACATATGGGGGCACCTGGGTGGTTCAGTTGGTTAAGTGTCTGCGTTCAGCTCAGGTCGTGATCTCAGGGTCCTGGGATTGAGCCCTGCCTCAGGCTCCCTGGTCAGCGGGGAGTCTGCTTCTCCTTCTCTCTCCCCTGGCCCCACCCCACCCTGCTCATGTGCTTGTTCTCTTTCTCTCTCTCTCAAATAAATAAGTAAATCTTAAAAAAAAAAAAAAAAGAAGAAGACATACAGATGGCCAACAGACACATGAAAAGATACTCATCATCACTTATCATCAGGAAAATGCAAATCAAAACTATAATGAGGTATCACCTCACACCTGCCAGAATGGCTAAAATAAAAAACAGAGAAATTTTAAGTATTAGCAAGGATGTGGAGAAAAAGGAACCCTAGTGTCCTGTTATAGGGAATGCAAACTGGTATAGCCACTGTGGAAAACAGCATGGAGGTTTTTCAAAAAGTTAAAAATAGAACTACCTCGGGGCGCCTGGGTGGCTCGGTGAGTTAAAGCCTCTGCCTTTGGCTCAGGTCATGATCCCAGGGTCCTGGGATCGAGCCCCACATTGGGCTCTCCGCTCAGCGGGGAGCCTGCTTCCTCCTCTCTCTCTGCCTGCCTCTCTGCTTACCTGTGATCTCTGTCTGTCAAATAAATAGGTAAAATCTTAAAAAAAAAAAAAAGAACTACCTTATGATCCAGCAATCATACTACTGGGCACTGCACTCCTATGTTTATAGCAGAATTATTTACAATAGCCAAGATAAAAAAACAGCCCAAATGTCCCTCAGCTGATTGGATAAAGATGTTATACACAACGTTATATCCATCTCTGGATAAATGTTATACACACACACATACACACACACATGCATGCGTGCAGAGGAATATATTTTTAAAAGATTTTATTTATTTATTTGACAGAAAGAGATCACAAGTAGGCAGAGAGGCAAGCAGAGTCGGTGGGGGGGGGGGGGAAGCAGGCTCCCTGCCGAGCAGAGAGCCCAATGTGGGGCTTGATCCCAGGACCCTGAGATCATGACCTAAGCCGAGGGCAGAGACTTAACCCACTGAGCCAGCCAGGCAGCCCCATGCAGAGGAATATTATCCAGCCATAAAAAAAGAATGGAATTTTGCCATTTGTAACCATGTGGAAGGAGCTAGAGAGTATAATGCTAAGTGAAATAAGTCAGTCAGAGAAAGAAAATACCATATGATTTCACTCATATGTGGAATTTCAGAAATGAAACAAGCAAAGGGAGAAAAATAATAGAGAAGTCAAGAAACATACTCCCAATTATTGAGAACAAACTGATAGTTATCAGATAGGGGATGGGTTAAGGAGTACTCTTGTTGAGAAGAGCACTGGGTGATGTGTGGAATTGTTGATCACTATATTGTACACCTGAAACTAATATAACACTGTATGCTAATTACTGGAATGAAAATAAAAACTTTTTTTGAAAATAAACTTTAAAAAAGTCACTAATCACAGATGCTATGTAGCACCAGGAGTAGATAAGAACTGAAGACTGAAAGGTGAACTCATGGGTGGTAGCATTGCTTGCCCAAATTGTTAAGAGTAACTATCATTTGAGACAATAACACAGAGGACATGGGGAGCTGGAGAGGAGAAGGGAGTTGGGGGAAATTGGAGGGGGAGATGAACCATGAGAGACTGTGGACTCCAAGAGACAATCTGAGGGTTTTGGAGGGGAGGGGTATGGGAGGCTGGGTGAGCCTGGTGGTGGGTATTATAGAGGGTACATATTGGCAAGGAGCACTGGGTGTGGTGCATAAACAATGAATTCAGGAACACTGAAAAGAAATTTAAAAAAATAAATAAAGGCTGTAAAGAGTAACTGTCATTTGTTGAGCCCTCACTGGCAAACCTTGCCCTGAAATTCTTTACAATTTGACCAGAGAATATGGTGCTTCAATATGGCTACATGATTTGGCTATCCAAGATGTCTTGAAAGTAGCTTTGTTTGAGGGAAAGAATATTAACAGAGGCATCTAGAAAGATAGAAAATATGCTCTGGTAGCTATACTCCAAGATAAGCTAGACTGATCCTCATATCTTGGTATTTCCCCTCCTACATTGAATCAGGGCTGATTTTTGTGACAGATTATTATAGAAGTGACAATGTAGGCCTTCTGAGGCTAAACAATAAGAGACAATATAATTTTTGCCATGGCTCCTTCCATCCCTTGCTCTGGGGAAAGGCAGTCACCATGAATGCAAGGACCCCTGAAAATGAACCTTTGTGAAGAGAAACTGAGGCCTCCTGTTAACAGCCAGCACTAACTTGCCATTCATGTAAGTGAGCCACCTTGGAAGCAGGTCTAGGAGCCTCAGTCAAGCCTTCAGATGATTGTAGGCACAACCACCATCTGACTTAACCTCATGAGAATCTCTAAGCTAGAACCAAACAGCCACAGAAACTGTGAGAAATAATAAATGTTACTGTTTGAACCACAAAGTTTGGGGATAATTTGTTTTGCAGAAATAGGTAACTAATGTACACACTAACATTTAAATATTTCTTTTCTCAAAAGATGTCTATACTTTAATTACTAGCTCATTGTTTCCCTGAGATATACTTCCATCTTTTTTTTTGAAGATTTATTTATTTATTTATTTATTTATTTATTTATTTATTTATTTGACAGGGATTACAAGTAGGCAGAGAGGCAAGCAGAGAGAGAGAGAGGAAGGGAAGCAGGCTCCCTGCTGAGCAGAGAGCCTGATGCGGGGCTCAATCCCAGGACCCTGGGATCACAACCTGAGCAGAAGGCAGAGGCTTTCACCCACTGGGCCACCCAGGCACCCCATCCATCTTCTTTTCTTATCACCAATTCTTTTCAAAAGAAGTCCTCTATCTTTTATCTTCTCTGACAAAACTGGTTTTTAGGGGCATACGTCGAAGCATTTTCTTTCCTCCTGAGGAAATATCATTCTCTTTTCTCTATTTCACTAATTATACTAGGTAATTCTGCATATAAAAGGAAAATAAAGGGTATTGCTATAATGAAATAGTTTAGCTCAACAATTCTAACTTTGCATCTAACAGGAGGCAACCTTCAGTGACTCCCCAGTGCCTACAGGATCAAGTTCAAACACCTTGCCCTATGTGATTCAGCCTCCCCCTCTTCTCACCATGTTTTCTACTGCTTTCCTTCACAAGCTCATTGTTGCAGTCAAATTGAACTATGATATTTCTAATTCATGGTTTTGCATCCTAGCTATTAGGTGCATGTAAAACCAAAACAAACAAACAAAAAAAGCAGGGCTTGTGATAAAAGGAATTTGGGAAATGCTGTCTTTTGTAGATTTCTCAGGGAGGTTTACAATGCATTTAGCATATTAAGGGCTCTGAAAAGTCCCACAGTAAAGAAATCTGTTCACCTCAAACAAAACTTTGTTCAACTCAACAAGACTTAGTTGACTAACGTATGAATCAGGATCCAGAACAGAAAACAGCACCTATGCCGGGGAATCAATAAAAGGAATCTGACATGAGAAACTAGATTTTAACATTTTAGAGTAATTCAAAGAGTAACAGTGGGACAGCCCACAGATGAGCAATATGAGGGAGATGCTACCCCCTAGACTTTAGGGATTAAGGGAAGAGGTAGTGCTGCCCAGATTTGATAATATATTTTTTGGTAGATTCTCCAGCCCCAGTTAAGCCTTGTGGTAACAGAAGTTCTAGCTGACATTTTGTCTGATTGCATCTTCATGAGAAAGCCTGAGCCAGAGCCTCATAGCCAAGCCAGGTCTCAGGATTCCTGATCCTGGGAAAGTGTGTGAGATAATAAATAAATATTTGCTGTTTTAAACTGGTGAGTTTCAGAATACTATGTTTCATAGAAGTAGATAATTAATGCAGGTATTGGTACCTAGAAGTATGATTCTCCTGTAACAGAATCCTAAAATGCAGAAGTGACTTTGGAACTGGGGGCTGGACTCTGGAGATAGTGAAAGTCCAAAGTACTTGAGGAAACCATTAATAGAGGTGTCACGATTCAGGTGAAGGCTTGCAAGAAAATGAGGTAATGTTATTTGCTACTAGAGGAAAGGGGATCCTTATTATACAGTGGCAAAAAGTTCAGCAACACTGTTGCCTGCTGTAACTGAAAGGTAGAAAATGTGTCTAATGATCTAGGTGCCAGGCAAAGCTCTCTTCTTGTTGCCTATAGGAACATATGGAGGACAGAAGTAAAATAAAGGAAGAACTTTCAACAAAAAGGAGACTGAATTTGCTGATTTTGAAAATTCTCACCTCTCCAAATAGTAAACAATTCTAACATTAAGATACAGCTTCCGGGGACGCCTGGGTGGCTCAGTTGGTTAAGCGGCTGCCTTCAGCTCAGGTCATGATCCCAGCATCCTGGGATCGAGTCCCACATTGGGCTCCTTGCTCAGCAGGGAGCCTGCTTCTCCCTCTGCCTGCCACTCTGTCTGCCTGTGCTCGCTTGCTCTCTCTCCCTCTCTCTCTGACAAATAAATAAAATAAAATAAAAAAAAAAGAAGATACAGCTTCTGAGCAAAGATCAAGTCCATTGATCTTTGGACCACTGATCAAGTCCACTGGGCATTGCCAGTAAAACACAGTCTAAAGATGAAGCAATGGTGTGGGAGTAAAATCTTTTGTCAGATTCTCAAAAAGATTTAAGGTTGTGTGTCAGAGTGCTATTCTGTTCAGATAAAATGTCCTCTTAAGGAGATTAAAGGTATGTCTCACAATAAAATGATAAAGCATCTAGGAAGCCTAAAGTCATTATCCTTCAGCCATCTCATCAGAAAGATATTTGTTGGTGTATCTTTTGTCCAATTGGTGTGAATCCAGTAAGATTCACAGAAAACTCATAAAATGTTTAAAGGAAGTGTATATGCAGAAGCATTCTCATCTTGGACCAAAACAGATAAAGATAGTACACAATGAAAAAAGGCCTTTAGTCTCTCAAAGTTCTACTCCTCAGCTGTAAACATGGGCTATCTTTCATGAAAAAGGGAGAATGACTCAGAAGTCAGAACCAAGACCCCAGAACATGAAGCTCAGAGTCAGGGAGAATTATTCTGAGACCTTGAGACTTAATCAAGGAACTTTCAACATTTGCTCAGCTGGATTTAGGGATTACAATGGACAAGTGACTCCTCTGTGCCTGCCATTTCCCCTCTTTTTAAGCAGGAATATCTATAGCAATTACACTATTATGCCTGTCTCTCCATTGTATGTTGGGTGAATGTAGGACAGATAATATTGCTTTAGCTTCTATGGGGGAGAGGGACTGTATTCAAGGAGCTATATTTAAGGAACCATACTCAGGGAGCCTTAGCTGTCCTGGGACTTGATTTAGATGATGACACACTGACTTCAAGCTACTGCTATAAGAGACTTTTGGTGACTTTGGGAGAAAGTAAATATACTTTACATGTGAGAGGGATATGAATCATTGGGGACCACAGGATTTACTCTGGTAACTAGCCTCCAAGAGAGCCCTCATATCCTTGCCTGTTGGTATTCATAGCCTTGTGTGTGTCCCTTCCACACTCTATCACAGTTAGTCTGTGTTACCAGTAGCATGTGACAGAAGTGATGGTTTGTTAGTTCTGAGATTAGTGTATTAAAAAGACTGCAGCTTCTGTTCTGGTATCTCTATCTCTTGGGTAGCTTCCTGTTGGAGAAACAAGTTGCCATGTTGTATGCAGCTGTGAGGAGGCCACCTGGCAGAATACCGAAGTCTCTGGCCAATGGTCAGCTAGGAGCTGTATCCTGCCAACAACCGTGTGAATGAACTTGGAAATGAACTCTGCAGCCCTACTCTGGCCTTGAGACAACTGGAGCCCCAGCCAAATCTTGACTGCAACCTCATGTGAGACCTTGAGCCAGAATCACCTGGCTAAGTCACTCTCAGATTACTAAACCTCAGGAATTGTGAGACATAATAAAATTTTTGTTGTTTTAAGCTGTGAAGTTTCAAGGTAACATGCATCAGTAGATAAGAAACACACATCACAAAGGGGATGCAGACACTATTGGAGATACTTTCTGAAGTACAGGGAGAAGGAAAGATCTACCCTGCCCATGGTTCCTCATCTGCTGCCCTTGCCTTCAGTGGCCAAACCCAACCACAAAGAAATTGATAAGAGAGCCTGAGAAATGTCATTTGTAAGGAGCAACTTCTTGAAATACAAAACATGGCAGCAGGAGAGAAGGAAATCAATTTGAGAACAAATAGGCCACTTACCAGCACAACCAAAAACGCTGTTTACCTGGAATTTCCAATATTCTTCAGAACCTTGTTTTCAAAGTCTACTTTGGGAAATAGTGGCCTAAATTGCTCTTTCCCAAATCTCTGCAAGTCCAAATCTTATACATAAATTATTATCCATAAATACAAAGTTTTACTCCACTAACCTCTTGTTTCCCATTACTTGGGGTAACCCCATCTTCTTTAGATTCCATAATATTTTATCTACACCCATTTTTGGCATTTTTAAACCCAACTTACAGTTATTTTACATATCTTACTGTCTGAGGATTAATAAGCTTCTTCAGATTCAGATCTATTTCTTTTTCTTTTTAAAGATTTTATTTATTTATTTGACAGAGAGAGCGATCACAAGTAGGCAGAGAGGCAGGCAGAGAGAGAGGGAGAAGCAGGCACCCCGCTGAGCAGAGAACCTGACTCTGGCCTGGATCCCAGGACCCTGAGATCATGACCTGAGCTGAAGGCAGAGATTTAACCCATCGAGCCACCCAGGCACCCCCAGATCTATTTCTGATGCACTGTTGCATATTGCCTTATCATGGCACCTATCTCAGAATGCTGCTTATAGTAAATATCAATAGGTGTTAATTGAATGAATGAGCGGATGAATGGATGTCAAAGCTAGTGGTAGAAATGGTACGAAGCTATTACCTTCCTCTATGTTACTATTAAATCCCTTACATACATGTAAGTCCTGTATGGTAGAAATAAGAGATTCTAGAATAATATTCCTATTTTATTGGCTCATTACCTCTTTAGAATTCCTGTGAACTTTTTCTTGGGGGAAGGGAACAATAAAATTGCAAACCAGTTTATATCTGGGTAGGAATAATTATCCTGTGAGATCAAAGTCCTGTCTGGAACTTTTTAGCAGGAGGAGAAGGTTCAGAGAACTGTGCTTGTCTCCTCTCTCAACATTGGCTGCTATTCTGAGAAAAATCATCTGCTTAGTAAGAAAGAAATGCTCAGCATTTTGCAAAAGCAATTTTCTCTACTTCCCTATCTTCCTTGCTGATGCCTTAATAGAGGGAATAAATGTGAAGCAGGAAGGATGTTTCTTTTCTTTCTTTCTCTCTCTCTCTCTCTTTCTTTCTTTCTCTCTCTCTCTCTTTCTTTCTTTCTTTCTCTCTCTCTCTCTTTCTTTCTTTCAGGGGTGAGGGAGGGGCAGAGGGAGAGAATCTTAAGCTGCCTCACACCCACCCTGGAGCCTTGTGTGGGGCTTGACCTCCAGGGGCTCAATCTCACTTTTTTTGTTTTTAAGATTTTATTTATTTATTTATTTATTTGAGAGCGAGAGAGATAGTGAGAGAGCAAGAGAGAGAGAGAGCATGAGCAGGGAAGAGGGAGAAGCAGGGAGCCTGATGTGGGGCGTGATCCCAGGATCCTGGGGTCATGACCCGAGCCAAAGGCAGACTCTTAACCGATTGAGCCACCCACATGCCCCTCAATCTCTCTTTAGATAAGCCCCTCTTAATTAGCTCAGGCTCTTCACTTCCTGCCTGGATTTTCATAATGCCCCCAACAAGTATCCTGGCATCTTACTTCTAAAAACAAATCTTAGCTCGGTACTGTCATATTTAAATTTCTTCAGTGGCAGGGTGCCTGGGTGGCTCAGTGGGTTAAAGCCTCTGCCTTTGGCTTGGGTCATGATCCCAGGGTCCTGGAATGGTGCCCCGAGTTGGGCTCTTGGCTCAGCAGGAAGCCTGCTTCCCTTCCTCTCTCCTTGCTCAAATACATAAATAAAATCTTTAAAAAAAATAAATTTCTTCAATGGTTACTCATTCTCTTCTGATGAAATCTTTTCTTACCAACATCAATCTTTCCAGTCATTATCCACTCCCCAACCACCTCCCCAACTCTTCCTTCTGTCCCTCTCCTTCCTCTTTCACCTGAATCTTTTCCTGGCTCAACTCAACTCATCCTTCAAGATTCAGTTTCAGCTGTCCCTACAGGAAGTTTCTTTGAGCCCCTCCCTATGAATTAGGCTTCATTAGTATACTTTCATAGACCTTGGGCAAGCTGTTCTCTAAACCTCAGTATCCCAATCTAGAAAAGTGGGATAATACAGTACTTACCTCAGAAGGTTATGGAAAGGATAATAGATAATTTATGCAAAATACTTAACACGGTGCCTGACATATATTAAGTGTTACATATTAGGTGTTAAATCATAGCAATTATTTAATCAAATCTCTTCATAATTGAGAAAACTGAGATCCGGGGCAGTCAAACGACCAGCTCAAGTAGCATAAAGATGGAGGAAGGGGGTATCAGATTTGCTTACGAGGGGTTACAAACCAAATTTCAAAGTGAGGAAATTAGGGGGAATTGACTTCAAATTTATTATTAGAATAAAATATCGAGAAACTTGAGTTTGAGAGTAGATGCTACACTACTAAGAAAAATGGCAAGTCAGGCCAACTTTTAAGACAGTTTAGGATATTTGACACTTAGAACTGAAACATTTTCTTAATTGGCTCAACTTGCTAATTTACTTTGTTTATTTCTATATTCAACAAAGTAGTGTCTGTGCATTCACTCAGCTTTTTTAAAAAAAATTGAATTAAGTACAACATGAAACCATTAAGATGACCTTAAGAAAATCAGTATTGTCCCCAGGCTCAAGACCATTCACTCCACAGCTTAACTGGTCCTTAACTCGCAGCTTTTGTAGACGTGTGTTATCCAACACAGTAGCTACTAAACTCGTGTCGCTATTGGGCACTTGAAATAAGTCGGGTGCTCAACCGACAGCCACCAGGGACCCCATTTCAATAATTTTTTATATTGATTACATGTGAAATAATAATAATAATTCTGTTATATTGGGATAAATAAATAATTAAAATTAATTTCACCTATTTATTTTTTATCTTTTTTAATGTGGCTACTGAAAATTTTTAAATTACTTTTTTAGTTAATGTTGTATTTCCACTGGATAGCTCTGTTCTAGAGCCTGTGATTTTTCAGAACAGGTGGGGAACATTAGTCCTAAGGTCAAACTTTGCTCTTTCATGGACTATCTCTGCTTAGATGATGTAACTGTCACCCTTCCTGGAGGCCAGGCACATCCACTATCCCATTCAGAGCGGAGTCCTTAAAAGGGTAGAGGGGTTAAAGAACAATTTTAAATGTAGATCATTGAACAAACAAATGTAGTTTCAGAGAGTCAAAGACAACAGGTGATTATTGTCCAAGGCAATGTCTAACATTCACCTTAACGTTCCTGATTGGCTCTCCTATTTTACTTAGATTATCTCTTTTAATTGCTACAACTCTAACATTTAGGTGCTAATTTTGCACACGTATTTTACTAATGAGAAATTGGAAGTTAGGGAGTTAGCAGGCAATGATGTGGAGTTTTGATCTTAGTTGGTCCAACTATCCAATTGCCATATCTAGCAAGATTATGTGCTCCTTTTATGTCCTATGCCTTGTCTATACATGACCAGACACGCATACTAGATAGTAAGTAAAATGTGTATATACTATAAGTAAGTATATACTATAAGTAAGTAAAACGTGTATATACTATAACTTCAGCTGTGTGGGGATATATTTATGGAAATATATATTATTTACACATATAAATATATTACATATATTATATATAGTATATATACAGTACATATTATATATAACTTATATATCATATGAATTATACTACATTATATTATATGAATATATTCATGTAATATATATGGAAAAGTCTGGAAAGAAAAAAATCAGAACGTTAAGAGATGGTTGATTATGAATGATGACATGGGCATTTTAAAAATAATGTGCGTTTAAATGTTTTTCCTCTTTATACTTTGTTGCATCTTCCAAATAGAAGATACTTTTTTGTATCTCTTTTTGACAATGTGTGTATACTGTTTTAATTTATTTCCATTACTTTTAAAATTGCACAAAATAACGCTTAAGAGAAGGTAGGTGGTTTACTGGCATGTTCTCTGCGTGCTAACATTGATCTTTTCTCTTCTCCCCGTGATGTTTCCATTCCTCTCACGTTTGGTGTCCTTTTCCTCCACTTGCTTCTCCATTCTCTCTCTCTCAATTTCTCTCTTTTGCTTTTTCATCTCTCTCTTTCTGTCTTGCTCCTTTCATGATCTTCTCTGAGATGTTTTCCCCCTGGGTCTTCTTCCCTTTTCTCCTATCTCTCTCTTCTTTTCGAGAAGACTGATAGTCTAAAGAAAGGTCAAATGTTACTTTGCACCTGGCAGGTTTCAGGAGATTCTAGTTGCCTCTGGAAGTCCTGAGGAAGGTTCTCAAGTTGGGGGCTGAGCAGTGGAGGGCAAGACTTCTAAAGAGGAGGGATATGTTTTAGATAAAAGGTGGGGGAGGATATTTCAGAGTGACAGAAGCAGTGGGAACAAAGGTCTGAGGATTCTATCAGGCCAAGAGAGATGAGGAGAGGGGTCTTACCTTATGGGGTCTGAGGATTGCTGTCTCCTGGTGCTGGCTTTCAGAAAGGATATGGACTTCAACTGATTTGAGCTCCTGGATTAAATTAGTCTTGGTTGTATAACTGACTTTGATATGTGGCCTTTGGATCTGAATTGGGCTTAATAAGATTTAACTGCTTCAAAGGGCTTTGTAAGAATTCATTTTATCCTTGAAATCTGATTTCAAATGCTACCTACTTTAAGACACCTTCTCTGATTTTGGTGCTCCTCCCGCAGAGCTCTTATTGTGCCCTAGTTGATACATACCTTGTTCAAGCAATTATCTCCATTGTATTTTATCTTATTCTGTTGGAAATGTTTCCTTTATTGCCTTTCTTCAGGAATCTTGAGGGACAGGCAGGTATCTTATTCATATTTGCATCCCAGGCCTACCAAAGACCAGGAACACACTCAGTTGCGCACGCAAGTGCTCAATAATGATTTTTGAAAGTATTTTAATAGCTAACATTAATAAGCAAGCCTTATACCTACACTGTTTCATTCATCAGACACTTTAGGAGAAAAGTACTTTTATTATCCTCATTTTACAATAAGAAAACTGAGAGAGAAATTAATTTCATTTGGGACTAAATTTTACTTTGAAACCAATGAAACAGTGGCAGAACTTTTTCTACAGGCTTTGGGCTTCAAGATTTGGGCTCTTAATCATCATGGATGAATGAATGGGTGGATGAGGAACGCTTTTCATCCCATGGCTGAAGAGGTGACCTGGAAGAGTCTGTCATTTATATTACAAAGGCAATTATGATGCCAAGTTATGGTAAATCCTAACTCACTAATGTTTCTAACTTTTAAATCACCTTTACTTTTACCTCTCTCCTTTCTCCCCTTACCTCCTTCCTTTCCTGCTGTCTCTCTCTCCTCCCCAAAACTCTCAGGGAAAATGTTTGAACTCATATACTGAAGTGTAATCTAGTGTTTTATAGGAAAGGGAAGTAACATTTGGTTCCCACTTCTTACCATTCATTCATTTGCAAATTTACAAATACCAAACACCTACTGTGTGCTAGTAACCTTTTTTTAAGCACTAGAGATATAGCTGTAAGCAAAACAAGGTTCTGATTCTAAGGGACATTACACTAGTGGCACTTTACATCCACTGGTTCAATTCCTCACAATAATCTTATGAGGTAACGAAGACAACAATGATAGATAACTCTTAGCAATGCATATCTGTGTCAGGCACTGGGCTACGTGCTTTATTTGTATTAACTCAGTTATCACAACACTCCTATGAGATGGGGGTATGTTTTTCCCATTTTACAAATGAGGAAACTGAGACACAGAACTGACGCACTCAAGGTTTGAATCCGAGCAAGTGTAACCTAGGCTTGTAACCATAAGGCTATATTGTTTCTCATACATTTCTTTCTTTATCTCACAACTTTTAAGTGCTCAAGTTCTGTCTCAGATCGTCTGACTCCCAAGCTCAGGGGTTTGCGAGTGAAAATGCCTGGGAATTTTTGCAACACTTTCTCTTCCGACGAAATCAAACTGATTTCCACGTAATTCTCCGATTTCTGTTATGAACCCTCTTTGCCCTGTAAATTCCCCGGCAAGGAGAACGGGCCTAGGACGGGGTCATCTTACACTGGCTGGGGCACCCAGCAGATGGCGCTATCTTAGTAGCCGCCGGCTGGCTGTCCGGTCCCCAGGGCTCACCGCCTCCGCCGAAAGCTTCCCGGCCCTCTCTCAGTCCCCTCTCTCTCCTCCTCCCCACGGAGCCCAGGCCCACGTGACCTCAAGGCGGCCAATGGGCGAGCAGAGAGGGCGAGCTGGTCCCTGTGGCCGCCATTAAAGCGAAGGGAAAACCCGTGAATTCGGATTAAAGGGGGAAAAACACCGCCCGCTGGGCCCACAAAATGGGGGAGACTACGGCGTCCGGGCGGTGAGGCCGCAGTAGAGCAGACATTAGGCCAGCTTGGCCCAGGGACGACACGAAGACATAACCAGAGAATGGTCTGAGCCCGCAGACGCCGCCACCACCTCCGGCACTGAGGAGATTCTGGGCTTAAGGACATCGCCGCTGCCGGGCCGGGGGCCTGGGCTTCTCTCCCGGTTCTTGCCCTTCCTGCCCCTTTCCGGGCGCTTCCCCGAGCGGGAGAACCCTCCAGGGTTTGGGCTCTGCCCTCTCGGACTCGATTTTAATTATTTATTGTGTAATTTATTAATTTTTCTTGTGGAAGGGGCACATATCTTCTCTGTCGCCCAGAGAGGGACGAGCATCCGCGGGCTCCGCGGCGGCCGCAGTCCGGCCCGCGGGGCAAGCGCGGCGCGGCCCTCCCGCCGGCCCTGGGCCCCGGGCGGCTAGGTGCCGGCCGGGCAGCAGGGGCTGCTCGCGGCGGCGGGGGGGTGGGTGGGGAGGGCGGGCGGCCCGGCGGCCTCCTCTTCCACCGCTCCCCCAACCACCACCCCCCCGCCCTCCCCGGTGTCTGTGTTTCTCTCTCTGGTCGGAGGCGGCGGTAATGGCGGATGGTGGGTTGTGGCGCCGGCGGCGGCTGCTGTGAGGGACGATGAGTTCCTCCTTCGTGCCGAACGGGGCCAGCCTGGAAGATTGTCACTGTAACCTCTTCTGCCTGGTGAGTGCAGGGGCCGCGGGCGGGGGCCGCGGCGAGCGGGGCGGTGGGGGAGGGGGCCGCGAGGTGCGCCCTTGGGCCGTGGGGGAGGGGGTCCGGGTCTGATCCAGATGCCGGAGTCCCTAGGCTAGGCCCAGCCGGAGCCGGCGCGGCGGCCGAGCTCCGCACCAACCCGGTGAAACACGTTCGTTCACCCACCATCCTAGGCTCTGGTTAAGGAGTGCAGGCTTTTTTTTTTTTTTTTTTTTTCTTGTTTCCGACTCTTCCTCACCGTAGTCTTGTCTTCAACTTGTGCTCCTATCTTGCAGGACAGTCACATTTTCCTCTGTGTTTCTTGCTTAACTATTGCTTTTCTCCTTATTGACCATGTATCCCTTCTTAACACTTTCCATTATTGCCCATTCTCCCAGTGCCTTTATGCCTCACTCTGGTAATTTGGTTTCCCCCAATAAACAGGACACCGGAACTTATGTACTAAAAATCTCTTCGTTTTACATTTTCTAATGAGTCGAACTAACGGAAGATTAGTTTCTCCCTTAGATGACTTAAGATCTCTCTGTGAAAATCAGTAGATACCATTTCATTTGTTTTCTCTTTAAACTTTGAGGACAGTTTGCCATTTTGACAATTTCTAGCCATCTTGCTTTTATTAGAACATTATGTTTGTGTGAGTGAAACGGGCTAATGGAGGTTCTATGGTTTTGCACTAACTTTTACTATTATCATTACTTTTTTGTATTTGTTTTGCTTGCATTTTTAGAGTGCTTTGAGCAGGCTGCTCCTCGTTTTATTGAAAACTCTAGGGAAGCTGGATGCAGGAATGACAATTGTATAGGTTGGCCCAGTTCTGGGAACAGCCACAGTTAAGACTTTGAAAACTACCAACTGTTGCAAATATTTAGTCCTCTGTTGGACTGTAGCTTAGCTCCCTTCATGATTTAAAGTTTCATTGACTTTCTTTTTTCATTTTTTGTGTGCTAGGAGAAATACTAAGAGGGTATGTGATAGGTAAGTGAACTGAGTGGGCGGAGCATAACTAGTTGGCAAGTGTAAACTGCCAGTCATGTATCAGCAGTTTCATTTTTGGCACCTTATGCTTTGCACCTCTAAGTTAAAGAATTATTGAATTTCTTCTCTTGAATTTCTTTCACCGTGCCAAATTGAGATTTTTAATGCCGTCTCTTAGAAAATGTTTTCTTGTATAGTGTCCATTAATCAGCATCTCTTCAGATACAGTAAAACATAACAGCAGGTTTTACATTTGTCTTCTTTGACTCTGTCTATTTTTGGTACTTTTAAGATCAAGTTCTTTGAAAGTAGATTAGTACAAATCTGACAGTTCTTCGTGAGCACCTATTTCACTTTTCCTAAAAGGGATATGTGAAGAACTAACAATTTTTTCAGTTATAGTTCATATTTCTTTCCATTGGAGCCATCACTTCTATACACATGAAATGATGAGTCTTTTTTTTTTTTTTTTAAGATTTTATTTATTTGACAGATCACAAGTAGGCAGAGAGGCAGGCTCAGAGAGAGAAGGGAAAGCAGGCTCCCTGCCGAGCAGAGAGCCCTATATGGGGCTCCATCCCAGGACCCTGAGATCATGACCCTAGCCGAAGGCAGAGGCTTAACCCAGTGAGCCACCCAGGCGCCCTGAAATGATGAGTCTTTAAAAATTAATTTTCTGTTACACGTTTGACACCAGGGAATAAACATGACCAGTTGGAACAGAACTTAGAGGAAATGTTTACTAAGTGTGCTGTATTAAAGTACATGTTTATATTTAACATTGTTAAGTTTTTATTTATTTTTTGGGGGGACACATTTATTGTTATTCAGTGACATGTCGGTGTTAATATTTTGCCTGTTGAATGATCAGATCAAAGAATCATTTTTTTGGTCAACTGCTTTAATATCTTAAGTATATATTGAAAAATTGTAACGTCTCAATGAAATAAGGAGCTTTAAGAGAAAGTACTATTGACTTTGAATGAATATGCAGTAATAATCATGCTTTCTTTTCTTTAGGCTGACTTGACGGGAATTAAATGGAAAAGATATGTATGGCAAGGCCCAACTTCTGCCCCTATTCTGTTTCCGGTGACAGAGGAAGACCCCATTTTGAGCAGTTTTAGTCGCTGCCTTAAGGCAGATGTACTTGGTGTTTGGCGGCGAGATCAAAGACCTGGAAGAAGAGAATTGTGGATATTTTGGTGGGGTGAAGACCCCAATTTTGCTGACCTTATTCACCATGACTTGTCAGGTGAAAGCAACTTATTTCTTTTTTTTTTAAAGATTTTATTTATTTATTTGACAGAGAGAGCACAAGTAGGGGGAGCAGCAGGCAGGGGGAGAAGCAGGTTCCCTGCCAAGCAAAGAGCCCAATGCAGAACTTGATCCCAAGACTTTGAGATCATGACCTGAGCTGAAGGCAGGCAGAAGCTTAATGGCCTGAGTCACCCAGGCGTCCTACAACTTATCATTTCTAACTAATGATATATAGCAACATTATATACTTTTCCTAAAAATCATTTATATTACAAATTATGATTTTTTTTTTCTGTGAAACACTGTTAGGTGTCAAGCCAGATAAAAATTTAGCTTACTGTTATATTTCACTGTGGTTGTTTTATTTTATGTAAATTTATCCATTTTATGGCAGGGTTTAGCCTTGAATAATTGTTCTTTCACCACCCAGCTTCCTTGTGAATTTCTTGCAGACAGGGAAGGTATGTTATCTAAGAAAAATGGAATGGGGAAGCATAAAGTTCCTAACAAAGTCATTTGCAGGCGCCTGTAATTCACCATTTGAATCCATTCTACCACTGTTCTCTCCTGTATGAATATGCAGAGAGTTGTAGGAGTATCTAGAAACGTAACTTTCTCTTGTGTTTTTTCAAGTTATATATTTTGTTGTTAATTATGGTATTAACATATGAAAGCATATGTTAATTTTGTTATTTTTTTGAGAGTGATTCTTTTAGATATTGTTCCTTCAAAGACTCACCAAAATGAGACTAGTGCCAACTTGTTTAGCTTTTATAGGACATGGAATCATACTCTGTAAAGTTACACAGAAATGATTTTATTATGAACCTATTAGCAAGACTATTTAGGACCAAATACTACTGTAGAACGAGAATATCTCTTCATGTAGTCAGTGAAGCTTGTGCTTGCTTTAGATTCTTAAGAGGCAATGTTAACTGAATCTCAGGATAGGAATATAAATGATTAGTTATTTGCTGCAAGGTACCGTGGACTTCAGCAAGATGTTTGGTAATGATTCTTGCTTGACAGGTAAATTTTGGATTTTTAGATAACTAAAAAAAAAAGCATTCGTACTTGAAATTGAGTACTCTGAAGTTTCTGTTGTTGTCCATTTGACTTATAAGACCTATTTTATTTTTGGATATAATGTAATCCAGATGACGGTCTTAAGACATTAAGAACACTAATGTTTCTGTAGAAATATATGTGTTACATTTGTTTTGATAGTTCCTTTTACCTTCTAACGAACAAAGCCTTTGGTGCTAATGTTTATTTTTGAGAGTGATTATAATTCTTTTATGATAAATGCTTTCTAGCTTTTCTGGCTTTCCTAAGAAAATCTCTGCTGGAGATATTAGTCCTTCCTTCTGAATATGGTCTGAGTATGCAGTGTAGTTCTAAATATGTACAATGATGTCTTCACATATGTATGTGTATGTATAAATATATGTGTATGCACACACACGTGTCAGGATATGAAATTTCTCTATTAAGCTTGCAGGCTTCCTTTTTCCTCCCATTGACTTTGGTATAGTGGAATTATTTTATTCTTTATTTTAAGTGGTCATAAAGACCTTAACTAAAATGTTTGGAGACTGTTTTAATGTTACTGATAAACTATGCATTATATAAACTAGTTGATAACTATATACTATATGAACTGTAATGCTGTCTTGGGGATTTCAATATTGATAAAGTTGGCAGAGCATTTGAACAGACCATTTTCCCTCCAGATTTCATGTAATACATTTTGTAGAATCAAAGATAATTTTAACAGATGTGTAGTATTTAGTTTTACTGTAGTAGGACTGTTCTTTTCAAAGCCTATTAAAATTAAATGTGAGCTGTCTTGATATATATTAAAACACTGTGGATTTCCCCCCCTAACTTATGAATTAAATATGTTTTCTCCTAAAACTGGGTTACAGTTTAAAAAATTGCTTCCGTGGTTTAACTTTGCTTTTTTTGCATAATTTTAAAAAATGGTAATACCTGTAGTTTGAAATATTGATCTTGAATGTGAATGAATATAATTTTGGAAGATTAGGTTTTAATTGTTAGATTTTGCTGAATGCCATTGAATGATAATTAACTTTAAAAACCTTATCAGAGTGAAAGAATTGAAGTAGCAAAGCAAAATATATTAGGAATAGTATATATAATCGTAATTACCGTTTCAAAGCCTGTTCTGTACTGTTTTAAACAATGTGTATAGTCAGTAGTATTTATGTAATGTTTTAGCTTTTTTCCTCCCTAACTTGTCATTTACTTTAGAATGTTGTTACTTATATCAGATCTATTTTAAAGAATAATAAGGTCTTTTCAGATGGAGTATATTTGTCTCACCCTTTTCTTTGCTCCAGGGATACCGTCTGCCTCCCTTTTGGGATAATTAGTCTGCCTCTGTCTCTCTAGCTAACCCCTTTTTCATTTCTTCCCATCTGTGGCACTCTATTCCCTTCTTTTAAGCTCCCCTGAGAAGAGAGCAGCTGGACAGTAGGGGTGGCATCAGCTGCAGGAAGCAATCCTGAATTCCAAGTGGAGGTGTAGCACTGAGGAAAGGGGAACCGGAAGGACCCAGGTGGTAACTAAAAAGCTGGTTAATTTAGTTTGAGCTTGCTTTTTGCAGGCACAGGCAGTGCCCTTCTGTTTGGCAGCACCTACCACATCTTGTTACTGAAATGTTTGTGATTATGGTGTTATTTCCCTTCTTGATGAGGGAAAGAGGGAACGCATTCTATTTTGCAAAGATTAGAATTCTGTTTTTCTTATTAACTGAAATATCCAGTAATAAAAGTATAGAATTGCCTTTGCTCAGCCCCTTTTTTCTTTCATGTCCCCTATAGTGTATTTTAAAAAATAAACTTTTAATTTTAAAAGTTTTAGATTTACACAGAATTTGTGAAGATAGTATAGTGAGTTTCTGTATAACCCTCACCCAGCTTCTTTTATTGTTACTACCATATATTGTGTACATTTTGCACAATTAATGAACCAGTATTGATATGCTGTTATTAAGTAAAGCCTGTACTTTATTTGGATTTCCTTTATTTTTACCCAGAGTTCTTTTTCTATCCTATGTTCTCATCCAGCATACTACATTTACTTGTGGTGTCTCCTTAGGCTATTCCAGATTGTGATATTTTCTGACACTTGCCTTGTTTTGATGATCCTTGATAGTTTTGAAGAGTCTAAACAGGTTCTTTAGTGCATTTTAAATTTTGCCTGTCTTAATATCATGTGGCATGTGTTTCGGTCATTTTCATTTCAAGTGTAGATGAGGTATAGAAACAATGTAAACTTAACCTTATTGCTAATTGGTGAAAATCTGTTAACAGCAAACCAAATCTAATTTGATACATACTTTAAACCTCTTATAACTTGTTTTGTAGCAGTAGTAGTCAGTACTGTTTAGTAATTTGCAAAGACCTAACGATTTTTGTTTTAGAAGTTTTGTTAACTAGTAATAGCTTAACTATGACATTCTAGGGAGAGATTTGTTCAGAATATCCCTTGAATCCCAAAGCCAAAAACTTATTTTTTTAAACTTTTTGCTTTGCTTCCTCTAAGAGAATGGTTAGTTGAATCAATACCATTATGTTTTGTAGAAGAAGGATTAGGGAACAAAACTCTGATTATAGCTTTTTAAATTTTATTTATTTATGCATATTTTTTAATTTAAAATTTGTGGCAGACCTCATTTAGTGGTTGTATGTTAGAGGTATAAAATCGGTGCTGGGAAAGTTTTAACTTAATTCCTCTGGTCATAAGTCTCTGTATAATAGATAGGACTGATTGGTTCTTTTAAGTGTACTATTAGTTTTCATCAAAGCAAGATTCTTTTTTAATGTGTCCTTGAACAAGAAGAGTTTTCTGGGTATTTTTCTTTTGTGCCTTAACCTTTCTGGAATTTTATTGCTGTCATTATTGGCTTTTAGTCCTCCCCTTAAAATAAAAATAAAAACTACTCCCTCTCATGAGGTTGCATCTTTAAAAAAAAAATTATAGCAAGCTAGACTGTGATGAGACTCTTTGAGAAAACTGATACCTTGAGAACTAAAAAAACAGACTCAGGCAGGGCTAAAAATATTTGTTATTTTTTCTAGCTCCTGTGGTGTATATATGGGATTTTAGTAACTTGTCCAAATACTTTCATTATACCAGAATTTCATCATAATACTTTTAAACTAAATGGACCATTGGTTGCTCTTAGAATTTAATTTTAGATTCTTTTATTGAAGGATGTTAATTATAGTGGAATTTTAACCTTAAGTGGCAGCTTTAAGAGGATTGAGAAACAGATAAACAGCAGCCAAGTATAGGAATCTAGTGTCAGCCAAATTAAAAAAAAAATTGTTATGTGCCCCAGCTGGCCTAAAGGGAGTTAATTCATTTCTATCTTCTGTTCCACAGTTTACTTGTGACCCAACTTTTTGTATTATCTAGTCTTCTAGGGACAATTTTGCTTGCCATATTTCTTCTATGTACTGCCCATTTTGAGCAAAAACATACATCTTTTAAATTTTCAAATCAAAGATAATTATTTTATCAACATATATTCAGGGGATTTTTAAACCAGAGGTTTTCAGGTTTTGCCATAGATCAGTGGTGCTGCCAGCTTAACGCTCTGAGT
The DNA here is from genome assembly GCA_004024625.1 of Mellivora capensis. Taxonomy (NCBI): domain Eukaryota; kingdom Metazoa; phylum Chordata; class Mammalia; order Carnivora; family Mustelidae; genus Mellivora; species Mellivora capensis. The sequence continues at coordinate 110,063 of PISX010000515.1, forward strand.
AATAGCTGTTGAATGAATGGCTTTGAAAGAGCAATTATTATTTAAGACAAACACTGATTTAGATATTTAAACATTTCTCTTTATTCTCTGAGGAAATTCATGGTATTTTCTATAATTTTTGACCCATTCATTATTCATTAGTATATGTTGTATTTTAAAAGCTTGGCAGAATCATTTAGGAAAAGATACCTTTCTTACTGATTTATTACTGTGGAGATATTTAAAGATGTCAGTTCTGAGAAAAATGTTGAATGTGAGTACTGGGTGTATCAGCTTTTTTGTTTTTTCATTTTTTTTCCCCACTCAGAATTATTTTGTTGACCTATCACATAGTTTGTGTCATCACTATAATCTGTATGCTTAGGAAGATTTTTACGGTAATCAAATTTAGCATTTGAACTTTTGTATTGTCTTCTTCAAATATTTTGTAAAAAATTTTCAGCTAATGACGAAGAGTTCTAATGCCAAGAGTTCTAATGGAAAAGTACTATGAACAAAATTGAATCTATTATCTTTGGGGATACAGAGACAAGAGGAGAAAAACATTTATTTAAATGCATTAAGTAGACTTTTTCCATTAGGCTATGGTTGATTAAATTCAGAAGAGCTAGGTAAAGATTTGCCATGTGTTCTGTCTATTCTGTTCTCTGTTATAATACTGATGTTGAAATTTAGGGACTGGTTTTAATTAGTGTAAGAGGTGCATATCACTGTTCTGGGTGTGTTGATTGTACCATTTCACTTTTCATATCTGAATACACATGTAGAGAAGTACTTTTGCTATGCTTATTATAACATCAGGATATTAGAAGCTTGGCTGAGGTAGGCTCTTATTTCTAGGTGACCTCCCCAGCCCCCCCACACACCAAGAACAAAACAAAAAAATCTTCAGGCTTTTCGTTGAATGTTATTAGGACTTATTTCCTCAGCAGGGAAAAATGAAATTGTTGCTTAGTGTAATAGTTGCTTAGTTACTTGCTATAGGTGAAGATATCAGATATTTGTTGGCTTAGAAAACCCTGACAGGTGGTCCCTTCTTCGTTTTATGCATAACTCCCATTTAGTGTTAATGAAAATTGTGGGTGTTTGAGGGCATAATGTAAAATGAGGATTAAGTTAACCTAAATTTCTCTAGATAAAAGCATTAAATTCACCTGATTCCTTAGATAAACTTTAGAGCAATGAGGGAGAAATGCTTGAATATTAGTACTGACTGAATTTTTAAATTATATTTAGTATTCTTAAACTTTTAACTTCAGGTTTAGCTGAGATAGACTTTTAAAATAAAAATCTTCAGAATTTATGTAAAAAATGTATGTAAGTTACTGTATTACAGACTTTTATTATTCCAAAGACTTTTTTATCTACTCTTTGTGGGAAGAAGACAGATTCATTCTCAAGTTTTGAATGAATAATTTTCTGATATTCGAAGTTTATAGCAACTGAACAACTTTGATATGTAATGGTAACAACTCTGTGTCTTGGATATTTGTGGCTTTAAAACTTAAAACTAGTTAAAAATGTTTTGGCAAAGTTTTCTTGTGTAGGACAAATGTTATAACCATTGTACTTCTCAGAAGATAAGGAGTTTTGAGGTAAAGAGCTCATAAAGATAAAAATAAAGTATACTTAATAGATTACAAAGAAGTGAAGAACTGGGAGATATTCCCAGCATAACTGGAAATTAAAAGCATGTGTGTTTTTGATCAAATCACAATTTGAGGTAAAACTCTTAATGTGACTAATTTTGAAATGACAGAATCTGATTAGGCTGAAAGCAGATTAAGATTATTTTTTCTCAGTAACTCACAAATACACTTGTGATCTAGACCCTGAAATAATTAAAGTGAAGTCACTGTGTGCCATGTCCCTTTTCTTCTAGCCTACTGTTTTCTTTAATAAAGTGAAACTTGTTAAGTTTTGGCTTTATGTGGACTATATATAAGGTTGTCTACAATATAATAAGATATAAAACCTTTTTCTCTTTAATATTAATGATTTAAAATTATTTCAGCCCTCAAGTATTGTCATTTTTTGAAGTTTACATCATTTTTTAAAAGCTTACCTTTTTGGAAAAACAATTAGTTGACTTGAAAGACTTGCCTGATTTAGGAAACAATTTAAAGAACAACATAAAATCAACATTGACCTTGGTAGTTGCACAAATTTCTAGTGCAGTTAAAGTCCGCGTCACTATGCTTTTTAGTTAGTCTACCCATTTGTTGTGTAGATTATGAATATAAACCATGTGTCCCTCTTAGTACATGCTTTTGCCTTTATTCAGAAGCATCATAGTTTATTATTATTCTTTGGGTATAGTGGAGACATTTTTAGTGTTGAATTAAGAAAGATTTTATCATTTATTTTTTACTTACATTGAAAGATGACCTGTGTTTATAAAATTTTATATATTTATATTTATAAAATTTATAAAAGTTTTATAAAATGTTTATGAAGGTGTATAGGAATGATATAAATTATATTTGAAATAATAAAAGCTCAAATATCATTTGTAGCAGGATTCATTGGATGGTTTGTTAAAGATATGAAATGGATAGAGAATAAATTTTTTTGAACTACATCTAGACTTAATTGAGAAGTAACTATGTTGTTAACATTTTTTTGTTAAGTTGAAGTGGTTAATAGATGGGCTGGCAAAATTGAGGCTGTATAGTTAGTAGGGTAGTTATAACTTTGTATTGAAATTTCTGTGTTTTTTGTTGTTGTTTTTTTTAAAGATTTTATTTATTTGAGAGAGAGAGAGAATATGACCTGGGGGAGGGGCAGAGGGAGAAGCGGACTCTCCACTGGGCAGGGAGCCTGATGTGGGACTCCATCCCAGGATCCTGGGATCGTAACCCAAACTGAAGGCAGATGCTTAATGACTGAGCCACCCAGGTGCACCAAGACTTAAATTTTAAATATGACGCCTGGGTGGCTCAGTAGGTTGGACGACTGCCTTCAGCTCGGGTCATGATCCCGGAGTTCCGGGATCGAGTCCCCGCATTGGGCTCCCAGCTCCACGGGGAGTCTGCTTCTCTCTCTGACCTTCTCCTTGCTCATGCTCTCTCTCACTGTCTCTCTCTCAAATAAGTAAATAAAATCTTAAAAAAAAAAAAATACGACATCTGGGGCACCTGGGTGGCTTATTTGGTTAAGTGCCTGCCTTTGGCTCAGGTCCTGGGATGGAGTCCTGGGTCTGGCTCCCTGCTCAGCGGGGAGACTCCTTCTCCCTTTCCCTCTGCTGCACCCCCTGTTTGTGCTCTCTCTCCAAGGCAAATAAGTAAATAAAATCCTTTAAAAAATGTAAGTCTTTATATTTTAAAATTTCTTCAAGTGGGGATCCTATATTGAATAGTAATTATGGGACTCATTTGGTTGAAATGAGACCTAAGGTGGCCAATAATGCATCCCTTGTTGGGTTCTGTGCCACAAGCTTCCTTTTTATTCATCACTTATTTTTATAGTTGAGTCATGGATTAGAATGCTGATGGACCTAAAATGTTTTGAGTTAATTATTAACTGGCTAGGTTTTTTTGGCAGGCTGAATGACTGGAGGAATTAGGACAAAGTAACTATCAAGTGAGCCAACTTAGAAATTGGCATCTTAGGTAGAGTATCTAATGTTTCCCAGCTTAATACAGATCTTCTTTGCATTGATACAGAAACCAGACTAGTATGTTTGCAGTGTATCATTGACTTTTTACACGGTAGGAAAATAGTTTTCAGGTACTTTAATGGAATACATGACACTTACGTGTTTTGTTCCTTATGGAATAACTTTGAAACCTGATATTTTAAAGTCTAGAGATACATTGAAGTGGTATAGCTCAGTATTCTGAGGTTTAGTAGGGTTTATGAATTTAAACCATAACACTTTTTACTTGGCTCTGAGTATAGTGCCACTACTTTACTTTTTGTTTCTTTCATTTCTCTTGTAGAAGAGGAAGATGGAGTGTGGGAGAATGGACTTTCCTATGAATGTCGTACTCTGCTGTTTAAAGCAGTTCACAATCTCTTGGAACGGTGTTTAATGAACCGGAACTTTGTACGCATTGGCAAATGGTTTGTAAAGCCTTATGAAAAAGATGAAAAACCTATAAATAAAAGGTAAGCTATCTTATATAAACTCTTAACATTTTTTGGGTATGTTAATTTTTATAGTTTTACAGAAAATGTAGACTAAAACAAGCTGTCTTAATAGATATATGCAGGAGGTTAACTTCAGCAGAGTACTGTAAGTATTCAATTTTTCTTGACCACTTTATCCTTTCTTTTATGCATTTTAAGAATTCTCTTGAAGTGGGAATAGGCTGTGTGTCTAATGACCTAAATTTTGGTTTGGGATGATAGAAAAAATGTGGAATGAAAGCAGCAGCTTAAGCAATGAAGTATACTTTTTTAGTAGTAGTGCAAATATATTTACTGTTAAAATTAAGTAACATTAATACTTATTAAAGATAGTGATCTGTAGTTGTGTTTTGGATTGAGTTAACCCTCTCATTCTCAAACCTCTAATTTTGCTTTAATTAAAGTAATTTAAATTTGTGTTTTTCTATATAAGACATATTTACTCTTAGAGTGTAATTTTCTTGAACTTTGAATTAAGCAAATTTATGACACTAATTTGTAGAATAGTTGCAGATAGAGACACAGAAGACTTTAAGATAATTTCTTTTCCTGTAGTTAAAAGCTTTAGATTGCTGGAATGCCTGGGTGGCTCAGTCGGTTAAGCCACTGCCTTTGGCTCAGGTCATGATCCCAAGGTCCTGGAATCGAGTTCCGCATCGGGCTCCTTGCTGGGCAGGGAACCTGCTTCTCTTTCCGCCTCTGCCTGCCACTCTGCCTGCTTGTGTGCGTGCCCTCGCGCCCTCGCACTCTCGCTCTCTCTCTGACAAATAAATAAATGAAATCTTTAAAAAAAAAAAAAAAAAGCTTTAGATTGCTACCAGTATGTTTTATTTATTTATTTATTTTAGGTTTTATCTATTTACTAATTTGGGGCAGGGGAGAGAATGTGTGAGAAGGGGGGGCAGAGGGAGAAGGAGACAGAGAATCCCAGGCCAACTCCCCACCAAAAGCACAGCCTTACTCAGGGCTCTGTCCCACGACCCTGTGATCATGATCCAAGCCAAAATCAAGAGTTGAATGCTCAGCTGACTGAGACACCCAGGCACCCCAGTTCTCTTTGATTTAAATATGATACAAGATATAGTCTCTTAGAAGATTTGGTCTTAAGCACTAGTTAAATTATTGAGGCTTCAAGAAGATGAAACCATAAGATGGGATGTGAGAGAAAAGGCAGTTTTTTAGTTTACCCTGAAAGTTTTCTGTTCATTGTTTTTTTTTTAAAGATTTTATTTATTTATTTGTCAGAGATATCACAAGTAGTCAGAGAGGCAGGCAGAGAGAGAGGGGGAAGCAGGCTCCGCGCTGAGTAGAGAGCCCAACAAGGGGCTCCATCCCAGGACCCTGGATCATGACCTGAGCTGAAAGCAGAGGCTTAACACACTGAGCCACCCAGGCATCCCAACGTTGTATCATTGTTGAGATGCCACCTTTTATGTCACTTTTTAAAGTATTTTTTTGAAAAGATCTTATTTGAGATAGGGAGCACATGGGGGTTGGGTAGAGGCTGGGGAGGGAGGGGCAGATGGACAGGGAGAACCAGACTCCTGTCTGAGCGGGGAGCCCAGTGTTAGATTTGATTCCAGGACCCTGGGATCATGACCTGAGAGCTAAAGGCAGGTGCTTAACCTGCTGAGCCACCCAGGTGTCCCCATCTTTTATGTCTTATGTACACACTCTTTTCAGTGTGTATGAGTCTTTTCAAACTTCTCTTTTTAGTTTTAAACATTTTTTTTTTTTCAGATTTTATTTATTTATTTGACAGAGAGAGACAGTGAGAGAGGGAACACAAGCAGGGGGAGTGGGAGAGGGAGAAGCAGGCTTCCCACTGAGCAGGGAGCCTGATGACCCTGGGATATGACCTGAGCTGAAGGCAGATGCTTAACGACTGAGCCACCCAGGTGCCCCTCTTTTTAGTTTTAGTAGGATGGATGAGTAGATAAGCCTGGACAAACCAAGGCTCTTTCATTTTCTTTCTTTTTGAAAATGAACATAAATCTTTATTGTCAACAAAAATATTGTACAAGTTAGGAATGAAGTCAGTTGCAAAAGAGAGAACGCCTAACTACTTGGCTTATGTAGGAATTGATTTTTCTTGGTAGCAAGGAGTCTGGAGATAGGTAGCCCAATACTGGTGGGTCTGTTCAATAATGTCATCAAGGACTGGTATCTTGGAGTTTTCTGTGATGTATCTTTAGCCTTTAGCTTTCGTGCACTTGGTCCCCAGGAGTGTTGCCTTTCTGGATTTCACTCACAGTGAAATGAGATAGGAAGAGGAAGGGAGAAAGCAAGAAAGGGTGACCCTTGGATCAGAAAATAGGTTCTTCCCTGGAGACTTTAGCTGATCTATCTTTGGCTACACCAACGAAGAGAAACAAATATTTTTTATTCTTTTTATATTGCCTCTCTGAACAAAATAAGGCTTCTGGTTTGTAAGAAAAAATGGAGAAGAGACATTAAGTAGGCAATAAGAAGGGGAAATAAATGTCAGGTTGGTAATTAGCAGTATTCACCATATATATTAATACAATTGTAAGAAGTCAAGCAGATAACTGAGATTTAAAATGATAAAAAGCTGCCATCTGAGCACCAAATATTAGATGTGCTCCTCAGAGGCATTCCCTTTTAATTCTTTTAACTTAATTTACATATTTAAAAATTTAAAAGTAGGGCTCCTGGGTGGCTCAGCTGGTTAAGCGACTGTCTTCAGCTCAGGTCATGATCCTGGAGTCCCGGGATTGAGTCCTGCATCAGGCTCCCAGCTCCATGGGGAGTCCATGTCTCCCTCTGATTTTCTCCCCCTCAATGCTCTCTCTCTCTCTCTCTCTCAAATAAATAAATAAAATCTTTTAAAAAAATAAAATTTAAAAGTAAATAACATGCTGATTCTTGAGTTTTTAATTATTTCAGGTATTTAGTATTAACCTATTGACTTTTTTTTTAAAGATTTTATTTATTAGAGAGAGAGAGAGAGTACAAGCAGGGGGAGAGGAATAGGGAGAGAGAGAATCAAGCAGACTTTGTGCTGAGTGTGGAGCCCAATGTGGGCTCGATCCCATGACCTTGAGGTCATGACTTGAGCTGAAATCAAGAGTCACATGCTTAACCAGCTGAGCTACCAAGGTGCCCCTAAATATATTGACTTTGATGGTTTAACTATTTTACATTCTTCCCCCTCCATGCCAACCACTTGTATACACTCCACTTTCTTCGTTTCTTATCTTGCCAATAAGTTTATAAGAGTTGGTAAAAACAATACCTGTTGTTTATACTATGATTATGTAAATACTGTTTGTAGCCGAGCCATATAGTGTGTTAGAATTATGTTCTATTTCCTCTGTATCTTTTTGTTTTCTTCAGTGTTACAATTTTTTTTTTCACTTAATTATCTATCTCAGATGTTGGTGAACTACCACTCCACAGGGTAAATATAGCCTGCCATGTGTTTTTGTAAATAAAATCTTACTGTAACACAGCCATTTTCATTCATTTATAGATTATTTTATGCCTACTTTCATACTACAGCAGAGTTGAATAGATGTGATAGGACAGATGGACCCACAAAGCCTAAAATCGTTAGCCTATAATATTTACTCTCTGGCTCTTTGCAGATGAAGTTTGCTGACCTCTGATCTAAGTACCTATTTGTGATCTAAGTACCTATTGGTGATTCCTTCCTAGAGGATCTACCAGAAAGAAAATCTTGCCTCTCTGCCTTTAAGGAGTTTGTGTAATCTGTTGGTTTCTTTTTCCTTTTCTCTCTTGTTAATTAATATCTCTGTTTGAGCCCTTCGTTCTTCTGTTCCAGTTTGGACTAGTTGTTTTATATAGGCTTGTCTCACAGCTGTCATCTTGGGAATTCCCTTTTCCTCTCTTTGTTAGATTTCTTATTTCCTAGATCTTATAGATCTCATGTTTGCCTTTTTTTGGGCGGGGGTCGGGGGGGTCTTACTATTTTGGTAGTGCTCATCCACCAGTAGTTTCCTGAGAAGGGAATACATGACAAGTAATATTTTGGGATCCCGAATATACGAATTACCTCCTTTTCTACTCTTGAGGCTTCTGGACACTAAAATGGCTGGAAATTCTTTTTGTATGTGAGTAACTATGAAATATCAGGCTTTAGTAGATTGATTGGTCAAGGACCAAGCCATTTTATTAGGTGCCTGTTGCCCAGCTGTCTGTCTGTATGTGTCCCTCCCCACTCCTTATCCTCTTAAAGTTAATAATTTTTCCCAGAGGAGTGCTTCAGGATCCTAACTAGGGAATATAAGCTTGGCTGTCAACATTTAGGGAGCCTACTAGGTAAAGCAGGCTGTCCTTACATATTTACATTAGGGAAACACTATACTTTTATGATATTTAGATTTTCACTTAATTCTTTTAAATACATCATTTCAGCTGTATTTGGTATCTCTTAAGTGCAGAGTTCCTGTTTCATCCAATTTAAAGTAAACTTCTAACTTTTCTACTGATAGGGAATAATGTAAAGAACCTGTCTGCAGGATAGAGAAGTGGGTCTAGGAATCTGACTTAAGAATTTACTCAAGAACTTTCATTCTTTTTGTTTTTGGTTGCACCATGCATCCACTTTCAGAGATATACCAGTATCTTCACTTTTGTGCCTTTCTGGGATTTTGTGGGTTTGATTCAGTTTGCATCTTGGTTTTTTCCCCCTTAGGCTTTATCTACTAAGCTAGTTACTATTTTTGCCTTTCCTTGTTAGTTCCCCAAATTTTGTGGCCAGTATTTGTCTGCTACCTTCACTTGTACCATTCTCTTTTTGCTCTTTTGCTGTCTATATGGAAGGTGTTTCACAGAGAAGTAGAGGTAAATGAATGTTTTCAATGAGACATGTAAGATACTGGAAGTATCTTTATTTCTCTTCATGAAGGAAGCTTGCTTTTTTTTTTTTTTTTTTTTTAAGATTTTATTTATTTATTTGACAGAGATCACAACTAGGCAGAGAGGCAGGCAGAGAGAAAGAGGAGGAAGCAAGTTCCCTTTTGAGCAGAGAGCACGATGCGGGGCTCGATCCCAGGACCCTGAGATCATGATCTGAGCCGAAGACAGAGGCTTTAACCCACTGAACCACCCACGCGCCCCGAAAGAAGCTTTCTTAATGGGCTTTTACTAATAGAACATGCAACTTTTCATATTGGGGATTTCCATGAATCCAGTAGATTCTATTTGTTATTTACTTAGCGTAATTAAACACTAGTGTGTTCCTGTGGGCTGACGCATTTAGAAGGGGAACTAAATTCAAGCTGTGTTATTAGAGGAGTGGTACCAGAAATAGTGTATGCTCTTCTGAGTTACTCTTGGAGGATTATTGTGCTACAAAACTGATTTTATCCAGGACAGATAAATGCTGTTCCTCAAATCTTTTTTCGTAGGAACTACCCTCCTACCTCCCCTCCCTTTACAGAAGCAAGTAGAAAAATCAAGCAGATAAGCTTCTCAATGGCTTTTTTTTTTTTAAGATTTTATTTATTTATTTGACAGAGAGATCACAAGTAGGCAGAGAGGCAAGCAGAGAGAGAGAGAATGGAGGAAGCAAGCTCCCTGCCAAGCAGAGAGCCTGATTCGGGACTCAATCCCAGGACCCTGAGATCATGACCCGAGCTGAAGACAGAGGCTTCAACCCACTGAGCCACCCAGGCGCCCCTCTCTCAACTGCTTTTAATTACGGTTTGGGACTACATACTTTTCCATTGAATTCAGTGGAATGATAATAGGCATGTAGATAATGACTGGATTATAAATTACATTTTTGTCCCATTATGAGGTGAAACCATTAAGGGCCATATATACTATTTTTGTTTACTGCTCTAGTCACTTTCTGTTGAACTTGCATAAGCATTTTTTTTTCTTTTAATTTTAAAGACAGCGTATGGGAGTAGGGGGAGGGTGAGAGAGAATCTTAAGCAGACTCTAGGAGCCTGACATAGGGCTCCATCTCACAACCCTGACTGAGATCATGACCTGAATCCAAATCAAGAGTCAGATGCTTAATTGATTGAGCCACCCAGATGACCCAAGAACTTGTATAAACATTCTTAAAAAGAATTAATACAGGGACGCCTGGGTGGCTCAGTTGATTAAGCAGCTGCCTTCGGCTCAGGTCATGTTTCCAGCGTCCTGGGATCGAGTCCCACATCGGGCTCCTTGCTCGGCAGGGAGCCTGCTTCTCCCTCTGCCTCTGCTTGCCACTCTGTCTGCCTGTGCTCGCTAGCTCTCCCTCTCTCTCTGACAAATAAATAAAAAAAAAAAGAGAATTAATACAGTTGTCTGGGGCAGTGGGTGACTTAGTCGTTAAGCGACCAACTCTTGATTTCAACTCAGGTCATGATCTCAGGGTTAGGAGATTGGCCGCTAAGGTTCCACATAAGGCCTCCATGCTCAGTGGGGAGTCTGAGATTCTCTCTCTCTCCCTCTACTCTCTCCCCCCACTCATGGGCTCTCTTGTGCATGCTCTGTAAATAAATAAGTAAATAAATCTTAAAAGAATACAATTGTCAAGGAAGGAAGTTGGTATTGTGAAACTGGTTTCATTTGAACAAAGGAGAAAATATTTCTGACCTTTTTTCTTTCTTCTTCCTTAAATATAGTTTCTCATCTAATAATGGGCATTTCAGTGTAGCTAGTTGTCTGATTAACAGTTTTCAGGGACTGAAAGAGAGGAAATGGAGTTAGATCTAGTGGTATAACTAGGTTAGTTGTAAAGAACCCTTCAACTGTATAGGTAATTAACCACAGAAATTTAAGAAGTTATTAGGGTAATTAACACTAAGAAATTTAAAAGAATTGCTTTTAAATCTGCCATCTTCAGGTATTATTAAAAGAATGACCAGTGTTTTGTCTTAACAGTTTAGATGTTTTCCTGCAGTGTAGGAAACTAGATCAGATGCAGTTGCTGTGTTTGCTAGTGAAGCCACAGGTAAATGGCTGTAATAAGTACCAATGACTTACTGTAGGTTTTAAGTATTAGTAAAAAGGCATCACAAACTTGTGATGTTTGAGTGTACATTAGGATAAGATTATTTTGAAGAAGAACCTAAGTTTGTGCTTGGTTGGCTTTTTAAGTCATTTAAATTTATTACAGCAGTTTAGCTGAATGGCCAGGTAAGTTTGTTTATTTAGTAAGAGTTTTAAATGCTTATAGGAAGGTACACAGTAGAAAGATATTAATAAGGATTTTTTTTAAGACTGCTGGTCTTATGTCTTCCAGTATGAATTTACATAGGAGATCTGCTAATTAAGTGGCAGTTGAGATTGTATAGGAGAGTTAATAGGGGACATTTAATATATAATTTTACTCTGTTCCCTCAACTACAGATATAGCCATATAATTAATTTCTGTGGAAAAAAATGTATTGTTCCGTTGGTAAATCTGCTTTGAGATTTTTACTCTACTATTTAGCCTCAATTTTATTTATTTTTATTTTTTTAAAGATTTTATTTATTTATTTAACAGACAGAGATCACAAGTAGGCAGAGAGGCAGGCAGAGAGAGAAAGAGGGAAGTAGGCTCCTCGCTGGGCAGAGAGCCTGATCCCAGGACCCTGGAATCATGACCTGAGCCGGAGGCAGAGGCTTTAACCCACTGAGCCACCCAGGTGCCCCTAGCCTCAATTTTAAAAGACAGTATAGGATGTCTGTATATCATGTATATATCTCTGTGTATAATCACATGTGTATGCAAATAGGATAGAATAAATCTTTGCTGAATATAACAAAGGAGATTGGATCAAATGTCTGGTTCTGTATTTTTTTTTATTTTTAAGATTTTATTTATTAGAGAGTGTGTGTGTGTGTGAGAGAGAGAGAGAGAGAGAGAGAGAGTTAAGAGGACAGGGAGAGAGAATCTGAAGCAGACTGGCACTGAACTTGGAGTCCCAATGGGGCTTGATCCCATGACCCTGAGATTATGACCTGAGCCAAAATCGGGCGTTGGATGCTTAACCTACTAAGCCACCCAGGTGCCCCAGGTTCTGTATGTTCTATGCCCTTATTTTGGGTTCTGGAGTTAAGGGTTAAGTGTTAGCAAAGAGTCTGGCTCACAGGAAGAGATTTTGGTCTTGTGGGATGAAGCCAATAAAGTTCACAGGAAAGAGAGGAGTAATTCCTAAGTATTTATAGAGTTAATTGTAACTAGACTATGAGGGCAAAATAAGGACATTTAATCCTTGCCTATTTATTTATTTATTTATTTAAAAGATTTTATTTATTTATTTGACAGAGAGAGAGATTGCAAGTAGGCAGAGAGCTAGGCAGAGAGAGAGAGGGGAAGCAGGCTCCCTGCTGAGCAGAGAGCCCTATGAGGGGCTCAATCCCAGGACCCTGAGATCATGACCTGAGCCGAAGGCAGAGGCTTAACCCACTGAACCACCCAAGTGCCCCTATTTATTTTGTTTTTTAAAGCTCTTATTTGTTTGACAGAGAAATAGCAAGAGAGGAAACACAGGCAGGGGGAGAGGGAGAGGGAGAAGCAGGCTTTCCGCCAAGGAGGGAGCTGGTTGGCGGGACTCGAGTCCAGGTGCTGGGATCATGGACATGAGCTGAAGGTGGACTCTTTAACAACTGAGTCACCCAGGCACCCTTTTTAAAAAAAAAATTAATTTTAATTAAAAAAAATTTATTTATTTATTTATTTGACAGCTAGAGAGATCACAAGTAGGCAGAGAGGCAGGCAGAGAGAGAGGTGGAAGCAGGCTCCCTGCCGAGCAGAGAGCCTGATGGGGGGCTCGATCCCAGGACCCTGGGATCATGACCTGAGCGGAAGACAGAGGCTTTAGCCCACTGAGCCACCCAGGCGCCCCTTATTTTAATTTTAAAGATGCTTTAGAACTGTGCTGTTCAGGATAGTAGCCACTATTTAAATTTCGATTACTTAAATTTCGATTACTTAAATTAAGATTATAATTCAGTTTCTTAGTTTCACTGGCTACATTTCAAGTTCTCCTGGACTAGTGGCTATTGTATTGGGTAATGTAGATATAGAATATTTCCTTCATTGCTGAAAGTTCTTTTGGATGGTGTTATTTATAGCAAAGCCTTTACCCTTATTATTAAAATAATATTTTGGGAGCTTTACTAAAGAAGTTGGTCAAGGTTGTTTTTGTTTTTAAGGCAGTAGATGAAAGACTATATATACTTTAAATTTCATCCATAGAACTGTGTTTATCTTCCATTACACCTTTGGCTTTTACACAGTTCTTTTATCTCTAATATTTTAATTAAATGTGAGCAATACAAGATTTAAGTTTCCTCTGGTTATATTATTAACCATTTTTATATAGCTTTAAGATTTCCTTTGGTTGGGTCCCTTAATACCTATGAAAACGTGAACTTCTAGGGAAGCTAAGAGCAATCATTATGTTTTCTAAGGACTCATTTTCTTTCTTCTTGCCTTCTAAAGTAGCAGTGTCCTGTAGAAATACAATGTGAATCACATATGTAATTTTAAAGCTTCTAGTAGGCCCATTAAAAACGGTAAAACAAAAACCCAGCTGAGATAAATATATTTAACTCAGTATCTAAAATATTTTAGCATGTAATTAATTATGCAAAGAATATTAGTGAGATATTTTACTTTTTTTAAAAAAGTTTTTTAAGTTTAATGTATATTCTATACTTAGAGTACATCTCCATTTGGATTGGCCGCATTTTATATGGTCAGTAGTCATGTATATATTGGCTGTTGCATTAACAGCATATTCTAGGGCTTCAAGCCCAACTGAGCTTGATAAAATGTTTATTGGTAAAAGATGTTTTCTAACCGGGGCAACTGGGTTGCTTAGTTGATCAAGTGTCTGCCTTTGGCTCAGGTCTTGATCTCAGGGTCCTGAGATTGAGCCCTGCGTCAGGGTCCCTGCTCTCCCTCTCTACCATTGGGTTTTTCCACTCTTTGTTAAGAATAATGCTGTTTTCTATATTGATGTGCAAATTTCTTTCAGATCCCTGCTTTTAGTTCTTGCTGGAATATATCTAGAAGTGGAATTGTTGGATCATATAGTAATTCTGTGTTTGATTTTTTATTTTCTTTTTTAAGGAATTGCCATACTTTTTCATAGTAGCTGCACCATTTTACATTCCCACTAGGAGGGTTCCAGCTTCTCCACATCTTCACCAGCACTTGTTTTCTAAAATGTTTTATTTAATAATAGCCATCCTATGGGTTGAAATGGTATATCATAGTTACGATTTGCATTTTCTTACTGATTAGTGTTGAGCATCTTTTCATGTGCTTGGTGGTCATTTGTATATCTTCTTTGGAGAAATATGTGTTTAAGTCCTTTGTCCATTTTGGTTAGGATGACTATGGTTTTTGTTTCTGAGAGAGAAAATGCTCTAGCAGGATTTGGCGATTGAGGGAGAGGGAGAGAGAATCTTAAGCAGGCTCGATGCCTAGCATAGAGCCTGACACAGGGATCTCATGACGCTGAGATCCTGACCTGTGCTGAAATCAAGAATCAGACACTGAACCAACCAAGCCAGGCAGGGGCTCCAGGATGACTAGGGTTTTAAGTCAGCATTGTCTTTAGTTTTATGATTTAAGACAAGCCCTTTAACTTCTTTGTGCCTTGAGTTCCCTAACAGCAAAATGGGATATCATCTTTTTGATTCTACCTAACAGAAGTACTAAAAATAAATTAGATATGGCCCCTCCTAAAGCAGTATACATATTAAACTTCTGTATGCATAATTGGGTTCTTACAAAACCCTTGGAGACATATTTTTCGCTTTATGTCCACCGAATTTTTCTGATTTAAAAGTTATGATGGCACTTTGTGGAACATAAGGAATAGCATGGAGGACATTAGGAGACGGAAGGGAAAAATGAAGAGGGGAAATCAGAAATGAGAGACTATGGACTCGGGGAATCAAACAGAGGGTTTTAGAGGGGAGGGGGGATGGGGGAATAGGGGGATGGGTAGGCTGGGTGAAAGGTGTTAAGGGAGGGCACGTATTGCATGGAGCACTGGGTATCATATGCAAAGATTGAGTCATGGAACATTACATCAGAAACTAATGATAATAATAAAGACATAATAAAAAAATTATATTAAAAAAGACATTTCAGTATACAGTAAAAAAGAAAAAATGTTACTATGGTCAAATACTCATCGGACATATGGAAAGGCTATATTGGACCTTCATGTTAATGGGCCATGGTGTTCATATATACCAGATTATATTTATTTTCCTAAATAATATTTACTAGACTCTAAGTAATATACTTTAAAAAATATTTTCCAAATTATAATCTTTTTACGAAAATTTTTAGTAACATTATTTGCTTTTTATGTCATGGCAAAAATCTATTTTGAATATTCTTTTTAATTTTCATCTAATATTTTACATATGAAATGAAACAGTTGGAAACTATTTTTAAGAACTATACTTCACTGATTAAAAGCAGTAAATATGAAGATATAAGATTCAGGTTTCCTAGCCTTTTTGTCTTTTAAAGATAAAGAACATGAGACTGTTTTAGGTGCTTGCTTATAATTGCAAATGTTCTTGGAAATATTTGCAATTCAGATTTTAAAATCTATTCAGTTACTGAATAAGCACACAGCACTCATAATCATTTTTATAGAATACTTGATCCCTAAAACCAAGTTATAATTTCTCTGTGTAATAGGTTATTCTTACTGGAGTCACTCCTTAATAAATGTCTTTTTTGACATAAGTATTTTTAGTTAGTAATTTCCCTTTAAACTCAGAATTTTTCCCTTTATTGAGAATGAAGTTTCCTGAAAAGCTTTTTACCATTGTAATGGTAAGAAATACATAGTCATTCTAACCAGTTGAATATGAATTTTTCTTAACTTTTTTTCAGAATTTACTACCTTCTTTTTGTTCAGAGAAAGAAATGCTTTGACAATTGATTTCTGCTTGTTTTATGTCAATACATAAAATGAGCATATCCCTCTCAGAAATTGAACATTACTGGTTTGCTAAGACAAAGGTACTATTTAGGAATTATATATTTATATGCTCTATTATTCAACCTTAACAATTACAGAAGAACTGTTGTCAGAAAAGAGGACATTCAAAGAAAGATAAGTACAAATATGACTATGTATTTCCACATATAGTAACAAAATTTTTGCATATACGCTTGTTTACTTTAAATGCCTTTTTGAGAAAAATGTATGGAGGCTTAGGAGTAATATTTGAAAATCCTAATGTTTTAGCTGGCACATGCATTTTTAACAAAGGGTATTAGAATCACACTCTTGATTTGTTTTTTTTTCCTTGAAGCTGTTATATATAGGCCATACCATCACTTTGTTGAGAAATAGTATTATTTTCTAGCCTACAGGCTGTCTATATTCTCTCTAAATTATGCTTATAAACCAGGTTTTTTTCTTAGTTCATCTCTTTTTAGTACCTATCAAATAGAACTGGTAATAATCAAATTACATTTTGACTTGATCTTTGTTCTCCAACTCTGTAAATTCATTAGGCACATTTTTTGCTTTCTAGATTATTTCAGGCAACAGTTTTTTTTTTTTTTTTTTAAGATTTAATTTCTTAGAGTATGAGCTGGGGGGAGGGGCAGAAGGAGAGGGAGAAGCAGACTCCTAGCCTAGCAGGGAACCCAATGCAGGGTTTGATCCCAGGACTCTGGGATCATGACCTGAGCCAGAGGAAGACGCTTAACTTACTGAGCCATCCAGGAGCCCCTTTGGGTAACCGTTCTACTATGTGTTTCTCCGTTATATAACATGGGTCACAATATAATAATTTCCTCATCACTTTTTAGTGTCTTATGTTCCTTGCTATCAATCATCAGGTCCCCAAACCAGTGCCACATACTTAGATTTTTGTCATGGTAGACCTTTTTGTGCCATTTTCCATATTGGCCACTATTGTGTAACAAAGTCCTGCCAAAAACATGGAGGCTTAACATAGCAGTTATATATTCTCATTAATGTATCTGCTGGTCAGCTGGGGGTTAGCCAGTTTATTCCACATTGTAAACTGTAGGTGAGTAAAGGTATATTTCATATGATTCTTGTGGTAATGAAAGAAGCATTGGAAGGCAATCCAGATTGTATAAGCATGTTTTAAGCTTCTGCTTGGCCAAAGCAAGTCACAAAGCAAGCCTGAGTCAAGGTTGGAGAAAGATATTTCACCTCTAATGGGAGAAACTGCAGTGTTAGACCTAAGAGCCTTAATGAAGAGAGGGTGAGCAAAACATAATTACAAAGCTACAGTAATCAAACAGTATGGTACTAACATACAGACAGGTAAACCAATGGAGTAGAAAGTCCAGAAATTAGTGTGGAAGAAAATGTTTGCAAATTATATATCTGATAAGGGGTTAATATTAGCATGTGCAAAGAACTACAACTCAACAACAAAGTCAAATAACCCAATTTAAAATTGGGTGAAAGACTTGAAAAGATTTCTTCAACAATATAGGGATGGTCAATAGCATATAAAAAGATGGTCAACATCACTAATCAAAGAAATGCAAGTCATATCTGTTAGGATGGCTACTATAAAAAAATGAAAACTAACAAGTATTAGAAATTGGAACTCTTGTTCATTGTTGATGGGATTGTAAAATGATACAACCACTGTGGAAAACATTTATGGAGGTTCCTCAAAAAGTTAAAAATAGAACTACCGTATAATCCAGCAGTCCTACTTCTAAGAGAATTGAAGGAATCTTTTTTGTTTGTTTTCTTTTTTGAGTTTTTATTTAAATTCTAGTTAGTTAACATATAGTGTAATATTATTTTCAGAAGTATACTTTAGTGTTTTATCACATGTATAACTTAGTACTTATCACAAGTGCCCTCCTTAATACCCATCACCCACTTAGCCCATCCTCCTCCTCACCATCTCTCCAGCAACCTTCAGTTTGTTCTCTGTAGTTAAGAGTCTGTTTTATGGTTTGCCTCTCTACCACACACCCCCTTAATATGTTCTACTTTTTAAACTCCCCATGTAAGCGAAATCGTATGGTATTTGTATTTCCCTAACTGACTTATTAGCATAATATACTCTAGCTCCATCCCCCTTGTTGCAAAGGGCAAGATTTCATACAGTTTTATGGCTGAGTAATAGATTCCATTGTGTATGTATACTGCAACTTTATCCATTCACAGTTGATGGATTTTGGGCTCTTTCCATAATTGGCTATTATTGATAATGCTTCTGTAAACATCAGGTTGCGTGTATCCCTTTGAATCAGTTTTTGTATTTTTTTTATCCTTTGGCTAAATACCTAGGAGTATGATTGCTGGGTCATAGGCTAGTTGAATTTTTAACTTTTTGAGGAACCTCCATGCTCTTTTCCAGAGTGGCTGTACCAGTTTGAATTCCTACCAACAGTGTAAGAAACATCCCCTTTTTTGGCATCCTTACCAGCACCTATTGTTTCTTGTGTTGTTAATTTTAGCCATTCTGACTGGTGTGAGGTGGCATCCCGTTATAGTTTTGTTTCTGTTTCCCTGATGTTTAGTGATGTTGAGCATCTTTTCCTGTGTCTGTTAGCCATCTAGATGTCTTCTTTGGAAAGTTTGTTCTTGTTTTCTGCCCATTTCTTAACTGGATTGTTTGTTTTTTGGGTGTTCAGTTTGATTAGTTCTTTGTAGATTTTGGATATTAATTAACCCTTTGTCAGATGTCATTTGCAAATATCTTCTCCCATTCTGAAGGTTGCCTTTTAGTTTTGTTGATCATTTCTTTCATTGTGCAAAAGGTTTTTTTTTTTTATCTTGAGGTGCCTGGATGGCTCAGTGGGTTAAATTACTGACTCTTGGTATTGCTCAGGTCATGGATCTCGGTCTTGGGATTGAGCCCTGCGTTGTGCTCTGCACTCAGAAGGGAGTCTGCTTAAGGGTTCTGTCCCTCCCTCTGCCCCTGCCACCTGCTACTGCACCCTCTCTGTCTCTGTCTCTCTTATCTGTCTCAGATAAATAAATCTTAAAAAAGAAAAAGAAAAGCCTTTTATCTTGGTGAAGTCTCAATAGCTCATTTTTGCCTTTGTTTCCCTTGCCTCTGGAGATGCATCTGGTAAGAAGTTGTTAGAGCCAATGTCAAAAGAGGTTGCTGCCTGTGTTCTCTAGAATTTTGAAGGATTCTTGTGTCCTATTTAGGTCTTCCATCCATTTTGAATTTATTTTTATGTGTGGTGTAAGAAAGTGGTCCAGTTTCTTTTCTTTTTTGCATGTGGCTGTCTAGTTTTCTCAACACCATTTGTTGAAGAGATTGTCTGTTTTCTGTTGGATATTTTTCCTGCTTCATTGAAGATGAGTTGGCTATATAGTTGTAGGTCTGTTTCTGGGTTTTCTCTTCTGTTTCATTGATCTGTGTGTCTTTTTTTTGTGCTAGTACCACACTGTCTTGATGACTATGGGAAAAGAGGATCTTGAAGAGATTTGCATACCCTTCCTTGTTCATAGCAGCACTATTCCCAGTAGCTAAGAGGTGGAAACAACCCAAATGTCCTTTGATGGATGAATGGTTATGTAAGCTATGTTATGTATATAGTGGATTTTTATACACCTTTTAAAAGGAGAGAAATCTTGTCACATGCTACACCATGAATCAACCTTGAGGACATTATGCTAAGTGGGAAAAGCCAGTCACAAAGACACAAACCGGATGACTTTACTTAGGTGAGGTAGATCTAAAATAGATAAATTCATAGAAACAAAATATAATGGTGATTGCCAGGGGCTGGAAGAAGTAGAAAGAAGGAATTGTTGTTTAATGGGTATAATTTCAGATTTGTAGTATGAAAAGTTGTGGTGATTTTTTTCAAAACAATGTGAAGGGACACCTGGGTGGCTCAGTGGGTTCTGCCTTCAGCCCAGGTCATGATCTCAGGGTCCTGGGATTGAGCCCCTCGTCGGGCTCTCTGCTCGGCGGGGAGCTTGCTTCCCCCTCTCTCTCTGGTTGCCTCTCTGCCTACTTGTGATCTCTCTGTCAAATAAATAAATAAAACCTTTAAAAAAATCAATTTCATAAAAAAATCAATTTCAAAACAATGTGAATATACTTAACGTTACTGAACAATACACTTAAAAATGATTAAGATGGTAAATTTTATGTTGTGTGTACCATGGTTAAAGAAATGAGAAAGAAGGGGGTGAAGAATTGGAACCAATTACTCAATTTTCTACCAATATTAAAGTTATAATTCCTTTTATTAAGGAAATTACAACTTGGCAGGGGAGTTCAATTAATTAAATAATATAAAAAATAATTAGTTAAATAGTGTGATGATAAATATTAGGATAAACATAGAGTATTATGGGAGCACGAAGATAATGTTTAAAGGAGTGTTGAAGTGGGGTGCCTGGGTGGCTGAGTCAGTTAAGCATCCAACTCTTGATTTTGGCTCTCATGAGTTTGGAGATCAAGCCTGGGAAAGGCTTCTCACTCAGTGGGGAGTCAACTTGAAAGATTCTTTCTCCCTCTGCCCCATCCTCACACTCTCTTGGGCTCTCCCTCTCTCTAAAATAAATAAATCTTTAAAAAAAAAAAAGGAGTGTTGAAGAATGCTTAAGAAGTGGGGAGGAATTTGTAGTAAACAAAAGGAGGAGTTCTTGGACTAAGTACCTCTGCCTGGAAAGATTAGCAAGGGTCAGATAACAAAGGCTCTAAAGTGCTGTACTAAGGGGTTTTTGTTGTTTTGTTTTTTTTCCTTAGGGCATTGGGCAACTATTGATTTTGAGCCTGCCAGTTACATGATCAGAATTAATTTTTAAAAAGATGCCTACTTCTAGTAGATTTGCATTAGATTACGATTAGCCAAAGGAAACCTATCCCAGAATAGGAAATAAAGGACAAATTAAAGTAGGGTGATTGGTAAAAACAGCATCTACAAGATATCTGAATAAAAAACCTAATGAAAGTGAACATAGATATGTGGAGTGTTTCAGATTCAATAACAGTAGGTATAAAGGTCTGGTGTGTTTAAGGAACTGCAGAGAGGCCAATTGAAAAGGAAAGGTAATAAAGGAAGACTTACTAGTAAAAGATGAGGTTGGAGAAGAAATAGGTATCTGGGGTAGGCTGATGTAATGTACTATAAGACATAAGGATAACTTTTGTATT